>CM052443.1:108696339-108706604 GCA_028533085.1 Varecia variegata | reverse complement strand
AAAATTGGTTTCCCTGATCATCACCTAAGTGCGCATTTGGGAATAACACCAACTGTGTATGGGACAGAGGTGGGGGGTGGGGGGAGGGGGATGGGTGTATACCTACATGATGAGTGCAATGTGCACTGTCTGGGGAATGGGCACGCTTGAAGTTCTGACTTGGGGGGATGGGGGTGGGGGAGGGGATGGGTGTATACCTACAAGACGAGTGCGATGTGCACTGTCTGGGGAATGGACACACTTGAGGCTCAGACTCGGGGGAATGGGAGGGACATGGGCAATATATCTAACCAGAACTTTTGTACCCCCATAGTAAGCTGAAATAAAAAAAAATAAAATAAAATAAAAAATAAAAAAAATCTTAAATAAAATAAAAAAATAACATATTTTAATGTTTATTTTCTAGTCTCTAGTTTCTAAATTTTATATCAATGAAGTCATTTTGAATTTTACCCTCCAAGTGTCATTGAAGATACTGCCCCAATTTGTCAAAGTCATGATTACCATTTTTTATGTCGCCAAAGTAATTAATGGGAAGGATATTCTGTATTTTACCTAATTATTTGCCCTACCTCATTTTTGCTTAACTAGGTTGTTTCCAACATAACCAGTCATAGATTGAACTGCCATGATCATCCTTATCTCTTGGCCTTTGTTTTTCTGTTGTTGAATCACTTTTTAAGGACAAAATTTATTAATAAGAATCTTGAAAATTGGTTAACATTAATATAGCAAAAATCTTTACACAGGCATTAGAACTTTGGTAATATTTCATAGAACACAGTGAGCAGGTGTGAAAATTCTGGTGGTCAGGTGCTAGAAGATGGAAATAAGTAGCCCTGGTCACTCTGACACAGTGCCAACGGATGACACTTGACAAACACCCAGTAACCAGTTGCTTAGGAGCAAGGAGGCATCCAGGCCATTTGAATCCCAAGGCTCATGCTACACTTTCTACATCACTTCCCCAAAGAACCTTCCAGCCACCTTTTGGCAGAGCTCTGACTACTCCTCTTGTCATACCAGGGGACTGAGGCTCAGATGGCGTCGTAACTTACCTAAGCTCATGCGGCTTATCAATGGAGCAGCCGGATGGAGACCACACTCTTTGTCAAAGGATTCTGTGCTCTGCTTGCTGCTTCACTGGAAATACAGAGCACAAACATGTGAAGTTACCTTTGAGGTCATCTGGTATAACAACAACAACAAATGAAACAGCTTACATATTGAGTACATCTATGTCAACCATCATGCTGTGTGTTATATACACACATACATGTGTACAAATACACAGAGTTCTCACAACAGCCCTGTGAGGAGGGCACTATTATGAATCTCCCTTTCCCATTTTATAGATGATAAAACTGAGGCCCAGAAGTGTTGAGTAAATTGCCAATGGCTGCGAAGTTAGTGAGGGGAGAGCAAATCTTGGTTTAAAATCGATGAAGAGTGTATGTTCCAGCAGATATAGAAAAGTGGTAAAGTAATAAAGATCAGCAAAACGTATACCATAAGAGCACAGACGGTTGATACTTTTAGGTGTCATGATTAGGAAGGAGCCTTTGGAGGTGCTGGCGGTGGTCTCTTGATTTGGGTGGTGGTTATTCATTCAACAACACTAAAACTCTATGTCTACAGGTTTAAAGCCCTTTATTTCTGTATGTATGTCATTTAAAAATTAAAAAAAAATTCTTTTTAAAATAAGAATAGTGCTTAGGAGAAAAAAATAAACCGCTGTGTGCCTAGTGTTCAAATCTACTGTGGAAAACATCTCATTGTATTTCCTTGCAATCAAGAAAATGCACTTCTCTCCCTGCATCTGCTTTACTTATGGCTTCTGTGAACGCACAATGGAATGGGTGAGAGAGAGAAGAGAGAGGATCACTTTGGTTGGGTTGCCTTTCAGTGTTTTTCTCTCTGTATTTGAATGAGCTGCATTGAATAAACAATGAGCTGATGGAGCAATATGTGTCTAATTAAGCTATTGCTTCTCAGATGCATTTCAGGTTCCTAACATTTTCCAAGCTAAAGCAAAGGAAATGTTAGATTGGCCGTGCACTACTCCATTCTGGCGAGACCTTTTGTGAGATGGTAAACAAACTGCCAGGCTGTGGATTTTATTAGAAGCGGTGAGGAGTGGCAGGAATACTAAGCAGGGCCAAAGGGATCCCTACTCATGCCTGTCAGCCTGCCCCCCCCCTGTGAGGAAGGCGGGGGCCTCATTTCCTCTGTGTTATATAAGCCGAGAAGCTGACGCGTGAGGCGTGGATGAGCTGCACACGGCTCTCCGCTGTCTCCTTGCCAAGTCTCCTAAGACATCTAGCTGGTCCCTTGAACAATCCCCACATGGGCATTTGGTATGCAATCTATATGCTCCTTCATTGACCCCCACATACATCACAAAACATTTTTGTTTTATTTGGATTGCAGCATTGCCTAAATATTTGTACTATTTTTCTAAGATGATGGAAACTGGATCAGGCTGAATATGAAGCTAACCAGGCCTGTCTAATTCCTCCAGGCCACTCATTCATGTCCTCCCATTCACTCTGATCTGGGGCTTCTTTTGGGTCCTTCCCAAGACCAAGACTATGGCTCGAAGCATCAATATCTTCTAGGTCTTACATCTCTTCAAAGTCCTTATACCAAAGCAGGGGACCTTTCCACACTTTGAGGAGATGAACAAACAGCATGATATATCTGTCTCCCGGACTATCTGATTTGCTCATTTGAATTAGATAATGACTTCAAAAGAACAAAGACTTGCCTGATTAAATTTATTCAGGACAACATTAAATGAGCACCTACTATGTGCCAAGCCCTGGAATATGTGCTAAAGCTCAGAGGAAAATTAAATTTCACAATTGACATGGAAGCAAATAGATTTCAGTCAAGTGAGTGAAATGCAATGTCAGGGGTGTCTATGGGCATTGAGGAAGACATTATCAACAAGTAATACTGGAAGGGAAAAAGCAGGGAAAGCTTCACAAGAGACTGATATTTCTATGAAGGAAGGAAGATTCATTATAGCACTAACAACGCAATTTGGAAAAAGCAAAACTAAATCAACCCTGGGCAAAGTGAGGGTACTAACTTTGAAATTATGAAATGTGATCAAGGACAATGCCAGTTAAGAAATAAAGAGCAGTAGGTAGCCAAGAGCTCAATTCCATTACCCATCAAGGTGATTCAAAACAAAATAAAAAAACAACAAAGAAACAACAACAATAAAACCTCTAAGAGTCTTCAAAATGGAAATACAGCATAGTAAATATTCCACTGTGACTGCTTCAGCTTTCTATTCTAAGCACCCAGTATATCTCACTAAAAGTGTATTAATGGAGTGAATGAATGAATGATTTATTATGTGACCTGAAAAGACATGTATACACATATGTATGAAGTATGTGGGGGCAGGCATCATATGTATAATATGTGGAAATGAACAGACACACTTGCAGAGAGGGCTGGCTCTAATTGGCCCATCAGTTGGAAGTACAGTATAATAATGGCTTGGTTCCAGCACTGATTTGTAAGTAACCTGCAGAGTACACGCAACCTGCCCCAGCCACCGGCAGCAGACTTTGATCATTTCTTGAAAAGGGGATCAGGTGAGAGGAAAGAGACACATTTATGAGTTTCTGTTCACTTGCTTTCACAATGACCTGCTGCATTAAAAATGGTCCCAGGGCCCATAAGCGGGAGACACTCAAGGAGCAAATCTGAGTCAGAAGTTCAGTTTATAAGCCATCCTTCAATTGCCCATTCCGCTGTCTTTCTTTGGCAAGTCCACTCATGCTTCACTGTCTTTCTCCAGAGTCCTGGATAAATGTGCTCTAAATGGTTTGGTGACCAGATTGGAGGTACTTCCAGGAGCTTTGCACATCCTGCTGTATTTGCGTGGGAAGCTCTCCTCTTCTTTGCACTAGCCTTTGATCATAGATCTTGAGAATGGCCTCCCATGGCTGCATGCCAGCTCTCACATGCTGGCTGCCATGATTGGGATTAGCTCAGTCTCTCCCACTGGGCTTGGTCTCTCACAGCTGGACTACGCACATCTTTTCATCCTCCCAGACAACCCAAATCCCTATGTGTCCATCCTCACTGGCACTTAGTGAGCAGATCATCATTGTGCACATGGAACCCTGAGCCTCCAATGTTGGCATCAAAGCAGGGTGGGGCAGAATGAGTCACTGTTTGATACATATTTTGATGTCAGGAGATGAAAATGCACTAGAATTTTCCTGGGTGTCCCCTCTATGGCATCATTGTTGCTATCAGGTTGTTGCTCTGGATCTTGGGGCAGTGGGTCGTGGGCACCTGGATAGGGAAATGCTGTTTAGAAGAAGGTTGCAAGTGGGGTGGAAGGAATCAACTAGAAGCGTGGTCATGCAAGGTGCCAGGTAAGGCTGGAAGATGCAGGGAAAAGGATGGAAACAGCCTCCTACTTATTGGTTTAGGGAACGGGATGCTTGACACCATCTGTTTCTTTCTGTCCAAGCTCATGCCATGCTCTCTAGCCACATAATAGAGTCTGGCACTGTTGTAAATGGAACGGGCTTTGGCTTCGAGGCCATGTTCTCATACTGACTAATGGTGTGATAACGGGCAAGTTACTCCCCATCTCTGGACCTCAGTCTCAATCTATAAAATGGCTGGGGTGTGATATGTATTGGTCCTTCCAGTTATTACAGCCTGTTAAATTTCAATGTGTTCTTAAAATTGTAGTTTGGAAGAAAAATTTTAAAAGGGAATTCGAAAGAAAAGATAGTTCAGAAGCAAAACCAAACCTCGGTGCTTTCATTTAGAGAAAATAAAAATCCAGATGCAAATTCCAACAGTGTCTTTATTATCCAGTGACTTCCTGTAATATCTTTTTTTAATAAAATGCAAATGATTTAGCAACAAATGTTCTGCATGAAAGGCTTGCCCTGTTCAATGTTCCAACTTCTTAATAATATATCCTCTCAAAGATTTTATATTTTCAAGTTATGACTTCCTTACCCCTTTCTCAAAAGAAACTAGAAGTTAGAAACACAAATGTCATGGTTCATGTAAATGAAACAGGGGACACTTCATTCCCTTTTGATGTCTAGGAGGGGCATTTTTAGGATTAATTTCACTTTAAGGCTCAATGCATTGACTCTGTGCCTTCCACTCTTCCCTCAATGCAGGCAGCTGCCAGTTCTTATGGCTCTAGCTATCAGCTATTTCCAGAACCGCACTTCCACCTGATTATTGGATATTGCCTCTCAGATATCTCATAAAGTCAGCAGGGGAAACACTCAACTCATAAACTCTGCCCCAACCCTCCACCCTTCAGTTTTTATTATAAGTTAATAATTATACCTTACATCTTAAATGAATTTTACATTTTAGAAAATATTTTCATGTGAATTTTTCACTTGATTTTCATTTTAAATTACCTCCACCTTTCAGATGAAACAATTGAGGCTCGGAGTGGTTAAATGTCACATAACTAAGAAGCTGAGTTGCTTCCAGAACATCACAACTGCTTTACCTCCTCTCACTTGCCTGTGAAAAATCCTTTGCTGGCTACCTGTCACCTATGGAATAAAGTTTAGTCCCCTTAACCTGGCATTCAAGGGCCCAGCAGACCCAAAACATCTTTCCAAACATCTTTCATTCTGCCTTCTGATGGCTTCAGACAAATGGCCATTCCTTGTCGTGCTGACTGCTTTTCCCTTGCACATTCTGTTCCTTCCTGTACAGTTCTGCCTACTGGGATCCTATTCATCCTTTAAGACAGTTTAAATACTGGAATACTGGGCAATAATCCTTTATCTAATACCCTTGTGGCCAGATGTGTTTTGGAGTCCAGAACCTTTCTGGATTTGACTGTAACAGCATTCATATACTGTATATTATTAATACACAATATAGCCAATGTAGTCCAGGGCAGCACCTTGTGATCACATGCACTAATGTTTTGCAGCAAAATATATGAATACTTACACTAAATGGAATAAATAAAGACGCAAAGTAGGTCAAGTGAGGTTTTACCACCTAATGAGTGAAGAACAGTTTAGGTTTTCAGAGCTTTTGGATTTGGAATTGTTCATCAGTGATTAGAGACCTGCCCTGCATGTTTCTGGAAGGTTTCCCAATTTGGCTTCTTCTCTTCTCAGTGCTCCCTCCTTCCTGGCCCCAAGAATTTTATTCTATATATTCATTAATTCAGTTATCTGTTCTGTAAATATTTGTTGTGTATTATGTTAGATGCTGAGGCTACTGTGATAAACCAAGTAAATCAGATTGCCTCCTATAGATTCTGGTCTGGTGGTGAAACTGAGCCATAAGAAAGCAAAAGCAGGCCAGGGGACTGAGTCCCAGGATGGGGCTGGAGGTGAGTACCAGGAGCTTTGGAGCAAAGAGGAGGTAACAGCTCAGCCTTGGGTAGAAGGTGAAGTGAAGAAACAGTGAAGAGTTTCTAGAAGTGAAGTTGTCTGGGCTGAACCTTGAACAAGGAGTAGGGGTTAATGAGGCTGAGACAGGGAGACCGGAGTTGAAGGTAGAGAACAGCATGTTAACAACACAAATGAAGGGCCAAGTGAGGTTGATTGGCATGTGCTAGTGTTTGGGTTTTAGAAGATTGAAGGACACACGTGGAGAGTGAGAAATGAAGCTACAGAGCTTCAACCAGAACTTGAAACGCCTGTATGGGTGCTAATGAGTTAATACTGTATCCCTAAAGGCCTTGGGTATGGGACCGAGCCCTAACTGCACTGCAGAGAGTGAGCTAGAGGGAGGCAGGACTGGAGGTGGGAGACCACCAGACAGACCTCATAATAATCAAGCGGCGCGAGGAACATTGAGAAGGGGAAGGTTCTAGGGCTCTTTTGCCCTCAGTACAGCACCTGTCCCAGATTGCCTTGTTTTCAATTTAATTTTATAAATGAGTGGTCTTTCAGGCAGGGATCACACCATTATTTATTCATTGAAGAAATTGTATTGAACATCTGTGATGGACCAGGGACCATCCTAAGTCCTGGAGTTGCTGCTATGAATGAGTCAAGCCAGATCCTCCTTCTCATGGAGATATTTATTCAAAAGGATGGAGAGAGGGAGTCGAACAACAAAAATTTGATAAAGAAGCAAGCTAATTTCAAACAGTGAGAGGTAGGTGTTCTGAAGAGAATGAAATGGGGTTATGTGAAAGAGAGAGTGAGTGGAGGGAAGGGAGTGCTCTCAGAGGAAGTGATTCTGGCTGGGGCCTGAATGATGAGGAGTCAAACTGCAAGGATCCCGGGAAAGAGCATTCTAGGGAGAAGGAATAGTGATTGCAGAATTGCTGGGGTGAGAACTGGCTTGAGAAGGCAGAGAGAGAAATGCCCAGTGCAGCTGGAGCACAGAGAGTTCCAGGGGCTAGTGGGGTGTCAGGAGTGGGACAGGTAGGTGGCAACTGGGTCACATGAAGCTTTCTTGCTCATGGTGAAGAATTTTAATTTTATTCTAAGTATCTTGGGATATTATTGGAAGGTATTAATCAAGTGAGGGTTATAATGTGATTTAATTTTTACAAAGTTGACTTGGACATTATGCATAAAATGGATTAAAAATGAAAAATTGGAATTAGGAGATGTTGAAGTCTACTGCAAAGATCCATGTAAATGGTAATTGATCAGATTGGAACGGTAAAACGGAGAGAAAGTAAGGGATCATTGCTCTATTTTGGACTTGCTTACAGAAGGGTGTGTGTGTGTGTGTGTGAGAGAGAGAGAGAGAGAGACAGAGACAAATGCCAGAAATCAAAGGAATTGTGGTCATCTCAAGCCTTGGCATGTAAGTAGCTCTAAGTAAGTGTTTGATGTATTGAAAGCATGTGTTTCTCTTTATTTAAAAATTATCATCCTCTGAATAATGACTTAATAACTACACAGCCTGTGCATCATGTGAACTTAATGAAAGTGCTTTAAGAGGTTTTTCAACAAAATTGCATTTAGAAATAAATATTTACTTGAGTACAACTCATTTGTGAAATTAAGTCATCTTTATGAGACACACTTGATTATTTTTATAACTGGCAAGCTGCATAATATCTATGGAATTATACCATGTGAAGCCTTTCTAACTAATTATCTTACTTAGAAAACATAAACACAGTCTTCTTTTTTTTAAAAAAAAAAAAGTGAAGTTATAGGCAAAACAAATTTCTTAGCACCTCTACAGTATCTAGCAAGTATAAGTGCAGTGCCTGACTGGGAACAATGAGAAATCTCTGAAAAGCCAGAAGCCAGGACTTTTTCAGTGCCATTTCCCAGTTACAAAGCAAATCCTGGGGTTCTGGAGTAAAACTGAGCGGTGTATCTAGTCTGCAGTGTCTGTGTGCAGCACTTTCCAGTCCCACTAAGGACACGGAAAGGAATAAGAAATGGTCTCTGCTCCTGGGTTAGTAGAGGAAGAGAGACCTATGATCAGACCCTGATAATTGGGTGTGATAGGTACAGACAGATGCAGACTCAGGGTGCAGCTATGGGAGCCCAGCAGGGGCAACCAATTTATGGAGGTGTGGGTGGCGGGGTACCGGGAAGGGTTCTGGGGAAGGCTTCCTTGGGGATGGAAGATGTGATCAGAGCTTTGAAGGATGAACAGGAGTTATTCCAAGGGAAGAGAGGGGAGAGACAGAGAGAAACCTGGGCACCGATTGAGGGGTGGTGAGAAAGAGCATAGGGAAGGAATTGTGTGTCCCTCTGTGTGGCTGGAGCATGAGGTGAGACGGAGGGGAGGAGAACCATAGCAACACGTCAGGTGGAAGCCCAGGAGGTGACTAGGAGCCGGGTCACAGGAGGTCTTGCCAGTCAAGCTAAGGACTTTATTCTAAGGGCCATAGGGCACCCCTGGAGGGGGTAAGCAGGTAAGAGGAATGGGCAGGTTTGCTTTTGACAAAGATTTATCTGTTATCTGTGTGAGGGGGTGCATTAGAGGCCAGAGTCTAGAGGCAAGAAGAAAGAATAAGAGGTTGCTGGACCCCAGAATAGGCCAACTGAGGCTCTGGGGGGTGGGAAGAGAGAATCAGGAAGTAGAATGGATCACCGAAATGTGAAAGGAGGGTGAAGGAGAAGGAGGAGGCAAGGCTAGCTTGAATTTAGGCTGAACCCAGATGACTTTATTTTTTAAATTTTTTTAAATTTCAGAATATTACGGGGGTACAAATATTTTGGTTACATGAATTTCTTTTGTACAGTTTGAGTCAAAATTATAAGTGTGCCCATCACCCAGATAGTGTGCATTGTACCTGTTAGCTGTGAATTTAATCAACCCCACCTCCCCTTCCCACCTGCTTGGTTTCTGCTGAGTTTTACTTCCATATGTGCACATGAGTGTTGAATGATTAGTTCCAATTTAATGGTGAGTACATGTAGTCTTTGTTTTTCCATTCTTGCGATACTCCACTTAGAAGAATGGGCTCCAGTTCCACCCAGGTTGTTACGAAAGGTATTAGTTCACCATTTTTTATGCCTGAGTATTACTCCATGGTGAACATATACCACATTTTATTAATTCACTCGTGTATTGATGGGCACTTGGGTTGATTCCATATCTTTGTGATTGTGAATTGTGCTGCAATAAATATTTGAGTGCAAATGTTTTTGTTTTTTTTTTTTTTTTTGACAAAATGACTTTTTTCCTTTGAGTAAATCCACAGTAGTGGGATTGCTGGATCAAGTGGCAGGTTTACTTTTAGTTCTTTATGGTATCTCCATACTACTTTCCATAGAGGTTGTACTAGTTTGCAGTCCCACCAGCAATGTGTAAGTGTTCCTTTCTGTCCACATTCATGCCAGCATCTGTGGTTTTGGGGCTTTTTGATAAAAGCCAACTCCAGTGAGAATGGCTTTTTTCTCAAAAAGTCCCAGATGACTTTATATTCTAACAAACAGGCAAGCAAGTGGACCACCAAAGGTAATACTCTCAATCTTACATAACTACAAAGGACAACAAAATCATGTTTCCAAGCTAAGATATTTTTTGACATAGTTGTGTCACCTCCTTAGCATTTTGCCTTATCCAAGGCATTGAACAAGTATCACGAGACCTGAGTCTGCAGTCTGGAGGCAGAGAGGTGAAGGAGCTTGGTGCTGGAAACATCTGGAGAAAAGGCTCGTAGCTTCTAATGAGGTGGAACCACCTTCCCCTCGTGGGGCTGTCAATTATCTTGAGAACCTCTTGAGACTCTTTGAGTTATGCAGCCGTATTTAGTCATTTGAGATGTTTATTTAAACTCATTTTATACTTTTTTTTTT
>CM052443.1:108638898-108696239 GCA_028533085.1 Varecia variegata | reverse complement strand
ACCTCGGTTTACTTTTCCATTCTGCTCTAGATGGGCATTTAAATTGCTTTTGTTTTGTAAATAGAAGCACGGCCTCCATAAACCTACTTCCACAGGACTGTTCGTGCTCATGGGCCAGTGCTTCCCACAGACACGAATGGCAGCGCTGGGCACAGAGAACCCTCCACGCTCCTGACCACCGCGTGCCGGTTCCTGGCCCATCGCTTTTCGAAAACTGCTCCGTTAAAAGTCATTGAAAACCCTCTAGGATGCTGCCTCACCTCTTGCTTAAAAACGTTCGATGCCTTCCCATTAGAACATTGAAACACCTTATCTTCTCTAAACAGTCTAGCCCAGCGGTTCTCAGCCTTATGATTGTGCCTTAGAATCATCTAGAACAGACACTTGTAAAACATTCTTTTGTCCAGAGCCCACTTCAGACCCACTGTTCTGATGTCTGCCTGTGGCACCCGGGCACTGGTGCTTTTTCAAACCTCCCCCCGGTGATTCCTTGGTGAAGCCAGGGCCGAGGACCACTGTGCCACCCTCCGTGTAACTCTCCACCTAATCTCGCCTTACTCTCACCCATGAAAAAATACATTCCGGTCACTCTAGGATCCTTGCAATTTTGTGTCTTAGGGCTTTTTGAATACTCCTTTCCCTCTGCCCACTCAGATGTCATTTGAGATTCGGGTAGGATGATGTATACCATAAGGCATTACATAAATGTAGTAAATTGGTCAATATCTTCTGGTAATCATAAATTTAACCCGTCTGTAAATAGGATCTATTCTTTTCATACATCAGGGAAATGGTGCAGGGAGCTCAAATCATTTGCCTTAGTTCCCCAACGTGCCAACTGGCAAGCAGAGCATAACCAGCTGCTAGGAGAGCCTCTCCCTTCTTCCTTCCCTCCCGCTCCCCCTTCTCTCTCCTTCTCTCCCTCCTCCTCCTCCTTGGCTCCCCGCTGTCTCGACCCCCACCTTTGTCTCTCCACATAATTACTTTTTAACACCAATAATCCTCTCTTGACCTCATCCTCAAAACAATTATGCACTAAGGGACCATCTCATACAACCTCCTGCTCTAGGAAATTATTTTATAGTGCCCAGTGTACTGCTGAGAGCCAAAGCAACTCCCCCAAATGACGATGGAAACCAGGAGCCAGGGGAGTCTGGCCCCTCCACAGCCTCAAATCATTCAATTATCCTCTCCCCCATAAGAGCAAGGGATGATAACACAGGACTTGATGCACAAATGGGATTTGTTTTAAGATCCTGATGTGTTTTTGATGAGGAGAGAGAGGACATACAAAAACAACATTCATTCAGTAGACATTGAGCATTTGCTGCAAGAAGAGCTAGCATGTGTAGCAGTATTTTATAGGGTTGGATACTCATTTTCTTATCTGGTTTGTACAGTCGTTCTGTGAATCCCATTTTATAAAGGAAAAAAAGGAACTCGGAAATGCTCTGTGAGTGTGTCCAGGTCACAAAGCTGGGAAGTGGTGCTGATGTGACTTGAAATTCTGCAGCCAAATCTTAGCTATCTTTTTCCATTATAACAAGCAAGCTACCAGACACTAAGAAGGCAAGGGTGGATATAAAACAACATAGGTTGCTTCTGCCTGGAATCCCCCCTGGCACCACCTACCCGCCGGTGACCACCACTTCTTAGAAGGGCTCCGCTTCCTCTGAGCAGGGCCACCGTCGCCAGGAGGCCCCCCGCCAAGGCCCAGGCCACCTCTGCCTCCCTTTGTGCTCCTAATGCTGCTGTGCCAGTCACTCCCACGCCCCTTCCCCTCTCCTAGAATTGTTCCTGTGTGAATGTGGCCCCTCCGACCTGCCGGAGTCTCTGGATTCCTTGCACATAACCCACATCTCTCCCTTGTTTTCCTCTCACCCTGGCTTCTTAGGCCCTTTCTCTGAATTCCACATAATCAGCTCAGAAGTTCACGAAAGGGTGGAAGCTGCTCACCCTCAACCCAGGCCTGCTTAGCGTAAGCCCCTTCCCAGAGCCCTTCCCACTGCCCAGGGATCCATTCCAACCAGAGTTGCCAAATAAAATAAAGGAACTATTCATATACACAATGAATAATTTTTTTGGTATAAATATGTCCCAAATACTGCTTGGGATATGCATATATGAAACTTTATTTATTATCTATCTGAAATTCGAATTGAGCTGGGCACCCTGTTTTTGTTTCTGCTAAATCTGACAACCCTAATCCCAATTCTTCCCTTTCTTGGGGTCCAGGTAGAGAGAAGGAACAGTGGGGAGGGATTGTGTGAGCTGGGCAGCAGGAGGCTGGGCTCTGGTTCTAGCTCTTCTTTGTCCCGCTCAGTGACTCAGTTTCCCCATCTGCACAGTGAGGGGTTGAACCAGGTAGCCTCCAGAGACTGCACTGGCTCACATCCTCTGGCACAGGAGAAAGGTCCTCTATTCTCCACGCTCTTACCCCCTTGCTCAGACTGGAGGAGGGCACAGTTATTTAATTATGGAGCACGAGAGCAGGGACTATTTTTCATTCACGGGCAATATGGTATTATTGTGTGTTGGGGGGAACAACAACAAGACTTTGACATCTTGAGCTAAAGACTTGGCAACACCATTTTCAAGTTACTTAACCTGTGTAAGCCTCATTTTCTGCATCTTGTTACAGTTGGAAGGTTGATGTAACCTCCCTCTCTAGCACATAATAGGCACTTAATAAGCAGTAGCTATTATCATCGGGTTTGGATTTCCAGAGCCTGGTGAGGTTTCTGACCCCGGATTGGCACTCTTCAGTTACGTGGAAAAACAAAATGGAAGAGGGTGCTGGACAGCTATACTTGAAAGATTAACCGGCCATGAGTACTGAGGGATGCCTGGAACCTTTCTCCTTGTACAGAGGATTCCAATAGTCCTGCATCCACTTGGCTTCATGAGAAGGCTGCTGGCTTAGAGTGAGTAAGTTTACAGTCAGCACGTAGGGATGGGTGTGGCCTGGGTCCCTCAGCCAGGGCTGGTCAATGGGCTCACAGTAATGCATCCTCCAGCAGGGGACTTCTGGCTGCCAACGAAGCCTGGCTCCAGCGTACAAAATCCATGCTCGGGATGCTTGGCTACCTCCCAGGCATTTGGGAGCATCGAGTTCATTCTTGGCCACAGCACATCGTATGTAGATGAGGAAGTGGGAGGCATAATTTATTGTTTGGGCAAACTGGGGGCTGATGAATGGATATTTTGACCCAACTTTCTGATTGGGGTGCCAACTGCAAAAGATATAATTGTGTCCTGAATGTGGAGGAGCCACGAGTAAGAGCATATCCAGGGAGAAGGGGGAGGCAGTTAGGAGAAATGGGGAGCTGGTACCCAAGAGGGCAAGGGCCCAGGGATGCTGGAATATCTGTGCTGTCAGAAGGGACAGTGGAGATGCAGCTCGGAGCAGGGGAGCTCTCGTCTTTCCATGGAATTAGTCCACTCAGAACAGAGTTCCAGCTCCCAGGAGGCACCAGCTCACTATTAATAACAATGCTAATAGCAAGTATTTATTGAACACTTGCTGTATGCCAGGTATTGGCCTTAGTGCTCTTGACATGGACTGTGGAATATAATCATGATAATTGCTCTCTGAGGAATTTACTAATAGCAGGGCACGTATTTTACTGGTATATCTGGATGTTAAAATATTAAGACAATTCAAAACCTGTTTTGTAAATAGCTACTAATCTGATCTCCCTGAGTGGCCACTGCCCTTCTCATAGGGCAGGAAAGCAGAGGACTATGCTGAGGGATGTGTGCCATGCTATGTTGGTTGATATATTATATTTTTTAGTGTTGTGTTGTAGTAGACTGAATAATAGCCCTCAAAGATAGCCAGGTCCTACTTCCTCTATATGTTACCTTACGAGGCAAAAGAGACTTTGCAGACGTGATTAAGTTAAGGATTTGGAGATGGGGAGATAATCCTGGATTATCCTGGTGGACCCTAAATGCAATGACAAGTGTCCTTGTAAGAGAGAGGCAGAGAGATTTGACACAGAAGGCATGATGGGAGCAGAGAGCCATCTGAAGATGCTACCCTCTACTCCTGGCTTTGAGGATGAACAGGGTGGCCACAATCTGAGGAATGCAGCTCTAGAGGCTGAAGAAGATCCAGAATTGGATTCTCTCTAGAGCCTCTGGAGGGAGCACAGCCCTGCCAACACCTTGGTTTCAGCCCAGTGAAACAGACTTCAGACTTCTGACCTCCAGACTGTAAGCAAATGAATTTGTTATTTAAGCCCACAGGTTTGTGATCATTTGTCAGGGGAGCCATAGGAAATGAATGCAGTTGTCCTGACTGACAGCAGGCCAGTTAAGGAGACTAACGCTTGCTGCGTTGAGAGATTTGCTCCAAGTTGGTGGCCTGAATTTGAATTTAGGCTAACTCTAGAATGCTGTTCTTTACCACCAAGCTTCCAATAACGCTGCAAGGAAATTGCCATGGAATGCATTTTCAGCATGAGACGGATCACAGAGGTTTGGAGAGCTATATGACTTTATTTGAGGTCAGAGCCTCACCTAAAGGGCAGCCCTTGGGATTTGGAACACAGGTGTATCTTACTCTGATGTGCTCTATATGGTAAAGTCCTCCTGCCCCGTGGCCTAAAATAATAGCTGCAACTCGGAGGCTTTGTGGATATCCAGAATTCAGCCCAGGCCACCAGTGCCAATCTCCGAAGGGGCAATGAGACTCCCCCAAACGCTGTGCAGCACTGGAGGCAGGTCTGCAGGTATTCACCTTGGCCAGGCCATGTGGCTTAGGAATGTGAGAAGCAGCCTGGGCCTGCCAACTGTGCTGCTGCGGGGAGCTCTGAATAACAGGGTGGGGAAGGGAAGCGGCCTGACCTAGCCAAGCCACACGCCGCTCTTGAAGAGCCCGCTTTCTGGATTCAACGATATCCATAGAAATCGGTGGAAGGACGCACCTTGGCTGGAAGGCAGGCCGAGGCACACACCACAGAGGGACCTGCAGGGCGCCTGTTGGCCGGGGCTTTCCTGGCCAGCTGTGGTGAGTTTGTGCCAGCGCCTCCATTCTGTCCTGGATTTGGTGAGAGGCTTCCTAGGGCCAGACCCCTGCCTGGTTTCAGGTCGGGCCAAAGAACAAACACAAACTCCCTGTGTTTGCGTAGTCTGTGAGAGGCTATGCAAAGCACAAAATATTTAGTGTCTATGGGCCCAAATTAACATTTTATTCTCCCTGCACACACTACTTCTCTGTCATTTTTCCCAAATTACTGCATCTATGAAGGAGAATAACGCAAGTATCAAAAGATGGGGACAGATTCCTGGCAGGGCAGTGGAGGGAAGGGCTCCATCTGGTTGCTGCATCAGGGAACATTCCCCAGTGATAGTAGATGGAGTCTTGAACAGTGAATGGGACCTGTAATGGGTTGAACTGTGTCTTTCAAAAAGAGATGCTGAAGTCCTAACTCTTTGTACCTGAGACTATGACCTTATAGTAGTTCCCCCTTAGCTGTGATTTCTCTTTCTACAATTTTGCTTTCAACAATTTCAGTTACCCAAAGTTAAGAGCAGTACAAAAGTATTGAATGGAAAATCCCAGAAAAAAACAATATCTAAGTTCTAAATTGCACAGCATCCTGAGTAGCATGATGAAATCTTGCACCATCCTGCTTGGTCCCACCTGGGACGTGAATCATCTCTTTGCCTGGTGCATCCAGGCTGCGCACACTACCCCTTCCTCAGTCACTTAGTAGCCATCTTGGAGATCAGCTCGACTCTCGCAGTATCTCAGTGCTTATGTTCAAGCCACCCTCATTTGACTTAATAATGGGCTCAAAGTGCAAGAGTAGTGATGCTGGCAATTTGGATATTCCAAAGAGAAGCCATAAAGTGCTTCCTTTAAATGAAAAGGTGAAGGTTGGGTGCAGTGGCTCACGCCTGTAATCCTAGCACTCTGGAAAGCCGAGGTGGGAGGGTTGCTTGAGCTCAGGAGTTCGAGACCAACCTGAGCAAGAGCAAGACCCCATCTCTACTAAAAAAAAAAAAAATAGAAAAATTAGCTGGGTGTAGTGGCTCACGCCTGTAGTCCCAACTACTCGGAGGCTGAGGCAGGAGGATCACTTGAACCCAGGAGTCTGAGGTTGCTGTGAGCTATGATGATACCACTGTACTCTAGCCGGGGTGACAAAGTGAGACTCTGTCTCAAAAAAAGTTAAAAAAAAGAAATGGAGGAAAAGTGAAAGTTCTGGACTTAATAAGGAAAGAAAAAAAAATCATATGCTAAGGTTGCTAAGATCTACAGTAAGAGTGAATCTTCTATTTGTGAAATTCATGAATTTTAGGAGATAAAAGAAAAAGAAATTCATGCTAGTTTTACTGTCACACCTCAAACTGAAAAAGTTATGGTCACAGTGTGTAGTAAGTACTTAGTTAAAATGGAAAAGGCATTAAATTTGTGGGTAGAAGACATGAACAGAAATGCATTCAGATTGATAGCAATCACGTTTGGTGCTATTCATGGTTTCTGGCATCTACTGGGGATCTTGGAATGTATCCACCTCAGATAAAAAGGGACTACTGTATTTAAAAATAGGGTCTTTACAGATGTAATCAAGTTGAGATGAGGTCATTGGTGTGAGTCCTTCATCCAGTGTGACTGGTGTCCTTATAACAAGAGGACAATGCCATATGAAGACACAGAGACACACAGACATACAAGAGAAGGACGCCGCGTTATGACAGAGGCAGAGATTGTAGTGATGGCAGCTACAAGCCAAGGAACACCAAGGAATACCGGCCACCACCGGATGCTGGGAAGAGGCAAGGAAGAATTCTACCTGGCAGAGGGCGCTTGGTCCTGCCAACACTTTGATTTCAGACTTCTGGCCCCCAGAACTGTGAGAGAATAAATTTCTGTTGTTTTAAGCCACCCAGCTTGTGGTACTTTGTTCTGGCAGCCCTAGGAAACGATTACAGGACCAGAGAGTTTGTGTCTAGAGGTAGCCCATTCTACTTCACGTCTTCAGACCTGCTCAAGGCCTGTCACACCCTGAGGCCGAGAGTGGAGCCATGGGATGACTGTGTGAGCAATGCCTGATGGCTAGAGGGTTTGGATCACATTTGAGGGAAAAACAAATTTGGCTGCAGTGCTGCCAGCCATGGTGAATGAGGCTGGGTAGGGGGGCCAGCGCCAGATTGTGGAGGCCTCATTCTCAAGCCAGATAGAATATTCTCAGCTTTGGACTTCCTCTTTCTCAGAGGGGCAAAATGAGTGAGTCTCATGTAAATTCCCAGGAAGACAAAACATCAGAGCCAACCTCCCTGCTCTCCACGCCTTACACAGATACACTGTGAGTTTTTGTTTTGAAAGCTTCTGCTTCCCTGTTTGTTCTGAAAAGTGGATGACTTCCCTGATCTCCACCTACAGTTGGAACACATTGAAAGGCAGACAAAGGAGTCAGCAAGATGGATATCAAAAGATGACTTTCAATATGATAAAACCTTGTTGAAGTGCATGAGTTAGCAGGAGAGCCAAGTGCATCTGACCTTGGAGCAGTTAAACCATAAGAAAGTTCAAGTTTGCAGAGCAAACTCGCTACGCCATAATCACTGCCTCCGTCAGTTTGGGGTCTGAGGGGAGAAGTTGAGCAAACCCCCAGGCTGAGAGTTTTTGGTGGTGATACCAGGGGACCCATGGAACGGCAGCTGTCTCCTCCCCCAGCCCCAGCCAGGGGACTCACTGCACCTCGGAAGGGAAGAATCAGTGCAAGGCAGGCGTCCAAAGTGCTCAAGGGCATTCAGAGGTGTGGAGAACATGCTTTCCACCCCTTGAAACCTTAACACTAAGCCTGCCTGTGTGTCTACGTGACACAGT
Organism: Varecia variegata; assembly: GCA_028533085.1. Classification (NCBI taxonomy): domain Eukaryota; kingdom Metazoa; phylum Chordata; class Mammalia; order Primates; family Lemuridae; genus Varecia; species Varecia variegata. Next base: position 108,688,396 of record CM052443.1, on the reverse strand, counting down.
CCTGGGCGAGGGAGGCTTGAGTGCAAGATGGGGAAGGGAGAGAGACAGCCTTCAAAAGCCACATTGAGACAGTGAAGGCCTGTGGTGGGACCTCTACAGGGAGCTGGGGTGAAAGTGAGCATCAGGTTTAGAGCAGGAAGACATGGGATATTTTTAGCTTTGCCATGAACTTGTCTAACTTCTTGCAAGCTCCTTCTCCTTCTGGGCGGTTTACCAGCTGGAACAACAACAAAAAAACTGTGTGCATGTGTGTGAGAATATCATATATATCATCTATCATGTGATATGTATCATATACATTTATATATGATATATATGTCTCATATATAGGATTCCTCTAAGCCTGTGGTCCCCAACCCCTGGGCCATGGCCTGGTACCAGTCTGTGGTCTGTTAGGAAACAGGCCTCATGTCACTGCCTGAGCTCTGCACCACCCACCACATGGCACCCCCCACCCCAACCCACAGTCCGTGGAAAAATTGTCTTCCATGAAACTAGTCCCTGGTGACAAAAAGGCTGGGGACCGCTGCTCTAAGCCCAGAACTAAAGTGATGATCGTGGGGAGAGGAGTCCAGATGAAATGTCCCCGGAAGAAAAGGTATAGACTGTGCCTTAGCTGAACATTGATAGAGGAGAAGCCCACCAATAATATTTAGCTGATAATATTTAACGAAATGTGAAAAGAGAGGAAGTTGGTCTGGCACTGCAGGCTACCAAGCCAGTCCACTCTTTGTCCTGGCATGTGGCACATCTTGGACATGGCCTGAGAGTAATGCTCAGGGTGATATGTAGAAAATGATAGGATCCCACAGATCTCTCAGAACGAGGCCATTCTAAGGTGGCAGTGATGATGTCCCTAATGCTTGGAGGTAGAGGAGGGCTGCCCACATCCCCCAGTCCCACTCCATCTTGGCGGGAGAGGGAGGAGGGCGCAGGCCCTGGGCTTCTGTGCGGGAGGCAGCCTTCCCAAGGCCCTGGGCTCTTCAGGCTTCTTTCTGCCCTTCACTGAGCTCTGGAGCTCCCAGAGCTCCATGGTCAGTTCACAGCCCTTCCCCTGGTGTGTCCTCTCCTGTCCCACTTCAGTTGCCTCTGTAACATGCTGAGAACTCCCTGAGCTGTCTCCAGGAGGCTCCAGGGTTGGTTATTCCGTTGCCTGGGAGACATCTCCAGATGGATGTCCCGAGGAGCCTCAAACGCGAAATTTTGAAAACCAAAGTCTATGTCTCCTTTCCCCATCCCCAAATCTGTTTTCTTTTCTCAGAGAATGATACGATATGTACCTGGTGACCGAAGAGAGAAACAGGGAGTTGTTCTGAGCACCCTTCCTCTACCTCCCACCAAACCCTAAGTCCTGACAATTCTATCCCCTTCCCATCTCTCATATCCCCCCTGCTTTCTCTCTCTGCTGGCTACTGGCAGGCTCTAACTGGTCTCCCTACCTCTGGACTTACCTTCTTCCTCTTCCTCTAGACCAGGAGTCAACAAACGTTTCCTCCAAAGGGCCAGGTGGTGAACATTATCAGCTTTGCAGGCCGATGGTCCCCATCACAACTACTTAAACTCTGCTGTTTTCCTGGGAAAACAGCCACAGACAATACCAAAATGAATGACCATGGCTGTGTTCCAATAAGATTGTTATTTCCACAACCAGGTAGGAGAACAGATTTGTCCTACAGGCCCTGGTTTGCTGGTTTTTGCTCTACACTGGAGTCAAACTGATCTTTCTAGAAGGCAAGTCAAGTCGTATCTGCTTTCTTGCTTAAAGGCCTTCAGGGCCTCCCATCAGCTCCAAGCTTTTCCCCTCGCCCTGTGAGCTCTGGCCCCTTGCCACCTCTCACAATGGAGATCGCACCGTGTCCTCTGCATTATTTATAGCTCCGTCTTGTTTGCAGTTCCCAGAACAGACGCTTCCACTCATTAATGCCATACCTTGGCACACCTGTCCCCTTGGCCTAGAAGGCTGTTCCTCTTCTCACCACCAAGTTTCTGGGGAGGCTGCTCATGCCTGTAGCCTCTACCCTGGGACCCTCCATTCCTGACTTCATTCATCCTTCCATCTGTGAATTCCTTTAGCATTTATGTGTAAGCCACTTGGTAAGCAGTTACTACATGCCAGGAAGAGCTTATACAGAGACTGGGGTGGGGCAGGGTGGACGTGGGGACTGCTTGGCCTGGGCCTCACACGGATAGATTAAGGCTTAAGGCATGTTCTCCAAATGAGGTTATCTACGGTATTAAGAGAAGTCATTCATTGTACAATTTTAAATTTGTGTCCCATGACTGGAACACACTGTCCAAGGTGCATTATAATTCAATTTTTTAAAAAATACTGGAATTATCACTGTTAGAAGGATAACATTGTATTCTGTTTTTAAGACATTCATTTGTTACATGCAAACATTTAAAACACAGTATGATTTTTCCTTTCTGGCATTACTTCATTTTTAAATTATATTAGGAGTTTAAAATACGTGAATATGGGCCTCTCTGTACTTCTAAGGGACTGCGGGACAGGGATGTTACAAGGAGGTGGTTAGGAGTGTTTTGAGCTGTTTTTTCCTAATTTCTGACAGTCTCCCTACCAATGCCATGCAAAATAAACATGCAGTCATCGAAACAAACAGCACAGGGCTTGCTATGAAAATGAAACTTCAGTCCTACTCTCAGTCCATGCAGGTTTCTGTCCTTAAACAGCTGCTAGGTAGAAATTCTGGGGGTGCCACTGCCCAGAGCTATTCTCAGGTCTAGTTAGTGGACATGCAACAGTGACTAGGAGAGACAAGGCATCCCTGCTCCCAGAGCTTCTATCACAGTGTGAGTAACAAGTCGATAAATAAGATGGTCTGATCTATGTCAGTGATGGACATTATACAAGGTGATGTGACATTGAGGGATGGATGGGGGTGGGAGCAGAAGAGAGGGCCAGGCTGCTGGGCATTTCCACTATAGATGCAGTAGCCACAGGGGGATTTCCTGAGTTGTTCAATCTCTGGTGGCACTCTCACACAGGCTAGCTTGATAACTAAGCCAGTCACATTCATTTATTTATGTGCTCATCCGTCTCTCCTGCTCAACTGTGAGCTCCTCAGCAGAAACCCTCCCCGAGTGCTGCGTGCATCCCTTGTGCCTGGGACAGAATGGCGTCTGCATTGGAATTTGCTGAATGAGTACATCTAGTTGCACCCTCCAAATGCTGCCTGAATTTCTACCACCAACCACCCGCCCTAAGTGATTTAGGGAGACCAAGACAGCATCAGGAAACCTTGAAGTTGAGCTCAGCGGCAAGCCCACTTCAAAGGCAGATGACTGAAGAGAGATGGTTAATACATGTGCATTAAATTTACCTTAGAAATTAAGGGCAAACATCTTCCAGACTAGCGCCATTGGGGTTTCCCCAATCATCTAAACATCTGAAAAATGGCCTGGAAGACGTCGAACATGCACAAAATGTGGCTGGGTTTAGCTGGTTGCGGTGATGCCACTAGATAAAAATAGCCATTCTATGGTCTGATCCCACAGGGAAGACAAAGCCCTCTCAGTTCTGATGGGGAAAAATCACTTTTTAAATCCCACTTTCCAAAAAAATAATTTTTTTTACATATTTTTTATTTTTCAATCATGAAATGAATACTCACTTACTGGAGAACATTTGGAAAGTACAGAAAATTGCAAAGAGCCTTATTGAATGCTTTGGCACATTTCCTTGTAGTCTCTCAATACAACTCACGCTGACGGCAATTAGGAATAAGTAGGGGAAGGGGAAAAATATAGTCATTTTGCTTTTAGTTTTTATATAGGGAATTATCAAAGGAGCCCTCCAGCTTTTGAGAAGAGGGCCTTCCTTTTTGCATACGTTTTTACTTTTATCTGATTATAAAGGCAATATGTTCTAATTTTGGAAACGCTAAGAAAGAAATGCCTGTCACTCATAATCCCACCCCCGAGAGATAAGGACTGTTAATGTTCTGAAATACTTTGGCCTGTTTTCTAGGAAAATAAATATAAGTGAGATATCACTGGGCGGGCAATATTGCATCCTAGAAAATTATTTTCACTTAACTTCACATTAAAAAACATTTTCCCCATGCATAAAAACCTTTCATAAGTGAATGTTAACAACAATACCACCAAATTTTCTGGATGGATAATTATTTAATAATTTTAAATTATTTGGCATTTCAAAATTTTTGCAACTGTAAATATAAATGTTGTGACTAGCATTTTAGGTATCAATTTTTGTGAGTTTCAGGTTATCTCTTCAGGAAAATGAGGAGAAACTATTTGTATTTGTGTTTGTAACCATGTCTGTGTCTGTATTGGTATGTTTGCTCAAGTACACGATCTTTAAAATCTCATCAGAGAGTTTAAATTGGTAAAACTGCTTGGAAAAACTGTTTAGCAGAATCTAGTAAATGACACACAAGCTTACTCCAGGACTCAGCAATCCCACTCAAAGATCTATACCCAAGAGAATACAGTTCGTGTGTCCACATATACAAAAATGTGCATAGTTTTATTCATAGCAGCCTCAAACTGGAAATAACCCAAACATCCATCAGTAGAAAAATGACTAAGGAAATTCTAGTATATTCATATAATGGAATGCTGCACACTATAGTCTGAATGTTTGTGTCCCCTGCCTAATTCATATGTTGAAACCTGATGAGCAATGTGATGGCGTTGGGGGGTAGGGCCTTTGAGAGGGCATTGGGTCTTGAGGGAAGAGCCCTTATGAATGGGATTAGTGCCCTTATAAGAGGCCCAGAGAACACCTTCATACCTTCTGCCATGTGACGACACAGTGAGCAGGCGTCTCGCTATGAGCCAAGAAGCAGACCTTCGCCAGAGATCAAATCTGCTGGCACCTTGATTTTGTACTCCCCAGCCTCAGAACTGTGAGAGATAAATTTCTGTTGTTGAAAACTTGAATGGACTAAGACACTGCATCATTAAAAATAATGAAATATTAAAGCAAGCAATAAAATGAGAAAGTCACCCCAAAATTATATTGAGCACAAAAAGCAATACATGAATGAAGACTGTGTGATTCCATTTTCATGAAGTTTAAGAACAGATAAAACTGATTGTAGAAGAAACCAGAATAGTGGTTCTCTGTGGATGAGTGTAGGGTGGTTTTTGACTAGCAAGGGGCATGAGAGGACCCTTTGGGTTGCTAGAAATATTTTGCACCTTGTTCTGTGCAGTGATCATATTAGTGTATTCAAATGTGTAAATCTGTATATGTGAAGCTATACATTTCAGATTAATGTAGTCAATGTACTTTACTATGGATGTGATATGCCTAAAAAAAAATTCTCACAGCGCCAGTAATATCATCTCACCAAAGTAGAACTTTATTCACTTCTGCATGTGGTGGGCACTCTTCAGAAAATTTTTGTGGCAGAGCTTTGTGATCTAGAAAGCAGCACATTGTAAAGATTATCCTGTTTCCTGTAGTGTCTTACCCCTAAGAGAGTCTGAGGCTTGACAAAAAGAATAAAGTGGTCAAAGTTTGCCTTTGAGGCACCATTCTCTTCTTTTGCTCTAGGCCTTAGAAAGACTGACCTTCTGAGATCCGGCAGAGTTGTCAGAGATGACCTGCGGTTCTCCTTCCCTTGACGAATGAGGATGCTCCAATCGGGAGCAGGGAAGTGACTTGCCCATGGTCAGAGTCAGGTTGTACCTGGTTGTCTTCTCACTCATTGAATGATCCTGTGCTGAGCATGTCACCTGTGCCAGGCCCTGGGCTAGGTGCAGCTCCTTGAGAGCTTGTCATTGACAGCACAAAAGCATAAGGACTTCACAGCTACTTGGATGTCTACTATCAAAAAAACAGAAAATAACGAGTTGGCAGGATGTAGAGAAATTGGAACCCTTGTGCACTGTTGGTGGAAATGTAACATGGTGCAGCCAATTTGGAAAACGGTTTGGTGGTTCCTCAAAAATTAAAAATAAAATAAATAGAATTACCGAATGATCCAGCAATGCACTTTTGGGTATATACGCAAAAGAATCAAAAGCAGGGACGTGAGGAGATATTTGCATACACATGTTCATTGCAGCATTATTCACAATAGCTAAGAAGTGGGAGCAACCTAAATATCCACTGATGGACAAATGGACAAAGAAACCATGGTATATACATACAATGGAATATTACTCAACCTTAAAAAGGAAGGAAATTCTGACACATACTACAACATTGGTGAACCTTGAAAATATTATGCTAAGGAAATAAGCCAGTGACCAATTAAAAAAGCAAAACAAACAAACAAAAAAGCCCAAGTAGTGTAAGATTCCATTTCTATGAAGTACCTAGGGTAGTCAAATTCATAGAGACAGAAAGTAGAATGGTGGTTGCCTGGGACCCACGGTAAATGGGGAATGGGAAGTTGTTTAATAGATATGGTTGTTTCTTGGTATCCTTGGGGGATTGGTTCCAGGACTCCCACAGATACCCAAATCTAAGGATACTCAAATCCCTTATATAAAATGGTGTAGTATTTGCAAATAACGTATGCGCACCCTCCCGTATACTTTAAATCATCTCTGGATTACTTATAATAGCTAATAGAATGTAAATTCTGTGTAAAGAATTGTTATAATGTACTGGTTTTTATTGGTATCATTTTTTTATTTTTTCAAATATTTTCGGTCCACGGTTGGTTGCATCCAGGGAGGTGGAACCCATGGATGCAGAGGGCTGACTATCCTGAATTGTACCTGTTTGAGTCCCTGCTTTCAATTCCTTTGAGTATATACCTAGCAGTGGAATTGCTGGGTCATATGGTAATTCCATGGCTACCTTTTCGAGGAGTTGCCCTACTGTTTCCCACAGCAGCCGCACCCTTTTACATTCCCACCGGCAGCACATCAGGGTTCCAATTTCTCCACACCCTCCCCAGTGCATATTACTTTCCCTTTTTTAAAAATGGTAGCCATCCTAATAAGTGTGGAGTGGCATCATTGTAGTTAAGATTTACATTTCCCTAATGTGTGTCTCTTTTTTATAGAGGAGGAGACCAAGTCACAGGAAAACTAAGTAACTTACTCAAGACCATACAGATGCTAAGTTGTAGACACAGGATTCAAATCCAATTCCCTTTTGTCTCCGGTGTCCATGCTTCTAATTGCCTCACAGGTTTGTCTCTCTTCAGATTGGAAATGCTTGAAGGGGCTAGTGGTATAGGTCAGAAAGTATTTTTTATAAGAAGCCATCCGTTAAGTGGAATATTCCTCACTTATGCAGATTTACATCAAAGCATTCATTTAATGGGCACTAAAAGATGGTCTGTGCTTTCAAAGATCTCTCAGACGTGGAGTCAGGGCTTCCCAAATTTAAAGTGAAGCACTGGTTTTTATTTCTTTAATTTCCAGTCTGTTACGTATTGGCATTTTTATAAACCACAATAAAAATGAATTGCTAAAAAAATAAAATAAAAAAGTACACCATACAAACCCAAATATTTTGTTATTTGACTCATTACCAAAAAATTGCTCTCTTAATAGCTATAAACCTTTACCTACCTTCAATTTCTGTATTTATAATGAATCAGTAACACTTTACAGACCACAGCATCCACATATTACATATTGAGGAGTGAAAGGAGAAGGGGAACGTGTTGAATTTTGAAGAAGAAACATGAGTTGTCATTGTGAATTAGGAATGCCTGGGCGTCTGTGCTTTCCAACTCTTTCCTTGAGGAACTAGAACCTAGAGAACATGGCAAGTTCCAAGAGCATTAAACTTTGGAGGCCAAGAATTGATATAGTAGAATTATAATAGGCTATGGAGCTAGGCAGATCTGGGATTAAATTCCAAAAGCTGTGTCCTAGCTGGGTGACCTTGAACAATTCAATTCGTCTCTGTGAACCTTATTATCATCATCCTAAAAAATGGAGCTAGAAAGTCCTATCTCTCAGGGATGCTATTAAGATTGAATGTCACTGAGTCTGTAAGAGTGCCCTGTCCATCAGAGCCACCCAACCAGTAAGTGGCAGTCCCTTATCTTTATCTCTGGCCGAGCTTTAACAGCTTTCAAGAGCTGCCAGCAGAGTAACAGACCACAGCAGTCTAAAACTGCATCCTCTCTTAATTGCCGTTTGGTTGGAAGAAGACTGACTCATCCTTAGCCCCAGCAGCAGCAGGTCCTGGTCGGGATAGAGGTGACGCTGTGTCCCCAGATGTGCTTGGAACTCTGCCTCTTCCCAGCATGCTCTGGGCTGCTGCCGCATTGGGGCCATTCATGTGTGGCCAAGAAAAAATGCTGTGAACGTGCCATTTTATTTGAAAAAGCTGGACTTTGGAAGAGCCAAACAAGAGATCCTAGCAAATTCAATTTTCCCCATTACCTTGGCTTTACTTCAAAAGTATCAAGCACTCTACCAAGGACTCTAGCACTATCTTTGAAAATCTATGAAATCCTGATATTCTTGATATTAAACGTTGGGACAAACGTCATATTCCCCATCCTCCCTGCACTCTCTTTGGCAGGACATTTTTGAACATAGCACGTGGTAGATGTTTGGATCTGGATTTAGATTCTAAATCCATAATGCCAGCTGCATGACCTTAGAGGAATCATATGTAAAATGGGTCTAATCTGTAATTCCAGTTTTTGAAAGGAATGAATAGGATTATGAATGTGAGACTGTTACATAATCACCCCTCCCTCTCTACTTCCTTTTTTCAAGTGATAAAGAACAAATGGGTTTGAGGCACAAATGTTTTGGGGTCCATGGCTCAATGAACAGAGTCTCAGGGCGGTTCTGCTTCCCATCCCAAATACTGGCATTACCTCTAGGCAGGTGGGTAAAAAACTTTTACTGTTTAGAGGGCATGCATCAAAGCCTGGTTTGACTGGTTGTACAGCTCATAGTTTTCAATCCTGAAATGTGAGCACAACTAGTGAGTTTTGTGTGCCTGAAAAAATGTGTTCATCATTCTTTAAAGGGGCTCTGAACTTATACCAATAACAAAAAGCCTGTGTTTTTCTGGAATCTTTCTCCAGAAAATTTATAGCTCAGCATAGGCCTGGAGAAAAGGGTTGGTGAGCGATGGGGACCACATGGCCCTCAGAATGCAACTGACTTCACACCCACTACATGTAGGACACATGGTCCCTATTTCTTCAGTAGGGAGTTGGACTGGCCTTTAAATATGCCTTTAGGAGAGGCCATGTAGCAGCCTGGCTCCAAGGGGGTGCACAGCCAGGCAGAGTGCATTCGGTAGTTCCAGCTTTGGACCAGTGCTCTGTAGAGCTCAGCAAGCTGCCTTTGTCCTGGTGCCAACCTTCATCAGCAATTCACACCTTGCACATGCCAGTGATTTCACTCCCTGCTCTGCTATTTTTGTCCTGGTCTTGATGCCCACTTGAGCTTTTAGTTCCTTGGTGCAAACCTTGCACAATGCAAAGGCTTCCTTGAGCTGTCTTGTGCAATATGCCACCTGCTTTGACCTTGGCCTTAGGATCCTTTCTACTCCAGAGATGTCTGCACAAGCAGCTCTCTGCCTTGATTTACCCATGCCAGGTATGACTTGTTCAGGTCAAATATGTGTTGAGGTAGTGGGATGGGAAGTAGAGCACCTCTCTTGAAATTCAATCAATTGATATATTCAGAAGCATGAGTGTAGTTGTGAGATGATATATATGGAAAGGAACAGGCCCTTCTGTTTTTCAATTAACCATAGTATGAACCATAAACATACCCTGAGCTCTCCTCTATTTATGTTATTAACTGATCTTTAGCTTTTAAGGAGACAGGTCTCTGAAAACATTGCTCTCTTAAATAGTCAGGAGAGAGCTAACTTTCCATTTTCTGAGCTGAGTGAGGAACAGAGGCATGGGTAACCGAGAAGGGCATATAACCCCACAATTCCTTGATATTTATATCGTGAATTTATCATGATAATGGTTCAACTGGTAGAACATGTATTGCCGGAGAGATGCAAAGTAGACGATGTGAGAAGCCAGGCTTTCATAACCATTGTTAAGGACCTGTAGGCAAATTTGCTCCCAATAATTCATGCAATTTTTTATCACCTTGGAGCCCAGGGCAACCAAACAACCGAAACTAGACATACAACTGAAACTAAAATCCTTCTGTAGAAAAGTGGGTTTCGTGCTTGAAGGGCTGCGTGGTTCAGGGGGAAGAGAATGGACTTTGGACTTACCCTTTTTACATGTAGCAGAACAAAAGGAAAAAAAGTTCATTTTTAAAAAAGTGTACCTATTCATACACTTTAGCAGAATTCACCTTTGGAGGAATATTGCTATTTTGTTGTAAAAACATTTTGATGAGGCTATTGGTTATTGAAATATAAGGTCTTGGGCCTAGAATGGAGGGGAGATGTTAAGAAAAAAGGAAGACAGATTGCTCTGCATAAAAAGCCAAGGGGTTCTCATTAAGAAGAGAGATTGGTTGCTAACTACGTTTTACATGCTCTGAAGGTAGAAAATCCAGAAACTTGGAGTTTGGAGCTGTAAGAGATAAAGAGAAGACTCAGAGGAAGGAACTTGGGTGTGACAGGAGTGGCCCTGACATCATGGCAGCAGGTGGGTGGTGGGACAGGTGGGGAAGGGACAGAGGTGTGGCTGTGGCTCAGACTCAGCTCCACACGAGTGCTGGACAACTCCCCTGTGCTTCCAGCTTCATACCAACTGAAACTAACCTGGGAGAAGAAGGAAAGAAAATGAGAAAAACATCTTAAACTGGCTGAGTTTTTATCTTGAATTGGCCAAGTTTACATAAAGAAGCAATTCAATTTGCCATGGACTTAATTAAATTGTATTAAAATAAATTTAAAGCTTCACCTCTTGTTGAGTCAAGTGACTTAGCCAAATGACTATGAAATTCATACCTACATCCATGGCATCTGCTGAGTTTTCATCTAAACTTTGTGATGTCTGTAGTCCTTCAGTTCCGGGAGTTGATGACGTCCTAAATGGCTATAGGCGTCTGTGCCTCCTTGTGTTTTCCCATCACGGCCCCTTCCACGTTGGTTTCCTTTTCTTCTTGTGCTCCATGAGGGCAGAAACTCTGGAGGGCACTTTCACAGCAATATCCCCAGCACTTAGAGTGCTCAGTGCATAGTGGGTGTCAGATAATTGTTTGTTGAATGAATGTCTGGAAGAAGAAGGAGAAGGTGGCCAGGAGAGGAGGACCCGTTCAAATGGAAGCAAAGGAAGGTGGTCAATGCATCCTGGGGATGGAGGAGGCCATGGGCTGGGTCAGCACACTATGGGGGCAGAGGAGCCGGCAGCATGGCTGTAGGATATGAGGATGAGAAAGTTCAAGGTAGGCTGGAGAGAGCAGAAAGGACTTGTTACAATTGCATGTCAAGCACCCAGTAATCTGGCAAATTGCCGATTCCCTCTGATTGACCACCAGCCTGGTGAACAGCTGTCAGTGGGGAGGGGATGGAGCAGGTGGTTTGGGGAGAGGTGTGGGATTTTTTCAAACTCTCACTGGAGAACAGATGTGATGCCATGTCTAGGATCAGTGCTGTCCTCCAGAGCAGCTGCAATCGTTTTCTCGTCATTTTCAGCTCTCCTTGAGAATGCTCTGTCAGTATGAGAAACCAGACACTCAGGAAAGACCAAAATCCTCTGCCACAAATCCTAAAACACCACCTGGGAGGATTATGTTATTCCTTCTTCCAACACCTTCAATAGCTTCCTCTTGCCTTCAAGATTTATGTTAAGGATATGGGACTTGTTTAAGGCTTGTCACACGGTAGCTATGAGGAGTATTTGATGCCCTTCCAGTAGCATAACCCTTCTTGAGTGGATCGGATTTGTCCTTCCTGGCAGATTTTGTTAGGGAAGAGAGATGAGGATGGACACACCAGGAATGAAATCCTTGGTGGAAGAAAGACTCTGGGAGCCCGTTGCTGCACGGAGACTTGAGTAGGCTGTGTGATTGTGACAGGATGGGGCGAGAGTTGGCATCTCTCTTCGCAGCCGCCTCTCCTCTGCCCTGTGTCCTCTTCCTGTTCAGCCCCTCTGGGGCCATAGCCTTCATGTTGTTGTCTATCCCATTATGAGTTAATAAATATGGAAATAATCCTTAGAGCAGTGCCTGGCTCGGAGCTAGCACTGAATAAATGATTGCCACTCTTTGGACTTATTCTATTCTATTCTTTCTGTTTCTTGCTGCTCATCTTTTTCTACCTTTATTTGAGTTTTCAGTCAACAGGTGGCACATTCAAGGTGGATGTGTGTGGGTGACATCCAGGTTTGGGAAGGAGATTCATTCCCGTGCAATTCTGGAGCGGGGTGGGTGTAGAATGCCTGGTTGGAGGGTCCAGTGTGAGGATCAGATGGAAACGGCTCCCTTCTGCTGCAGGGCTTGGATGAGAGAGGTGTCATATAGGTGTCCATTAAATGTTTGCTGAGCAAAATGCTTGGTGGCGTTTGGACTGGGCTTCAAAGTATGGGAAGATTTATCTGCTTATCAGAGAAAGAGATGTCGAAGGTAACATCTGGAAAATGGAAGAGTCAGCAGAGAGAAGCAATTCTGTGACTGTAATATTATAAGGATACATACAAAATGGTAAAAAGAAAAAAAAAGTGTGAGTAAAAGTATGGAAGAACTTTGCCTTCCAGGTTTCTGAACACGCTTTACTCATGCCATGGGGCTTAGAGAAATCACCTGGAAGTCAGATGTGTGCCATGCATCAGCCAGGTGGGTGGTCTCCATGCACTGTGAATATAGTGCTATGACAGCAGTACAATAATTTATGTTCTCTTTTAAACATGGGTTTCAAGCACATTCTCTCATTCAATAAATATTTATTGAGTATCTACTATGTGTGAAGCATGACTCAGGACAGGGACTACATATATTTCTCATCAATATTGCTCACTGCAATCTCAATATTTCCAGAGGCTAGGATATACAGGTTTTCCAGAAGTGGAGGATAAATAAATGAGTGAATGAATGAATGAATGAAATAATTTCCTCTATGCTCTTAAAGCTTCTACACCAAACATGATTTGATATAACATGAAAATTTGGGTATTCTGAGCCTCCAGGAAAGATGCTGACAGCCTTTTCTGGGATTCTCTGACTGCCTATAATTTGATATAAGCCAGAGAGTCTATGGAGTTGTCCGAAGAGGAACTCTCTGATGGTCACTCAGTCTTTTCTATTCTGAAACCATATATTCCTGTGGTTCCAGAGGTCAAAATAAAGCAGTTGCATTATGAGTCACCATCCTTTTAGCAGGCCATGAACAAGCTGCTTGGCACAAGCCCCACCAGTGGGAAGGCAGGTCACTGAAACCGGCCTTGCTACCCATCTGTGTCCTGTTGGTAACCTTGAACCAAGGCTGCAGCAATTTGGGATTTTTCTAAAAGTACTCTGCACCAATTTCAAAGACAGCTTTCAAAATGGGGTTTGAGGAATAAATAGGCAGCCATATAATCACACTCTCTTCTTCTTTGGGAGAGACATAATAAGCTCCCGTTTTGATTTGATGATGGGTAGCTTGGTCCATGCATATCCCAGGCCCTCAGCTATAATTAGAGTATTTCTATAAAGGGTGACTATGACTGATTTCTTCTAACCAGTGCGTCTGAATGTAGATATCAAAATGACGGGTGGCTCCCTTGAGATGATTTCTTTCTGGAGAGCAGGGTAATCAGAAGAGCAGTTGAATGGACATCAGAGCACTGGACCTTGGTCCTCAGTTCCACCCTTGCTAAAGGGTGACATTGGATAAATGTCATTTGTATATAAGGAGATAGTGCTTACTTTGCAGGGATGTTTTATTTATTTATTTATTTTTTATTTCAGCATATTATGTGGGTACAAATGTTTAGGTTACATATATTGCCCTTGCCCCCCGCCCCCAGTCAGAGCTTCAAGCATGTCCATCCCACAGACGTTGTGCATTGCACTCATTATGTATGTGTACACCCTTCCCCTCCCCCTGCCATCTGCCCTACGCCGGATGAATGATACTGCAGGGATGTCTAAGGCTCAAATGAGACAATAGATATGAAGTTCATGGCACATAAGAGATAGTTAATAAATGTGAATTTCTTTTGTTTATTAGGAAATCACATGCTCTTTCTAGCAATGCTGCCTTTGGAGCCTTTCCTTGAAAATGGCCACCAGGGTGGTATGTGAAGTGACAATACTGTAGCTCTCATTTGTGGATGATCTGGGGCATTTCTGTTAATCCCTGGGATTTGTTGGGAATGACTGATGATCCATTCTGCTCCTCGCTGTCATGATTGCTTTTGGGGCTTACATCTTCAAGGAGGGGAGGGCACTTCTCTGGCCAGGGCCAGTGTCCCAACTATTGAAGACCTTGCATGCCTGTGCCCAAATACTGATACAATCCAGTTCAGTTGAGCCTCAAACCACTGCCAGGGTTTTCAAGGTGCTTAACCAATAGCATCTCCCTCCCCTGCCTGTTGCAATGTTGAAGTATTCAAAAAATGAGACAAAAGCGTCAGTGGCTGGAGAACCAAAATGCCACTTTTGGTGTTGCTATTTTGAGGTGGTGGCTTCATGTGAGAGCCAAAATGGAACTTCAGAGTCTGGGACCTTGGTCTGGACTTTACCACAACCTACCTGAGGGCAAGTCTGGGTTTGCAAAGCAGATACACTTACGCAAGCTATTGCCTCCTTCCCACTGCTCCTGGTGGAGATGGAAAAAGAAAGAGACTTAATCTGACAATTTAAAAGTATTTGAGAGAATTCACTCCATTTCTCACTGAGAACAATGGCTTCAGCCCTCAGCAAGGTGACATGCCCACCACCATCAGGGAAGCTGGGTAGACGTCCAAGAGTGCTCATGGTGGCCCACATCCAGGAGGAGCTAGACATGTTGGCCTTGTCTGTGTGCCCCAGAGCTATCAGGATCCTCACACTGCAGCATTCACCTCCAACCTGCACCCTGCACACAACGGCGAGAATCTTCTGAAGCTGCTCATTGTGCCTTGGTGCTGCCAGTTCAGCCCTTTCTCATTCCTGGTTTCCTCCTCTCTGTCTAGCTTGTATTGGTGTTTCAGTTTGGTTCTCAGTGGGCCTCTCAAATATTTCCTGGCTTTACACTTTTGCAGATGGACCATTCCCAGCCCCTCATACCCATCCAGAAGAGTTCAGTGTCTGAGCTGGCTGATTTCCCAGCGAAACTGTGAGGAGCAGGAACAACACCAGAG
This sequence comes from Varecia variegata, assembly GCA_028533085.1. NCBI lineage: Eukaryota > Metazoa > Chordata > Mammalia > Primates > Lemuridae > Varecia > Varecia variegata. The sequence continues at coordinate 108,673,220 of CM052443.1, read as the reverse complement.
ACTTTCAGGGTCACCTGGTCCCACGCAGTGCCCACCGGGAGCCCTGGGTCAGAAGGACAGGGGGAGAGGGAAACCTCTCTCCCAACTGCATAGTCTGGCCTCAAGTGCTACTCTCTGGCTCTGCTTCCTCCCAGGGAGCTCCTGGGAAGGTTGCCCCTGGGCAGATGACTTTTGTCCCCGTTCAAAACAGAAAAGAAAAAGGTCACAAGTGCCTAAATGTTGAGCCAAGTAATTTCTTCAGTTATTCAGAATTGTTATGTTCCAGGAAGAGGAGTCAGCGATTAGAAAGACAAGACGGACACATTATATAGTGATGTAAAAACAAAAACCTGCAATTTACGTCACTGAAGCATCAGCATGTGATTATGCTCCTTATGTTTTTCCCTGACCTCCACTTTAAGCAGGTAGCAGACTCTAATAAATTTCACATTTCATGAAATTTTTCAATACAGTACATAGAAGCCTCTAGCAAGCCACAAGTTGTTTTGTTTTGTCCTGTCTTGCCTTTTGCTAAAGCCTTAACCAAAAGTGTTATGCTAAATGTCCTTGATGGAGAGAAGAGATGGGAAATGTGAGCAGAAAGTGGACAGAGTGTCTCAGAGACAGAGATGAGCTATGTGTGTAATGATTAGCCCAGGCTCATGCCCGGGTCTGTTTTGCTTTCTGGGAAAATGACCAAACGTGGGAGGATTTGGCTGCTTGGTGTGTATAGAAGATAGGATTCTGGGCCCTAGAGTGGCAAAACGTCCCCTGCCCCATCGATGGAGGGAAGCAGCTGGGCTTTAGGGAGCTGCTTCAAGCTTAGACAGTGGTGGACTGGACCCTGGTGGACTGGAAGTTGGAGACCCTCTACCAAAGAAGGCTACCTGATCTTGAAGTGGCCTTGTGGGGAGCAGGACAATCCCTCAGGACTGAGATTGGGCATTTTGCCATCCTCGTAGGATGGTAGCTCAGAGTCATATTTAATTGGATTCTAAGAGAAGACAGAAATGTGATATTTCGTGGAAACCTGGAAATGCAAATTGACATTCACACTTTCACATATGAAATAAGTTGAGTCTTTAAAGATACCTACTTGCAGAAGGGTCTTCAATGGGACCACTGTAAATAAATATAGTTTTAACCTTAAAAAGAAAGTGTTTGTTTGGTTTTTAGTTCTTTCTTCAGAATTCTTATGTGATACATCACTACATTTCAGGTGGAAATGGAGGTGTCTTGATTGCAATTGGTGGGACTCAGGGCCCCCTTTTGGCCTTTCCCTCACACTGACTGACCCCCTAAGTGACATCTATGGAGTCCCAGGCTCTGAGGATCAGCTTGGAGCCCCACCAAGTGGTAAGTAAGTGGCTGAGATATCAAGTAACTAGTAACTTCCGGGTCTCACCAAAATTCCTCAGCACTTCACTTAAGGTCCTCCACAATGTGGCCCCTTCTTCCCTCCCAGCCTCATCCCTGGCCACTTGTGTTCATCCTTGCATTCTGAGTGACTCCTCCCAAGTCCACCTTAGAACCTGGTACAGAGGAGGTGCTAAGGAAATGTCAGGTAAACCGTGTGGTACCCATTGTATGAGGAAAGCCATCTTGTAGTCCAAACAATGCAGGGAAATATTATAGAATAAAATCAGGGGCACTACTGAGAAAAAGAAAATGCATTAATAAATTTTGGCTTTATTTTTTCTCTTTTCGTTTGTTTAGAATGCCCTCTGCACAGTTCTACCAAGAGTTGTGGTTTAATACACAGAAATTCCCTGCATCTTTCACTACATCTCTTCCAACCTCGCTGGCCACATGTGGACCCATATACATACACACTGTGTTTGAAACCAGTCGAGAGTTAGAAAAGGCAGATCAAACTAGCTGTTCTTGTACTAGTAATTCTGGGTCAGAGAATGTGGCTTGAGCAGGTTTTCTCCTTTTTGTCCCCAAATCCAGACTTTGGAGTGAGCTGCCTTAGAGCAGTAAACAGGCTTACTTACCCAGCCAGCTTATCCTCGAGGAAACATGGCCCCTCACACCTGAAAGGCCTCCGTGTAAGAACACAGAGATTTGGGTCTCCAGCGCTGCCTCAGGGCTGGGATCCAGGTGTGCTTCTTCTTGGAAGCAGATGCAAAGCACAACACACACACACATACACTCACACCCCAAAAAAGAGACAGAAAAGCTGAAACTGCTCACAGAAGTCATTTTTTTTTTGCTCTCTGGGAAGGGGGATGGAAGTGGGAGGTGTAGAACCAAGGGTAGGGGCACTACTTCCTAATATTTATGAATGGACAGTAGTACCTAGTTTATAAACCAGGGTAGAAAATTCAGGAAGAGGAAAATAGTCTCCAAGAGTCATTTTCACTACATTAAGCCCAGTTGCATTCCTAAAAGGCCCTACATGGATCTTTGTGTCAGTCATTTTGAATTGTGGTTTTTATGTTTGTTGATGAGGACAAGCCCTCAGCTCATTCCTGGCAGGGTGACTACCCTTGGTGGGTACTGCACAATGGCTGGATTCTCAAAAAAATGAAATGAAATCAACCCAAAAGTTACAAGCATTGTGTTTACAAATGTATGGTAAAGTCGTGCATTAAATGCCCTGAAAGAATTTGGCATCAGCCCCAGTGTACACAATTAAACCCTAGCACACACCAAACATGATATGTGTAAGTATAAATTAGGAACTATAAACAGATGGCAGAGACAAAACACAGTAATGCAGTGAAGAGACACAGGGCCAAACAGCCTATTAGGTTTAGGAAAAGCACGAACACAGTTAGACGTCAACATATAAAATTAATCACCCAATTCAACTCCTCCCTAAGGGAGGAGGAGAGACCAATGAAGCCCGATATCTGAGACCTGGATGGAGACTACATATATAAAGATCTGGGTTAGGCAGGATCCACAGGGAATGAAGACACAGGGTGTTAGAGATGGTTCACAGGGAGAAAAATCATGTGCTAGCCGCCTTCTTGGTTGCAAGCCACAGTTATCCAACTGACTTGGAAAAAAAAAAAAGAGAGAATTTTTGTAATTCATGGAAACTTGACGAAGTAGTTTTGGAGGATAGACAAGATTCAAAGAGCCCTGGAAGCCAGACAGCATCAGGTGCTTAGACCAGGACCACACAGCGTCACTGCTGGACACCACCACAGCACGTGACATTTCATCTCCATTGCTGTTAGCTGTCCCTTTGCACTGCAGATCATTGCTGCCACTACTGGATGCTGACATTGAACACTGTGGCTGCGGCGTGCCACCACAATCAGTTCCAACTTTGTTTCTTTTTGGTATCTCTTGCTTCTGATTCTAATTTTCTACTGGGAATGTGTCTTTGGCTCAGTCTAGACTACGTGCCTGTGCCCTGGCTACCAGGTGGGGTGGGGGGTGGAGATCACACTTCATTTGCTGTCAAGAAAAGGAGCTTTGGGAAATGCTTTCCCGCCTTCTGTGCCCAGCCCCTGGCTGTCAGAGGATAACTGAATGATGGGCAGTCAAAATATATTCACTATAAGAATAATGGATACATCAACTGAGTATATTTAACATTTAAATGTCAAAATTAAGAAGATATCTGAAAGTATGAAGTGCCATAAAACCAACAAAAATATTTCAAGTCTCAAAGAAACTGATATTTATTTTTATGATCATTTTTTAAAAATAGAAATTATGTGTCTTTTTACATTGATAAATTATAAACTACCTGGCTCATGGTTCCCTTCTTATATTTCTTCCTCTGCTTCTCTCCCTATTTGCCTTTGTAATTTCCAACATATGTACATTATACAAAGTACTAGGTGGTGGTCAGTGAAAACCACTGGGGGGAAAAAGAAAAATCAGAATGGAGCAATGATACAGTTGACAGTTTTTTGATCATTGGAGTTGGCTCACATATGAAAAGATAGTTGCATTAGCTGTGTTTGCTAAATGAAATAGCTGAGCTAGTAACAATAGATACTATTTACTGAGTGTTTACTATGTGTCAGATACTTTGCATATGTTATCTTGCTCAATCATCATGGCAACTTGGTTGAAATGCAGTTTATTATCACCCTTTCACGACAGAGGAAACAAGGCTCAGAGAACATACCTGACATTGGTCAAGGTTGTATAATAAAACCGAGCAATGGGTGGAACTGGGATCTTAGCATCCTGTCTATGTGACCCAGAAAGTCTTTCCACCATGTCATACCACCTCTGCGTGTTAGCATATTTGAATAGCCCTGAGTTAATGTTACTCTGATGGGTGTTGGCTTCCTGAACTGGCACATTCTTTTAAAGATAAAAGCATTGCTCTCACAGGTTTCTTGGCAGAGAGAATGGGAATCTCAGCTCCAAACTGAAACTGAAGATTGGTTTCAGGAAGTGGGAATTGGCAGAAAATGGGGAAAGAGGGTCTTGAATTGCAAGAGGCCTGCGTTGGCTGAATAGGACCCCCTGGGAAAGCAATGCCCTGTGATGATGTCTTGGCCAGTGAAATCGCTTTTGGCCAAAGCCGCCTTCATTAGATGGAAACTAATGGTCATCCCAGGATGATATGACACAATTTGCCTCCCCTTGATGGTTCTTTCTGATGTTTCCCAGGCTTCTTTTTCATACAAGCATTGACTTTAGAAGTGAAAATGAAAAAGTTGGTTATACATTTTGTAAATCATGACCATTTTGCCTTGGCACTGGATTAAAAAAAATACTCAAACCGTATTGCAATTGAACTGGAAGGACAAATAAATTCATGAAAATCAATATGCATTCTCTTCCCAAAGCACCAAATACATAAAAAAAAACCTATAGGTCTATAATACTTCATATACAATACTAAAATTCTTCTCTTCCCCTAGAGAGAGAATACAAAAAGAACAAATTGAATATACAACTCTTCTTTGATGTTTTCTACCTATGAAGATTTATTTCTTGAATATTCAATAGTATAACCATGCTAGAAATAAATTAATTAATAAAAGAGAAAATCACTAATTATTTTGCCATTTTAATAAATCAAGCCTGTTAATTGTTTGTTCCTTTTTCCTATAGAGACATGGCATAACTGGCCTTTTCTCCTTAAGCCTGTGTCATAGACATTTTTGAATGAATGCATAATATTTTAAATTGTAATTTTGTTTGGAGTATCAAATTCAATTGAGGGGATATGGAACAATTTATTTAACTAATTTATTTTGGGACTTTAAAGTTGTTTCTAATTTGTCACTATTATGGAAGGTAACAAATTTAGTTTTGCATTTAGTTTCCTTCATCCCACACTTAAACTTTCAGGGAACTAGATCCTTAAAATAAATTTCCTGGAGTTGAGTCACTTGTTCTAATGAAATGAACTATTTTGCTGTTCTTGGTAGATACAGTAAAATTGCTTCCCAAAAAGTTTTCATTAATTTACACTGCCACCAGCCATGTTTTCATAAGCCATTTTGTTTTTACTACAAACTTAACAGCATAGGGTGTTTTATTTCTTTTAAATTGAAGTTCTTAAGGGAAAATTTCTCTAATTAAGTTGAAGTATGGCTAAAACCCTACCACTCAGCTATTCTGTGAACTCTTAGAGACTGAATATGAAGTCACGGTGATGAACATTGGAGATGTCAGGGGACATTTTAGTTTGATCTGCCCCTCTGTGGCAGGTGTTGGATTGTTACCCACATGGCAGAGCTTTGGGGACACAAATGAGTAGACTATGTTTGTCAGACATGACAGTCAGAGTTCCCAGAAGACTTGGCCACAGAATGCAGACAAAGCTAGAATACAAAGACCTGGCCTTTTGCCTGCCATCCCCTGCAAGGCTTGGGAGCCCATGAAAGGAGGTGCATCTCCTGGGTATGCTACAGAGACTTTCTGGGTTCCAGAACTTTGCTTGGACACCTGGAATTCAAATTTCCGCCACTGCTGAACCGGAATAAACAAATGCACCCCAGGGCTGCCTTCTACTATTTCATTCTTTGAATGTGTTGTTTGTTATGTTGAAATGTATTCTAATAGAATGACATTGGACATACAAGTTGCCAGGGCATCAGAAATCATCTAGTGCAACACCCCTATTTAAACAGGAGGAAACTGAAGCCCAGGGAGTGGGAGGCACTAATGCCTAGATTTCCTCACTTCCAGCATAGTGGTGGTACCCATTGTCTTCACACATTATTTTAGGGATGAAATAGCTTTTGTGAAATCTGATTCAGGATTGTCTTTCTAAATTAATCTATTGCTGGGATCTTCCTTGTTACTGATTGTTGTTGCTGATGTGCCAGGCAATAATTGCGACACGTGTACTTGAGAAATTGTGGAAATTAATCTCAGAATTTTTGTGTAGTTCAATTATAATGATAAGTAACATTTATTTAGAGCTCACTTTGTGCCAGTATTTTTTGTGAATTAACTTATTTACTCCAACAGTATTCTAAAACATATTTTTCCATCATATCTATTTCACAGAAAGATAAACTGAGAGTGGTTTCTATTAAACAGTATAGGCTAAGTTGTGCTACAATAACAAACAACCCCATATCTAACAGAGATACAACAGTAAAGCTTTATTTCCCTTTCATGTTATATGTCCATCATAAGTTAATGTCAGTTCTATTCTCTGGAACCCACACAGAAAGAGTCGCCCTTCTCTGTGACCTAGCTGTGCCCTGGCAGGTGGAATACTGGGGAAGTAGAACATCCGATGGCCCTTAAAGCTACAGATTGAGAAGGTATATGTGCTAATTCCTCTCAATTTCATTGCCCACTGCAAATAACATGGCCAAGCCTGGCATTAATGAGGCAGGTAGTAAGATACTCCAGTAGGGAAGACCCAGTGAAAAGACTAAACAAATATTGACAATATCTTACTCAAAGTCACACATCAAATGAAGTCTGGAAGCAGGATTTGAACTCAGTATGCCTACATAGCCAACACAGTGAACTTACCTGCTTCACTCTCTCAATGATCAGCTGCTAGAACATGTTATTAGAACTCAAGTTGAACATTAATATCTATTCTTTTGTCTCTGTGAAAAATTCCATTGTGAGGGTTAAGTATTGCATCCATACGTTTTAGGCCAACTATTTCACAACATTCACAAATGCCTTCTCTATTAAAGCATTAGCACATTGTGAGTTTGTGTGTCATTTCTGTCTGGGTGAAAGAGAAGATCTCTCCAGTCACTTAATACTCCTACACACTACAATTTCTTTAAAGCCCTCATACTCTTAGAGAATTCAGGGCCTCAGAGAGTGGCCAGGCCAGCCCCTGCCAATGCTGGTGTACTTTTTCTGGAATACTACCAGTCTCTCCTACTCCTGCCCCAGGAAGACTTTTCTCTTTATGCACAATTGCAACTGTTGGAAGGACCTACCTTGAATTGAATCGCCTATCCACAGCTTTCATTCTGGGGGTTACATTTTAAACAAATGGCATCCTTCATATTACCACATGTACCTTCTCAATCTGTATAGCTTTAAGGGCCATTGCATGTTCTACTTTCACAATATTCTACCTGCCAGGACACAGCTAGGCCACATATACATATAAAACATGTAATAAATATTATAGGTATTACATCAATATATAATATACAAAATATATACTTTATATTTTATATACATTTATGTATATTATATATAATGTATGCTTACATATATTTTGTATATTATATACTAGTATATTATATATATCCTTTGTACATTATATCTTATGCATATAATACTTATATTTATATACTATATATTTACAGGTATTTGTTATGCTTTTATATTATATATTATACATTATATACAATAATATATAAAGTATGTTTAATTATATATCCCAGATTTTTATTTTAATGCAGGAATTATGATCCCTCCCTCACCAGGTATTATCTTCTCTAGCCTCAAAAGACCCAATGTCTTCCTAATATGATATGATTTTGTGTCTCAAAGCATCCCAATTGCCATTTTTTAAGGTATTCTAGTCTATCTTTATTACAAAATAGGGTTTATATAATGTTATTCACCTTCTGCCTGTCTATTTATTCTAGTGGAGTTATAACTCCCATGAAAGTAATGCATTTTAGAGTTAATGTCATGATCTTTTCTGTAATGAGTTAAATTTATTTAGCAATTTCCATCAATATATACCAAGTTTGATATTTAGAACACTCAGAAATGCTGAGAGGCAAGGTAAGAACATCCCCAAGTCCTTTAATACATGCTCCAGAAATTATTACAGGATAAAGAATACCATACCCTTGATAAGATGGCTTTGCTTTGGTGCTTGTCATTTACTTTAAATAACTGGTTTATATTCAAATGTAGAACATATACAGTTTATTTCTCTTTTGTAAATGCTTGACAAATTCTGGTTTTGAATTAGCATTTTTTCTGAAGCCTTTTGAACTCTTATGGCTTTTAATTTGGAGAGAATTTTTGTTAAGCACACAAAATTAAGCCATTTTCAGACATTGATTGAGATATTTTAAAGACTTTAATATAATATTCCTATGCTTTGTGGAAACTCTATGATGGAAGGACTATGTCTGTCTTGTTCATCATCGACCCCACAGTGGCTGGCATAGCATGTGGTACAAAATAGGTACCCCATAAATATTTATTGGTTAAAAAAATGACAGCAATGAAGACCATAGGACAGTGGCCTCATATTATGCTTTGTTTTTGCCCATAGCAGTTGGTTGTACTCAATAAATGAATAGCACAAATTGCTGTAATTGATCTAAAGGTAATGATAGTAGAATGAAATAAAAGAGATTTGAGATCTATTTCAGAGGTAAAGACTAGTAAGATTTAGTGAATGATTGGAGGATATGAAAATTAGGGGGGGAAAGGAATCTAAAATGACTTAGGAATTTCTGGTTTGAGTAACTGTAAGTGGGTGATTCACAGCATATGGACAAATCCAGTCTACTCTTTGTTTTTGTAAATAAAGTTTTATTGGAACATACATTAATTTACATGTTGTCTATTGCTGCTTTCACAATATAATGGCAGAGTTGGATTGTTGTGACAAAGACCACATGGCCCACAAAGACAAAAAATTGTTTCTTTATAGAAAAATATTGACTGACTCTTGCTCTGTTAAGTACTATGATTCCATGATTTTTTGACTTTATGATGGTGCAGAAGTGATACACATTCAGTATACTCTTCAACTACATCCTGATAAACCTGTCATCATAACCCCATCATAAGTCAAGAAGTGTGTAGATTTCTTCTGGAGGGGGTGGAGATATTGGGGAAAGATAGTGTCTGTTTATTAAAACTCTCACTTTGTGGTGCCTAAGGAACATGTCAGTGAAGATGTTCAGCAGAAAGTTGTAGTTACAAGCCTGGAACTTGGTGTGAAATTATGACTGAACATATAGATTTAGTAGTTTGTGGTCAAGTTGTGGCTTTGTCTACCATGTTGAAACAACATGGTGGCTAAGCATCTATAATGAAGATATTGTTAGTGATACACAGCACCTATTGAAGTCTAGCTTAGGAGGTGAGTCAGCAGTGTTTGTTTACATCTTGTGTAGTGCATTAGCTTCTTCTTCCAGAATGTGCAGCAGCGGGTCCACTGAGCATGAGGCCCACACAGCCACCACCACTCATTTGCTTCAGTGTGACTGACACTGCTGCAGTCCCTCACAGTAGACCCCAAGGCAGCCACTGCCTAACTAAAATCAGAAGTGCCTCTTCCACCTCTACTGTACAGTTTTGCTAGCCCAACCATAGGACATCTTATATCAGTCGCTTAAGGAGAGCAAAAACTAAACATTGGTGACAATTCTAAAATAATGCCAGTCCTGGAGATGTAAATCTTTGCTCTAGGCATCAGGGTGAAACCTAACAAGGAAGTCTGTGTACTTTCCCAGCTGATAAGTGAATATCTCTGTATTGCACATGGTACAGAGAGCTTGGCCCAGTGCAAGGACAGTTTGTTCCAGCAGCATCTTTAGGCTAATTCCAACGTGCCTTTGCATCCTCTTACTTCCAGAGTGACTCAGTTTCGTCCCCTCTTTTGCCAAGTAGGGAAATAGCAATCCCTTTTTTCATCCTTGGTGAATGTTGTAAGGACAAATATTTTTAATGCAATGGGGACATGAATAACCATATGGATAGTGAACCCCTGGAGGGAGAACACTGACACTTCTACAATGCTAACCGACAGACAGAGTGGATATTCAGGGTATTGAGTGAGTAGGTCCTTGGAGAATAATTTACCTTAAATGTCATTGTGTAGACTTTCTAATGTAGGGGCCCATATGATAGACATTGGCTGTCTTAAAGAAGTAAGATTATTGGCCACTGTGCCAAGATTGTCTCCTCTTTTTTGGTTTTTTCATAAGCCACCAGAGAGAATACACTGCATGAATAAAGTTAATTTGATTTTTTGAGGTGTGTAAAAAAATATATAGAATCTTTATCTAGTAGATAGCCTATTAATAGATATGAGAAACGCTGCTTGTACCTCTGAACTTTCTCCAGTACACGTTCTTGAGTTTTATTTCTGGAAATGTAGTCGCAGAGCAACTGCCTTTTTCCAATTTCAGCAGAGGTCCTTATGCTAAATCCTGCAAAGTACAGTGAAAATAGAACCAAAGGGGGGAAAAATACTTAAAATTATGATCAGATTTTTCTTCAGATCACATATTTTAATTGTTTGATCCCTTTAAGAAATTCTTGGATTTTATTTTTAACGTTGAGTTTCCATACTCCCTTTCTGAATTTCATGCATATGTCAGCGTGTGCCATTTTGTATACGAATGTCAGAGTGTGTGTCAGAATGTGTGCGTACATCTGTGCGCCCATGCATGGATGGAATGAACTTGTGGGTCTGTGTGCGTGTGTGTATGTGTGTGGCTAAGTGTGAGTATATTTTTCTTGTGGATGTGCTGGTCTCCTGGAAGGAGCTCTTAGATACCACAAGAGCCACATGCTAATAGGAGGGGTCTTCGTTAAGTTTCTCAGCACATGCATTTGCAGAATTAAAGGGTGCAGGCACTAGGATAACCACAGAACCCTACACGAACTATTCTGGGTCTCCCCAAAGACCTTTAATTTACTATTGTATTTAAAGACAATTCATGGCCTTGCATAGATATGTCTGCAAATGTTCCTCTGCTCACTGGCCTTGGAAGACAGACCATCACCTAGCTGGGACCAGCTCAAAGGTTGAACTGCCATCCACCAAATCTTAGTCGAGTAGCACATTTTACTACAGAGTTTTTGTTTTTCTGTTTGTTTTCCTCCTGGCTCACTCTTGGCCCAGACTCAAGATAAACTTTGCTGCCTTTCTGCCTGCTGTGCTTAATTTTCTGTGGTACCTACAATGCTGCATTTGTAGCCTTTTTCGTTTGGCTGCGGTTTGGCGTCTCCTGTCCAATTCAGCGTTCAAGTTTCCTCTGTGTGCAGGACTCAGAAATGTTTCACTTGAGAGTTTAAGTTTCATGATTTTAATTATTCACATCGTCTAAACTTGGCTTTGAAATCAACCATATCAGGCATGACAATTCACCCAAGAGTCTAAAATGAAATAAAGAAAGCAGAGATGAGGAGACATCTGGTGCCAAACCACCCCAGTGAGGTGCACGTATGTTTATGAAGGGGGCTGGGGAAGAGGAGGGGACATGGGAAGAGAAGAAAACTGCTCTTATGAAGCACCTACAGTAAGATAAACACTGGATTGGAGGTGCATTATACACTTTACCGTCCCAAGAATCCCTCTGGAGGTAGGGATTTTCCAAATTATTTTTCCGTTCCTGCTTGCATTTTCACACATTAGTGCTCTAGTGTGGATGCCGTAGCTGCAGAGAGCAAACAACCATGGGTTCTAACACTCTAGTTGACTTAGAAGATTTTCTCTGTTACCCAGAAATTCTCTTCTCTCTGGGTGTTTTCTGTGTCCTGTTGACAAATGCCACCCTGGTTTTAGGAACTGAAGTTTAAAATTGACAGCTTATTATTTTGGCTACCAGTAATTTATTGTTCAACTGTTTCCTTCCTGCTGTGTGTGGGTCCTTTCCAGAATTAAGCATCAGTCTAACACTATGGAGTCTACAACATCAGGTACAGAAAGCTCCTGTAAACACGTTCATCTGAAACTGTGATATTTAGGAGTTAAGAAGTTCTTCTGGTTTCTTAATGGTCAAGACTTTTCCATTTTTATGTGTGTCAAGAATTCTTTGGAACTCTCCTTTGATAAGGCCATATGCTATGTAGGCACCAAGGATGAGATCTTTGGCATGGAAAGGGTGGATGCATGTAAAAATTATTTATATGATCATAAAGGTAATATGTGTAAGAACATTGCAGAGTGAACACAATAGAAAATAAAAGCCATGCATCACCTCCCAACCCCAAATAACTCTACTGACATTTTGGTATATTTCATTTTCTTTGCTTTGCTTTCTCTTTTCTTATTTTCTTTCCACCATTTCCAAAAATGTAATGTAACTAGTGTCTTGGACAAGAGCAACTCTTGGGATACAATCAAAAATCACATTTATTTCATCTCTTTCACTGTCTCTTTAAAATTAATCAGACAGGACTGTTCCTCCCCTGACCTTAAATGAAACACTGGTCAGTCCCATGACTTTTCTAATCACTCCTAAGTGGTAAGAGATCCAATGGTCCCTTTTTCAACAAATGCAATTGAAATTCAGAAATTACAATTCCCAGTCCCTTACGATAGTTGAAACTTGGATTTTGATTTAAAATTCTCTTCTCTCCTTCTTCAGCTAGGCAGGCAGCCACAGAGAAACCTGCAGAAGGTAAACAGGGTGTGGTTAGCATACACCTTCAGTTTTCCCCTTCTCTCCCACTTTTTGTCCCTCCCACCTCCTGCACGGTTGGAGTTGTAGGAGGAGCTAGAAGCTTCTTATGTGACCGGCACCATCCGAGGTGGGCTTCCTACTCCCCGATGGGGCAGGTTTCAAAAGCCAATGCTCTCACTGGCCTGGTATGTGTTCTTCAGGACACTCTTGCCCCACACCAGGGCTCCCCAGGAGGTTTTGTCTGAAGGGCTCTTGATGTTGGCGATGCTTTCTCCTTCTCTGGCTCTTGTTTACTCTTCTCTCAGCCCTTAGTAACCCAATGCCACCTTCAGCTTCCCTCTAGTGGGGCCCATAGTATGGATGATGTAGGAGCATCCCTCCAGGAGTTCTGTTGGACAGGACTCTAACCCATGTTGGTTCTCTCTAATTCCCTCTTTGGGAATGTTTGGTCCATGGGAAACACACATCTTTTGCTACTACAGGGGTGCTTGCCACCCAACACAGCCATCTCCTCTTTGTGCCTACCCCCAGAACAGCTGGCCAAGCTGGCCTCTTGATTGAGATTTTCCACTGTTTGACTCCCAAATGCAAGGAGCACACATCACATTTTCTGGGTGGTCCTGTTGATACTCTTCTCAGTACATTTGAGATCAGTTTCAGGTTCCACGTCCCCCCCCCCCACACACTCTTAAGCACTTTGTGGATACACATGAAAGGTTCTCACACCATAGCAACAGTTCTCTCCAAAGAAATTCTCCTCTAATTTCTCTCTCTTCATTTCCACAACTGGATCTTTTTATGCTCTAGAGGTGGACAGGTAATTCAAGAATCATGTAACCTTTCTGTAATCATTTTCTCTATAAATCTGCATCTTGATTCAGTATCTCACTTTGGAATATCGTATCTGTTGGAAGTTTGCAATGGTTGAAACTTGCGATTTAACATTTATATCAACTTTTATAGTCCTTGTTCAAATAGCATTTATCTTGATAATGATCTCACATCATTATTTATTTTTGAGATTATGATTTTTAGTGGTGCTTCAGTAGCCCATTATACTGTCATAGTTCCCTAGATGCTGTTACAAATTACCACAAACTTTGTGGCTTAAAACACCACAAATTTATTATCTTGTATTTCTGGGAGGCAGAAGTCTTAAGTCAGCCTCAGTGGGGTAAAATCAAGGTGTTGGGGGCACCGTGCTCCTTCTGAAAGCTTTAGGGGTCAAGCTGTTCCTTTGCCTTTTCCAGCCGCCTGCATTCCTTGGCTTGTGGCCCCTCATGGCTTTAACCTCTCTTTTTGTCATCCCATCACTTCCTCTCCCTCTGCTTCCATTGTCACATTACCTGCTCTGACTCTACCCTCTTGTTTCCTCTTATAAAGACCTGTATGATTAAAGTGAACCCACCCAGATGACAAAGGTAACCTCCCATCTTGAGATCTTTAACTTAACCACATCTGCCAAGTCCCCTTTGCCATGCAAGGTAACGTGCTCATGTACCTTTTGAGGATTAGGATTTCTGGGGTTGGGCTGGGGTACATTATTCAGCCTACTATGCCCATGTTCTGGATATTTTACAATTTAACTAATTTTACTTTCAATTCTTTATGTAAATATTATAAATAGTACTTCAGTGAATTTCCTTGTGCCTAAATTTGTATGAGTTTATCTGATGGTTTCCTTCTGTGAATTCCTAGAAGTAGAAATATTGGATAAGAACATTTTTGAGGACTTTTGCTTCATCTTGCCAAATTCTCTTCCAGAAAGTTTTTGTAAATTTTTGACTCCATGAGCCATGTGGAGTCTACCTTCACCAGCATTGATTGTTCTTCTTATTACTCATTTTTTGTCAGTTCAATAGCTAAAAATGATATCTCCTACTGTTGTTGAATACTAGCTGGCTGAACATTCATCAAATGTTTGTTAGCCAAATGCTTTTCTTCCTCTTTGAAATAAGTGCTCATTGCTTTTGGCCACTTTTATATAGGGTCATGTTTAGAAGTGAGAGCTTGATAGATAGATGTATCTGGTTTTGATTTTTTAATTTTTTTAGCACAGCTGTACGACCTTCCACAAATAACTTAGCCACTGTTTGCCTCAGTATTCTCTTTGTGTACATAAATAACCCAATGCTACAGTGTGAGCTTTAAATGAAATGATGAATGTATAGCAACTAGATGAGTGTATGTGCTCAGTGGGAATGGGCTGATGTGTAGTTATAATATTATGATTATGCTAATGGATGTCAGAGATTTTTTAAAGGACTTCTAAGATGTATTCTACATACTTTTTAAAAAGTATTACACACTTGTTCATATTTGTTGAAAATGCTTCTCTAATTTCACATTTCTCTTCTACTTTTGTATTTGTTTTGTAAACATGTCTAATTTTCTGTGATTAAGGTGTTATCATTCATGACTTTTTGCATTTTAAATATTTATATTTAGAAATTATTCCCTACTTTCAAGATAATTTCAATATTCACCATATTTTCATTTTTTAATTGTTTTCCTTGTTTTCACAGAGATCTGTAAAGCATATGGAATTTGAGCTGGTAGATATGTGAGATGAGGATCAAGTGTATGTTTATTTCTCCCCATGTTTTAGCCACTTTTGCCAATATCATATGGTGAATATTATATTTTTTCTGCATTGAATTTTGCTACTTTCACTATCATCATATGCTAAGTTCTTTAGTGTTTTATGATTATTCTAGAATTTTGTTTTGTTCTACTAATATAGCTCTCCAGTCTTGTGACAATATGATCCTGTTTTAATGACTGAAATATTATATGTATTTTGGTGGGCAAACTCCCTCTCATTTCTCTTGTTTTAAACTTGTTCTTAGCTATTTTACTCATGTATTCATTCTTTTCTGAATAACTTTACAACAAATTCAATGTAAAAACCCCACTCCTATCATGATAAGCTTATATACTAATTTAGGAAGATCTGGCATCCTTGTTCATTCACCTCATATGAAAACATAAAACCTCTATGTTGTAAAATTTTCTTTTGAGTCTGTAAAACTCTGTGGTTTCTTTTAAATAGATCACACAATTTTGTTAAAGGTACCTGGGTTATATTTTAATATGAGAATAATCTATCTTTTTCCACTGTGTCTTTTAAATGGATATTGCTGTTATATGGAATAGTCATTCATTTTATTTTAAATTTTATTTGGCTAATTTACTGAGCTTTCTTATTAGTCGTTAGAGTTTTTACAGCTATTTTTCTTTAGTTTTACACTATATAACCAATCATCAAAAATTAATAAATTCATTTTCTTTCCCCAGGATTCTTACTTTATTTTTATGATTTTTCCTATATTTTAATGACTAAAATATCCAAAAAAATAATAAATATCAATGTCAGTGCTGGACATTCTTGTCCTTTTTCTTATATTGTAATGTTTCTGGTATTTTGCTATGATGTAGGGCAAAAGAGGTTTTTTTCCTCATGAGAGTACTCTAAGATTGTTCTAATTACCTTGTTTGAAGATCTTCATAACAATTATTAGGAAAAATGTGCATCAATAGCCCAGAGATGTAAGGGACACTCTTTTATGCCACTTGAGTGGCATCAGGGCTCTAATGTGTGTCCCAACACTTTTTTTGTGGGTAGACAATTTTCACAAACATTTCCAGTTTTGTAACTGGGGTCCCCCCATTGAACAAATTTCAATGAACCCTCTATAATCCTCTCCCTTAACTGCTACTTGAGCTTTTGAGTTGTTTCCCAGAAATGGGGGACTTTCTGCAAGACAAAGGAGCTGAGATTCTGAAAGCCCCTGGACAGACTTTCTGATGCCAAGATTCGCCATCCGCAATAACCTGCCCCCAATGCCTGTAGGCCCTTGTTAGTTACACCATGACCTGCCCCAAGGTACACGGCCTCTCCTTTAAAAGCCCATGATTTACCTTAGTCAGGGAGATGGACTTGAGACAGCTTCTCTCATTCTCCCAGCAAAACATCTGACGTATTAAAAATTCCTTTCTTCCTTGGCAATCCTTGTTGTCTCCATAACTAGACCTTTCTGCGACAAGCAACTGGACCTAGACTGAAACCCCCTTATGGTTTCGACAACAGTTTTCTTTCTTTCTTTTTAAAATGTAGATGATAATGCCCCTTTGTAAGACTTTAGCGAAGATTCAATAAACTGCGAAAAATATCTAGGACGTTGCCTGGTAGATAGTAGGTACTGAATATGGAAGACGTCCTACATGCATTAACTTTCTTCCCCAAAATGTGGATTGGAAACAAGCAAAATGAATTCTAATAAGAAAGGCTGGAGCTTGCTGATGACCTCTGTGGGCTTTAGTTTCTGCCTCTATTTACATGCAAATTAGAGGATTAGTTAAGTCCCTCCTAGTTAGGATCCTTCTGAAAATTCTATGACTCTAATCACAGAAGCACCCACTTCTCATATTCTGTCACAAAGTGGATGTCAGGGCAGCCCTGGCCCCAGTGGGATTGCTGCAGGAGGAATAGGAAAAGCCCCAGGAAGCCTGGGCAGCAGTTGCAGTTTCCCCCTTGGCCCCTCCCTCCTCTGCCAGCAGTGCTGCGTGTTGCTGCAGTTGTACTGTACTGTTCTACTGCATGGATTCATAGTTAACATTTTTCTTCCAGGCACATTTAAAACATTTGGCTCACATCCTCCTTGAGCTGTTTTATAAGGGCAATAACCAAGGCCAGGGTGTGCTCTCGTCAGCAGGCAAAGCATGCAGTGAAGGCTGCCAAAGAGTTTCCTGCTCGGGGGCCACCCATCCTTGGCCACAGGATGCATGGCTGGAGTTCATGGCAACTTGCACAGAGCGAGTGCTGGGACTTTCTGTTCTCAGGGCTCATGCTTTGGATTCCATCCTTCAGTCTTGCTGCATTGATCAGTGGAGTCTGTTGTGTTTGCGCTTGTTTGGGACTAGCACAGAACACATGTCACAGCAGCGGTCCAAGCACTAGCTGTAAGGCTTGGAGCTGGGTGAATGCTCTTGAAAGACTAGCAAGCTGCTCTTCTCTCCTGTTAATGCAGGCTCAGAGTTCCCACGAATCAGCTGCTGGGGAGGCAAGCATTTCCTCCATCCTACTCTCTGTGAATTAACTTCTGGAATGAGCAGACAACAGGAACGCCAAATGGAGTGTTCAAATGCTATTACCCCACCCTCTTTGAAGTCCACCTTGGCATGGATGGATCTCTTTTCATGTATTATTTATTGCCAGGGACTGTGATGGGGAGAATCTGCAGAAGATCACTGAAGCTGTTTTCTCAGGATTTCCTTTGATTAGAGGCTGTTGGCTGTACCTTCTGCAGCTTGCTCTGTCACAAAGCAGGGGCTCAGCGCATTCCCCCAGTGACAGCTGCCATGCCAGCACCATGGAGGTTCTGGCTCTGAAAATGTCTTGGACACTCGAAAGAGCTACACAAGTGGAAGAGGTGTTATTACTGCTTCACTCACCAGTAGGGAGGCAATGTGGTCTCATGAGTGGAAAGGACATGGGCCCAAGCCCAAGGGATGCAAGTTGAAGTGTCAGCTCTTCCATAGACTCACAGCATCACCTTGACCTCGGTGTTCTTATCTGCAAAATGGCAATGAAAAGATTCGCTCCAAACTTGTAGAAGAGAATCAATGAGATAAGACATGCACAATGTTCCATTTCTTTCCTCCAAATTCCAAAGCTAGTCTGGAACTTTCCAAGCAGCCTGGATGACTAGTACACATTCTCTTTATCATCTTCATTTATTCATTATTCATTCAGTCAGCATTCAATAATTAAAAATCAATTGATTGATTAATTAAAAACATTTAGTGCCTTTAACATCTTTGGTCGTGTATTAGGTGCTATAAATAGATACGTGTTTAAGACATGACCCCTTCCCTTGTCTATCTCAAAGATAAAAATGTTAAATGACAATAAAATATAAAGGGTGTTATGGTGGTAGAAGGTTCAAGAAGAAAGGGATGCACTCAGACAAGATATTTATACCAGTTTATAGAATGAGAAAAGGCTTTCCAGAAGAAGGAACATTTAACCAAAGGGATGATGTCAGTATACAAAGAACAACACAAAATATTCCCAGAATTTAGAGATAAAGACCCTTTAAGAGTGACTGTAAGTGACCTGCCCTTAGAGGTGGACAGTCCATGAGCTGTGATGGGAAGGGTGGAAAATGTCAAGTCTTGCCAAAGAATGTGGGTTGTGATAGTCTGTAACTAAATCCAGCCAGGTCCTACTCAATCGGACTGCCTTTGTCAGTCTGCAGAAAAGAGAGGCTCAACTAATCATGGGCTGCCTGTAAGCCCCACCAGGAAAGAGATCCGATGTGCCAGGAGGCAGAATCTAGCTAGTTGATTATCAATCCCATTTCCCGTTCTTGTACACACAGGGAGAGCTCATCTCACAGCCTCCCCAGAGCCATGTGCCTGGGTGCTGGCCTGAGTGTTCTACAACATTTCTAGGCTTGACTATGAAAAGTTTCATTTGATCTTCCAGGCACCGTGTCCCCCACCTACATGGCAGAGTCACATTATGTGAGGAGTTTGGACACTTGGCTCACTGCTTAGAGGAGAACCATCTAGTTGCATTGCCCAATCTACGTTGGACCATAATGTGAGCAGGAAAGAAACTTTTATTGTGTTAACCTGCTGAGTTTATAGGGGCTGTTTATATTGCAGCTAGCCTTACTTAACCCAACTAATATATGTATCTAAAGCATCTAGAATTGTGCCTAACTCACAGTAGACACTTAATGTCGTTGAACTGAAAGCATGGTAAGGGATGATCAGTTTGTTGTACTCTAACCAACGCTTTTTTTGGATGGGCAAGGAGCACAGTATCTGGTGGGCTAGAGGATTCTAGTTTTTAGTCCACTGGGTCAGACAGTGGAGCAGGATGGGTCCATATATCTAAACCTCAGCCTACGTGAGAGTAGCTGCACATCTACTGGAGCTATTCTGTGTGCTGACGAGGCTTCTGGAGGTGGATTCAGCTCTCATATCTAGAAAGAGGTAATATATAATAGCAAAAGCAATTATTCTTGTTCTCAAAGGGTCTCTCTCCCATTATAAATTTTATATTTGATAACCTCTATACATATTCTTCTTTTATGAGTTTGGCTATTATAGTCGATCCATCAAAGTTTGGTCACTTTGAATTATGCTGGCAACATTGACTTTCTGGAATTTTGTAGTTAGGAAACTGATCCTGGTAAGAATCAGTTGGCCATTGGCTAGCCTGGTCTATGTGAGTTGGGCAACATATAGTAGCTGGTAGGAATAAGAACCATTGAAATATCAGCTAAGAATAAATGATTGAGTATTTGGTGCATTAAATTAAATTCCTCACTTGGTTTACCTCAGTGGGATGAAAATCTGGGTATTCACTTGGCCTCTTCCTCTATCTGCCTGTGGTCCTGAGTCATTACTGTGTGAAGTTAATGCTTGGCAGGGTCTTCTAACCCTCCTTACCTCTCTTAAAGAGATCAAAGTAAAAAACCAACACTGGTTGACTCCTGAGCAATGTGGGAATTACAGAACAAGCTTGGGCCTTGGACTTCATTTTGCATGGCCTCTTTCTTTACAGGGATTCAAGCCAGTGATTTTTCAAAACAATCTATAGGGGATTTTCAGTGCATGGTGTCTGCTTAGAAATCTTCCTGCAATGCATGGCTGGGTGTATTGTCCCATGCTGGGTAGCCAGAGACATGTTTGGTTATCTAGAGTTTAAACTCAGTGTAGGTCTAGAGAATGCAGCTCCAATGAAATTAATTTCTAGGGATAGTGGAGAGCTACTTAAAATGGCAAGAGATTGAGGGCAAGACTCTGTGCATCAATGGTAATAACTGCACCCTGAGAGTGAGAATAGAGAATAGAGTACACTGTGTTTGGTGCTCAGGTGATTTGCAAGGGATTGAATATCCCCAGAAGGAAAGTCCTTGTGCCTTCCTACCCTTAGGGCAAATACTAGCTTCTTGGGAAGACAGAACATCTTCCTAGACTCTGGAAGATGCAAATGTCAAAGGTTTATGCTCTACCTGGTTTAAGCATCTGGTTTTCAGTCCTTCCTCATCACTTTCACCAAAGAAATTTTTAAAAGTAGTTATATCTTGTCCCATCCTTGCTTAGAACTCCTTATTTAGTTGTTTTCAGCCTTATCTTCAGTGAACATCAGGGAGCTTCAAGACTCCTGCGAGTATTGGACTCTATAAAATAAAACTTCTTTGCTAGGAAAATGTACCCTGGTAGAGCATGGGCATATATAGATTAGAAAAGCCATAATTCTAATATACACCCTGTACTATGTAAGTTTCTTACATGGCAAACTCCTACTCATCCTTCAAAACATGGGTCACCTCACCAGTCAAAGTCTGCTTTTCCTGTGTTCTCCCATAGCACTTTGAGGGTTGAAATCTTAGGCAATAATTCTGTATTTTCTCAATTAATACCAGCATGCTCATCTCATAGTAAATGCACATTGTTAAGTGTCCGTTAAATTGACTTGTATCGTGTCTGTATAAGGGAGATGCCAAGCTATCTGTAAATCATGTGCAAATATCAAGATATCATGGCTATGATGGAAAATGGTAGTTATGCCCAACTCTCCGAATTGATAATATCTAAGGAAATAGGCTCCTTGAATAGCTTTCAGTTTTGCAAACATGCATCAAGCACCCACTATGTTTGTTGACAGGGACATGACTGCAGATAAGTCATTCTTCCTCATCTCAAGGAGTTCCTATTCTAGAAGGAACAATAGCATAAACAGAAAATTACAGTAGAATGTGCAAAAAATTTGTGGCAGAGACTGCCTAGGTGGCCTCCATTCCTGTTTCTTCGTCTTGGGCACACAGGTGGACTACATTTCCCGGCCTCCTTTGCTATAAGGTTGTGAGCATATGCATAGCTCTGGCACCAAAGGGACATTGGGAGAAGTGATGTGCACCATTTCCAAGCTTGGCTCCTAAATTCTCCTATGATATTCTTGGTTTATTCTCTCTTCTCCAGCTGGTAAGCAGACTTGGAAAATCTGGTAGAAGACTCTAAATCCCTAAGAAATGACAGAGCCATAAATGGAGGGAACCTTGATCTCTGTAGCACCGTATAAAGGCTACCTACCAAAAACCCAACTGGGCTCTGATATAAGCAATACAAAAAAAGCATTGTCATTTTAGTTGCTTTTTTTAAAGAACAGTAGGTAATATGTCATTTATTTATTCAACAAATATATATTAAAAACTTATTAAGGGCCAGGTGCTAGGGTCAGGGCAAAGAAGGAATATCAACTATAGTCTGGGTGGAATGAGAAAGAGTATCTTCTTTTCTTATGATACTATTCGAAGTTTAATAACAAGAGAATTTATCACACAGACAAGATGTGATAGGAGTATCTAGGAAGAAGAATAGAGATGAACAGATGAACAATGGATAAAATATCTAAGTGGGTAACAGACTTGGTGTCTCTTGGTTCTGCTGCTCCCAGGCCTTACATAGTTCCATCACAAGTCTCCTGAAAAGTATTCTGAGGGGTTATAAAGAGTTTTGAATCTTTCCTTGTAGCAAATATTCCTTTTAAGGGATGCTACAAGGACCAGGACAATACCAGAATATCCACTTCAATAACCCACTTTATTAGGGAAGACTCTCAGGACCCCAGAATGGCCCAGAATGACCAAACTAGATGGGCAAGTGATATTGTCGAGGCCACATTTTATGGGTGGTGAAACAAAGTCAAAGAGAGGAAATGAGGTGACCAAATTCCCACAAAGGTTAGTGTCTTGGACCAGAGCCCAGATTCACAGACTCCTAGCTCAGTGCCTTTTGCACTAAGATTATTTGTGAAAAGACATCTTTTGTCTACTTCAAGGTCGAGAGGAGTGTTACAACTAATTTAATCTTAAAGTAGGGAAGGAAAATAGCATTTATTAAATTCCTACTATATGCCAACCATAGTGCCAAACACTACATGCATTCTCATTGATCCTCCCAGTAACATAATAGATACAATTGATTCAGTTTACAAATGAGGTACCCGAGACTCTGGGATACTGTCTGAGGCTTTCTCTCTTTAAGGTCACTTAGCTCAATCCATCCCTTCATCTTTACATTGGCAAAACAATGTCCTGGAATCAGCCTTTGCTTTGAGTCAGTGTCTCATGGTTTTGCCCCTAGTGATGGAACAGGGGATAATGGGAACCTCTCCATTTCCCTGCCACTCTGCTTCATGGCATCCCATGAAACAAGCCCTGGCTCTCCATGGTTTATAAATTGTGCCTGGAGTCAGGCCTAGCAATTGGCATGTAATCCTCCGGCAAATTGGATCCTGAAATTTTATTGAGGAAAATATCATTAAATCTCTTACAAAGTCAATATTCATCTTGACATATAATTTCTCTACATTTAAATTGCAAGTATAGTATTCATATATATTAATTATTAGAAACTGAATTAAATAACCTGTTCAAAAAGACTACTTCCTCTGTAACTTATTAATAAATGCAGTTTTTTGCCAATATTATTATTTTGTTGGTCAACCCAATGAGAAAAGTATCTGCACATGTATATAGCATGTGTGAGTATGTGTGCATGTGAGTTGTCTGATCATATTCTTCATCCAGTTAAAACTTTTAGTCTTGGAAGCAGTTGTGTAAACCACAGGAAGTGATTTTGAAAATCAATTTTTTGCATGATCATTATTCATCAGTTGTGGATTTGAATTGTTCACATGAATGCCATATCTTATAAATAAGAAAGTTAGTCAAAGCTGGATGAATATTGAGGAAATGTGATAGCCTGATTATTTCCAGTATCTGTGGGTATGAGGTGCTAGAGAGTGAGAGAGTAAATATGCACAGGACCATATTTACGAACAAAAGTAGCAAGTCAAATAAAAGAAAAAAGTTCTTCTGTGCTAGGTGGCCAAGGTGAGGTCAATATCAATATTGGCATTGGCACTGCCAAGTCCATGTTTTGCATGACGATAATTTAATCAAGATGTGTTGATAACAAAAGGCTTATCAAACATAGAATGTTTTAGTACACAGGTTGGTTGGTTTGAAAAAAGTGACACCCATCTTCTTTCACAAAGCTACTGCAAAATTCATATCCGGCCTTGCAAAATTTTATGTTGACAGCAAAGACTGTGAGGTGTAAATTTGTTGAACATTTGACATGCTTATTACTCATCATTAAAAAACGGTGTTTCCTTTCTCAGGAAACAGGGCTGTTTATTTTCACCTTACAGAAGCAAAATGTATAATACAAATTATTGTAACCTGAGAGTTCAAACACAAACTTACTGAATCTGACAATATTTTTACACACAAGAAAAATAGAGATATTGTCCTATTTTACTAATTAGAAAACTAAAGTATAATGAATTTGAAATACATACCAACTTTTCCATCCCTTTAGGCAGCTGTAATAGGCAACAATCAGGTAAAGTCACTGAATATCAGACTTGGAGTTCTGACAGACCAGGTCAGTAATACATTTTATGTGTGAATGTATCTTTTCATTATTTATTTTATTTATTCATTCATTCAATTTTTGCCAAATGTCCAATGAGAGTTTAACTCTTCCAAATTCTTTAGAGAAGAGGGAAGAATTAATAGTTTTAACAAAATTCTATTCACAGTCAGTTTCTACAGGTGAGGACCACATTGAGCTAAGCCTTTTGTTAGCCAAGGCAAAAAAGAAAATGAGATGTAACCTTACTGTCATTGTTTGAATAAGAGGAAGTGTGCCTTTTCATAGCGTAGAGACAAAATTTTCCCAAGCAGTGAACTAAACGAGAAATTCATCTGCTTTAGTTACACACACACACACACACACACACACGCTCATTTATATAACAGGCATTGTTGTCAACAGAGCCATCAAACCACCTGTGATACAAATGAAAGAAGCAATGAAGTTCCTTCATGAATTATTCTCAGATCTGTCAAGTGTAGTGACTGGCTACCGGGAAGTAGAGAGCATTTGTATTTCATTTCCAGGCCTAACTGATGGTGGAATCTTTTGAACAAAAGATATCATACTTCCTAAATGAATGTCCCATCCATTAAGATTGGCTCCTTGTGGGGGACATTTCCAAAGATATTTAAGTGTGACTGACAGAATGTAAAGTGGATTTCCAACCATATTCAACACCCCCTGGCAATCTGATTTGCTGAACTCTTACTCACGTAAACGGTCTGTTTTAGCAGAGCCAAAACTGCTTCCTTGAAGCCTTCACCCAGGTGTTGAAGTTTTAAATCTGGACCGTGCCTGCCATCTCCATTCCTTCCTCTAAACTGCAGCCTTTCAACTGTTTAGAGATGGTTGCAGTGCAGAGAGAGTGGAGGGGTGGCATTCTGATTGCTTAAGGGGCTAGAGGACTTGTTGGAAAGCTACCTGTATGCATCAAGCATGCTGTTCTGTTTCTCATTGTGTGTTTATTTGTGTTGACTTGGAGGAAGAGGTATTATGGAGATTATGGGGCTGATCTTTAGCCATTCCCACCCCCAGCCATTCCATGATGCCCTCACTGTCTACCAAAAGACTGCATGCAAATATAAGCAAATAAATAAGGATAACTCTACTCCCAATTAGAGAGGCACCTCTGTCTGAAGCCACCTGTGAGGACAATGTTATATCCTAGGGAAATAAACAGATCAAGGATTCAAGGGCCCCAGGTTAAAAAACAACTATTAAAGACTAATTGGGCAAAATAGGCTGGCAAATGAGGTTCTCACAACTCCTGGACACCTTACCTGGTGTGGGCTGGGTCACCATGCCCAGGTTTGAGTGTAGTGTAACCTCCTTTTATTGTTAGGGATGTTGGCTATCAGAGTTCATTACAAGATTCATCAAATAACCTGTTTTGGCCGCTGAGATGGGAGGCATCATTCCAGTTAGATTCTTTCCGATCTCCAAGTATCTTTCCTAATAGAAGCCCAAATCCATAATCATAATATTGGCAGTCACAACAACAATAACAATCTTTTTGTTCGTCTCACCTGATAGCGTATAAGAGACCTTGACGTTTGTTCTTCACAGCATCTTTGAAAAGCTGGTGGTGACAGCCCTGTTACAGCAAAAAAAAACCCTGGTTGAAATAGGTGGCTTGGCTTGCTGTCCATTGTGCAGTTGGTAAGTTTATGTAGCCTCAGGAAAGCTGAAACCCACCTATTGAAATGTGGGGCCTTTAAGGTAGCTGAAGTTCAAAGGTAGTATTTGGGTCATGGTGTTTAAGAGTAGAACTTTCTATGAAGGAGCGAAGGGGTTACATTCTGAAGCCAGAAACGGGTGGAGAAGCAAGAAGAGGCAAAGAGATACAGGCTGCTGCTATGGGGAAGGGGTCCAGCCATCTGTTTTGGGCACTCTGGACTTTCTCATCCTCTCTTTTACTGGCAGCTCCTCTCTGATCTACTTCAACAAAATTAGCCAAGGTCAGGAGCTCTTGTTGTCCTGCCGTAGGAAGGTCTGGGCCAGAAGACCTAGGGTCTATTCTGCACCAGGCTTTTGGGAAAGCTCTTTTGCGCATGCGCGGAGCAGCTTGCTCTTCCTGGACCGGATTTTCCTCTGCATCAAGTGTATAGATTCACGGAGCTAAGGTATTGTGGTAGGGAGCGATTGGTAAAGGTTCAACAACAACAACATAAGGAAAGGAGAGGAAGGAAAGAAAAAAGAAAAGAAAAAGAGGTCCTGATTTGTAGCGTTTGCCAAATTCTGTGGAGTAAATACTCTCTCTGTGGTCCATTTCAAGCTACCAACGTGACATCAACTGGCTAGCAAAATTCCTGAAAATGTAGCTATTAGCTTTTATAAGCCAGTACAAGCTTCTCCAGCACAACACTGGTTAGAAAAATGGCCAGAGAAGAACAGGCAACCAGTTTTGTCTCTAGCCAGGCCACAGGCATTTTTCACACCACTCAGGCTAGCTCACCAAGGGATGGTGCAGATATTTAGAGCCAAACCTGCACAGATACAAAGGGAGCACATGGTTTTGGCTTTATACTTGGTACATTTATTTCCCTTAGAAATTGCAAGGAGACTAATGGGAAACAGAATCAAAATAGGATGTTCAGAATATTCTAGTATTCTTATATTCCCCCCACCCCCAACAAACAAATGTGTGTGTGTGTGTGTGTGTGCACATACACTCACAAACACAAAAATTCTGCACTCTATTAACAAGAGTTATGCGCTCTCACCTAAGTAGTACAACTATTAAGACGTTGGGCTTTATAATGAAATAGACATAAATTTGATTCCCGGTCCTTTCCCTTAGGCAAGTTGCTTAAACTCTCAGTGTCTTATCTGTAAATTAGGGATATTAATAAGTACATGAGAGGCTTGATCTAAAGATTAATTAAGATAATAGTGTTTTAAAGTATATTAACATCCAATAAATAGTAGCTGCAGTTTTTATTTCCCCTATACCTGCCTTGGTAAATTCTCAAATGCTGTCAACATCTTTCCTCCCTGTTCTTTGTGGACACTTGGGGAATAAGCTGCCAAGTACATGATGGGGGTGGGGGTTGACATTTATTTGGTTCCTGTTTAAACTGATTGATAGGGGTGTTGATAATCTTGTGCATTTTTATTTAAATAATTTTCCCACAAGTTCAAATAATATACTCGTCACCCCTTACAGGCCTGGGAACAGATCTTATCTGCTTTGTCACAAAATGGCACCTGCCTGAGTAAATACACATACAGAATGGAGAAGCTGAGCAGAGCTCAGGGTTTGTAACCTAATTCCCCAAGGCAAACAGACAACATGGCTGCCAGCCTCAGCCTTGCTGAGCAATTTTGATCACAAAAGCAATCATTTAGAAGTCTCTAAATAACCAACAAAACATTGTTCAATTGTCCCAGGGGCTAACTTAAAACCTTTAAAGAACAAGAATATTGGTGAATATGAATATTTAGAAACTAAAATAGTCCCTGGGAACCAAGGGTGGTTAGAGGTCACTATGTGTCTTTCTCTGCAACTTGGTAAAAATCACTTTTAAAAAATTTAGTTTTTAGTTTTATCAATATAATTCACATGCATAGCTAAAAGAATCAGATAATTCTACAAGTACGTTTCATTCTTTTAGCTCATTTTGTCTCCATATCCTCAAAATAACATTTTATAATACTACTTCTTAATTTTTATTTTAGTTTAGGAATTAGAAATTAACTTCCCATTATGGGAAATGAGGATTTAGGGGTCTTTCACTCTCAGCTCCAGGTTAATACAGGCACACTTTTGTTCCCCTGTTCACACAAAATAGCTATATTTTAATTGTGGCTCAACCAGTTTTCAATGTTTATATTTTAATGGGTAAATAGTGCTATTTACAGTTGATTGTGTAGTATATTTCCTTCCCTGCACAGTCCTTTGGTTTTCCAAAAGATTTTTCTTTTGCTTAGTTTTTCTAATACATATCACTAATTTATTCCCTAATACTTCCCAAGTTGTGAAAAACCTCCTCTTAATACAGTCAAGTTCATTAGGTAATTACTGATTTCATCGTGAAGAAATACCCCAGAGCCTTCTGAACTGGCCTTACGTAGACAGATTGTTCTCTAGACCTCTTACAATCGACACTTTGGGATCTTCTTTGGTCATTACCTTGGGGACTTCCATTTGCTTATACCCTGTGTCGGATCCACCATTCCCTGGAATCCACTTCTTTCTTGATTTTCTCCCTCTGTGTGCACTTTCTAAAATGAAGGTATATATATGATCAGTAATTTTTTGAGAACTTTTAAGTTGAAAAGATTTTTATTTTGCTATCCTACTTATGGATGGTTTGGCCAGATATAACATTCTCAGCTCAAAATCAACTTTGAATACATCGTTCAGTTTTCTTTTGTAATAGCTTTTCGGGATACTTTGAAACATCTATTATGTTCCTGGCTTTTGATTCTTTGTATGAAAACATTTTTTCTTTCTTTTTCTGAAAAGCTTCAGAGCTTTTCCTCGCACCTGATGATCTAAAGTTTTGTGATGATGTGTTTTGATGTGGGTGTATTTTCATTCTTTGTGCTGGACCCACTCAACCTGAATACTCCATCCTTTAATTCAGAAATTTTGTCTTATTTCTTTAATAACATCTTATCTTCTTCTGTTTTATATATTCTTTTTTTAATTTTATTTTTTCAGATGTGATACCATCTGAAATGGTTCACTTTTTTCCTTCTATTTTCCATCTTTTCTCTGTCTTTTTTTTTTTCTGGATGATTTCCTCAGAATTATCTGGAAATCCATTTAATGTTTTCATTTCAGCTCTCATTTAAAAAATTTTCATGTAATGCTCCTTTCTTATATAATACTATTCTTTCATTAATGAAAATTCTTCCCTCTTCTTGGAGCATATTAATGATAGCTTTTTAAAATTTTTATCTCCCTGCTTGGGCCATGTTTCTTGTTTGGCTGTTCATTTTGGTCTCTGTATTTCAAAATACTTTCCCCAAATAACTCATATTTAAGTGTGAGACACTCAATAGCTTTGTGTGTACATGGAAGAACTATCCATGGGCTTCAGTATAAGGTTATCTGGTTGGGCCATTTTGTACTCCAATGTCAGATTTCTTTCTCTTGGAATAATCAAATTCCCCAGAAAAGTCTCCTCCAGCCTCTGCCTTGAGGTTATAAGCCTGGATTCCTGCATCTTGGAAGCTGTGTGAAGAGAAAGTCTGAATATTTCAATATGTAGTATATGCACTTTTATTCAATAATCCCCTTTTTTATTCCATAACCCCTTTCCAGTATGGCACCCACTTTTCAACTCTGCTCAATATTCTCCAATCTTCAGATCTGCTGTTTTACCCTCTTAAGGGAAAGAAACCTTCAATATTTTTCCAGGATGTGATAGTAGCAGTCACTTAGCTGCATGGTCATAGGTAGGTATCTCACTGATTTTTTAAATGCAATTTCAACCAATCCTCCTGCTTTGACCTCTCTTTTCAGAGGTATCTTAGATACCAAGCCTGGGGATTCTGCAGTGTAAACTGGGTGGCTTCTCAGCTTTCTCTTGCCTATATTTGGCTTATATTTCTCTTGCTTATATTTGAATTATAAACCATTGGCTTTACTGGGTCTGCTAATTCAGTTCCCATCTGCTTTCCATCTTCCAAACATTTTTATTTTCTCCTGTTTTCTTTATCCTTCTGGGTTTCTGTGTCTATTTTTTAGTCCGTAAACTATTGTTCAAATGGAGCTTTGAGACAGAAGTAGAGGAAAATGCCTTTGTGCAATTCATAACCCTTAACTAGAAGTCTGTATTTACATTTCAACATAATTTTACTCAGTTGCTCTCACTGTATTTTTCACCTTTTTATTTTAATCCTTCTTTGTCCACTCTATCATTGTCTTTAACATCTGATTTAACCTCATGTACAAAGTAGCTATTAGATGTCAGACACTGTGCTGAGTATTGTGGATACAGCAATACAGGAATCAGACCCCCTCAAGTAATTTTGGTGGTGATAATAAGAAGAAAGTCATAAGATACATTGAAGCAGTCATCTGGCTGAACTTAAATATATCTTCCTGTTCTCTCTTTTCCCATCTCCCTTTTGGTTAGTCTGAAATCGCCGGAATGTTTGCTGTTTTTCTGTGTCTTTCAATGCCTACGACATAAAGATAACCTCCTTTACTTTTATATTCTGTATTTTCTTATATTTTGGCTCCAGTAGTTATCAGCATTTCTGCCATGGTTGTCTGCCTCCACTTCATCCCTACTTTGCACTACACTGAATGGATCTTCTTGCTGCCTTTTGCACATCACACACACTTATGCAATCAGCATGTAAGAAAAGTCCATTCTTGTCTTCATAGCTGCAGTCCCTCGTTGCAAATAAAGATGAAAAGAGAAAGCCGTTGCTTGACGAAAGTGCTTGCTTCAGTAGGAAGATGAGTATGTAACCGATAATGTTAAGGTAGTAGAGCAAGTGTGCTAATAAATGCAATTAGAATGAGCTATTCATTCTTCAGATCAAGGAAAACTGCCTGGAGATGGTGGGAGCTCAGCTATTTTGAAGAATAATTAGAAGTTGACTAGGTTCTTTCTGTTATAATCACACATAATCAATCTGTAGGTTAGCTTCCTTACCATGCTGTAAGCATATTAATGCAGGGAAAGTATTCGAGTCACTTCTCGAATACTGCTTAGCATGGTACCTGGCACATAATAGAAGCTCAATAAATGCCTAATGAGTTAAAGATATAGAAGGAGCAGAAATCTGAATTGAATCTACATTGCTCTCAGAACATTCCCTGAATAAGTAAGTAAATAAAACAAATGCTGTAACCTGACTTTCCTATGGCAATTTTGGTTAACTAGCTGTAGGTATGTACTGTTGCATTCTTTTCTAAAGAAAAAAACTTTTTAAAAAATCATATTTACTTTCCAAAACTACTTGGCATATTTCCACTAGCTTGATTGGAATATACTGTAATTGATAAAACCTTATAAAACATTCAACTATTTCTCTTCTTCCAAAGTGATCCAATTATTGTAGTTTGCAGGAAAACAAAAATGTAGTGGTTTGATTCAAGATTCAGAGCTGACCTCAGTGCCAAGTTTCAGACTAGGAAATAACATGAGAAGTTGAGACTGTGGCATTCTGGGTCACTCAGAAAAAAACTGAGCTGGAAAATCTGGTTACTCTAATGAGGCACATACAGGCAGAAAAGGTTGCTAAGGTTGCTTATTTGCAAAGGGAGTTGTTGGTCTGTAGTGCAGCTCCCTGTACTCATTTACATTTATATTTGTACCCCAGATTTTATGAAGACAACAGAAGGATCAGTTGAGGATTACTGAAACCAGATAGGAGACTAAGAATTGATGCATGCTACGAGACTGTTAATTTAAATATAAATATCTAGAATAAGTGATCAATAGTCAATGCAGTTCTGGTGTCAATTTTCAATTCTTCCTCCTAGAAACTTTCCAGTGCTCTGCTAGATGTGCTTAGGAAAACTAGTTCTATTCAGGCTAAGTCAGAATTAATGCTGTGTACCATCAGGTCCTGATGATCCACATTTAAAGAGGTCAAAAAAAACCAAAAAACACAAACATGTGATACGGGTTCTCAGGCGCCGCCTTTGAAGGAGAGGTGCAGTCTCAACTTCACGGCAGACCCCACTGGTCCCCTTTCATCAGCTGGACTCCAAAGACGTTTGACTTTTCCGTTCCTCATTAGTGGACTATTTTCCCTTTATGTTTGTATGATCTACAGGAAATCCAGGACATTCATTAATCATTCAATTTTTAAAAATCATTTTATTTAATGCTGAATTGTGTCATTGATCAGCACATGCATAACATGCACTGCATAGCACAGCAGCACGGGCTCTGGGTTTGAAGCCCAGTGTCACACCTTCTAGGTGAGAGACCTTGGGAAGTAGCTCACTTAGCCTCTGACTCAATTTTGTCCCAGAGCTCAATTTCATTTCTAATTTTTATAAATTAAAAATATTAATAATACACATCTAACTTAGTTCTAAAGACAAAATGAGATGAGCCATGAATGGTAAATATTAGTTCCTCCCTCCCCCTTTCTCTTTCTACTATTATTAGCATCATTTTATATTATTTTATCATTATTATTATTTTGTAGCTGCTTATCCTAGGTGTAGAGGACTTAAAAAAAAAACTGAACGAGACAAGATGTTTGAACTTGAAGAACTAACACTTCAATAGTAAAGAGATACAAACAGTGTAACAAGCGTGATAAGAGACTCATTTCCAGGACTTAAAGGAGCAGGAGCAGACTTACAGAAGGAGAGAAAGGAAAAGGGAGAAGAGTCAGAGGATCCATCACTTTAGTGATATCCCAGAGTTGCCACTCTTGTTTTGGCACAATGAGTAGGGTATCTGTGCTGGAGTCAATATCCGGTTTTAAAAATATGCTCCATCATGTCTATCTATGTGCTCACTGTTGTATGTCTTAAATAACTGTCCTTATCTCAACATCTAAAAAGTAGTATGTGTTATTTATAATGTTTAGGAAAACATGTAGAAGTATTAACAAAAGGAGGAGAAAAAAATAATGTTTTCTACTCACTCTTCTGCTTTAGTATGTTTCTTTTCAATCTTCTTTTTCATGCATGACGTGTTTTGGTTTGGTTTGGGCCATACTTTATGAAAGAGCTGCTTTATGTCAACTACCTCAGTCTAGGGCTGGTGACCATAGAATGACTTGTCTCGTAGTGCTTTGTCTGAGTTACCAGTGACAAAAAGGAGGTGCTTTGGTGAAATAGTAACATTGTCCCACTCCCATTTCTTACCCAAGATACACAGGAAATGCACGTGGAGCACCACTGGACGATTACTATTGATAGAAACAAATGGGACCTGAGTGCTGTGAACTGCCTTCGCCATAGCAGCGAGCAGTTGCTTCCAGACGCAGGGCCCCAAATACTACCCTCCCTTCCTTCTGTGGTCCCGGAGCCCAGGCCTGGAGTGATTAAAATGATAGAGACAAATAATATTTTTTGCACTGATGTAGTCAGTCTGAAAACATAGACTAATTCCTCTCTCTGTGATTTCAAAATAGACAGCTCTGAAACGAATTTGTGTTTTATCTTAAGTATTAATAACATGAAAGAAGTTTGGTTATTAATGTTTCAGCAGGAAGGACAAAAGGGAGAGATTATTAACTGAGCATTTACTGCACACCCTTCTTGCACTGGCACATTCACATTTTCCCTCCTGTAATCCTCACCGTACCCCTAAAAGACAGATCCTGGGTTACAGATGGGTAAACTGAGGATCAGGAAGTTTCAGTTCCTTGACAAGTTCACATGGTTAGGAAGTGGCAGAACTGTGATTCAAATCCCCCAGATAAGATCAGATTTCCCCAATAAACGCTCTTGGAGCTGCACGTGCTTCCACTTAGCTCACTTGCAAGATTAAATGCAACTGTATTGTTATTATTTGAATTTGATTAATCTCTTCCTTCCCTCCCTGACGTTCTAAACTCTCATTTTAACTGACTGCTATAAATTCAGCAGAGTACAGAATATGACAAAAAAGGCTAAAGTTCGGTAAATATCTGTTCAACATATGAATGAATAAGTGAATGAAATCCAGGTTTCTGTAATTTCCAAATTAGAGATTTCCAAATTCTTAGAGAGTACACTTCTCAGTTCTCTGGAAACTGCATTTGAGGTGACCAGAGGCACAAAGCTGCCCTAATACTAAAGAATGTTGAAGGTCAAACGATTTACATTTTCTCCTCATTTAAGCTAGGAGGCTGGAATGTTTCTCCAAATCTGATGAAGTTATAGGAAATAGAATTTTTGACAAAAATGGAGGGTGTTAATACCATAAAATCTGGATCAGACTAAAGGCAACTGTCCAATACTCTTTTCCCCTAAATGTTAGAAAGTGATTAGGAACCTCTGCACTTATCATTTACATTTTCAATGGTCTATTTCCTGGCATGGGGCAGAGAGAGAGGCATCAGAGACAGATATTGGATGGAAAAGGACAAGCTCCAGCCTAGGAGATTTGAAGACTTGCAGCAAGTTATTTAGAAACATCTTGCTTTGACCAAAGCAATGCCCTGAGAAGTGCTCGCTTTTAAATGAACTGTCTGTTTCAACAGAAGGCA
>CM052443.1:108622991-108638398 GCA_028533085.1 Varecia variegata | reverse complement strand
TTAACCCAGATTCTCTTGATTTTAAGTTACAAAAATACAACTCAAAAGAGTTTAAATAAAAGAATACCTTGGGTCATATAATTGTGAGATGACTTTAGGAATGATTCAAGGGTAGGGAATATATTTTATTTCTTTTTGTGTCCCTAGTGCCTTCTCCAGTGTGTTGATTTGGACTGGCCTAGTAGGGCTGGTTATTCCTGACAATCTGTAACAGAATCTATATTTGTAGAGGAACCAGATAAAACCTTTCTGTTTCCATCTGCTTCCGGGATGTTTCCAATCAATGTCTCTGTACAACTAGTCCACTTCCTATGAATCAATTGTTGTGTCTCTAAATCTCTTCTGCCAAAACTGCCAGCATCTGCCTGAGCACTTCTTTTGTCAACAAACTCATTCCCTTCCAAAGTAAGTTCGTTTCTTGACATATATTATTAATTGAAGCCCTTTATTCCTTTAGTCCAATTAGTCCCTTTTCTTAGACATATTTTTTCCAATGGTACCATCATGCATCTGATCATTCAGACTGAAGATTTCAATGCTCAGTTTGTTTTGATTCAACCAGAATTTGTTCAGCACTTCCTGAGTAATGGAACCCTGATAGACTCTGGGGACATAGAAGTGAGTACAGCACAGTCAGTGGTCTCAAGATTTTGCGCTATAGATTGTGGTGAGGACATAAATTTTTAATAACATGTGCTTTGGAATAAAGCAAAAATGCATGTGAAGTACAAGGGAGGAAGTGGTCAGGTGTTCTTCTAGGTACCTGGAATAAATAAAATATCATCACTGTTCTCAGGAAGCTCCAGGATTAGTAGGGAGCATTAAAATTATTATTAATCATAATAAACATATTGATATGATAATTACAATATAATATTAAATAATAGTATATTGATATTAATATATCACTATTAATATTAAGTAAAATAACATATGATGGTATAAAATACATTATAATAAAATTATTGCTGATGGAGAATATAACTATATTATATATTATTTATATTAATATATTTTATACTTTTATCTATCATATAAATATAATACATTAATATATATTTCTATGAAACTATAGCTATATATAAAGCGGGAGTGGTCAGTTCCAGTCTGGAGAAATGGGGAGGGGATTTGCAAAGTCCTCCAGGTCTACCACTTCTTTCTGACATTCTGCCACCTCATCCCTTCCACCGCCTCACATCTCCCCCACTCCATGGCTTGCTTCCTATAGCTGACTCCTGCTATTTGCTTAGTTAAGAGAAAAGAAAAAGGAAAAAACCCTAGGATGGGCTGAGATGCTTTATGGTAGCACCTGTATGCTGGTGTAAATGTCTGCATGTTCTCTATTTCTCCAGGAGTAAAACACACGCAGTAGGACAACTTCCTTCCTGGGCAGGGGGAGCTCAATCCAGCCCTAAGCCCTTTCTGATGGGAGCAGGGATGCCTGGGGCTGTCCCTGCAGGGGCCAGGGGGTGTGTCCCTTGTGTCTGAACTATTTTGCCTGGGTTTTACATTCCTCAGGATTTCAGTATCTCAGGGCTGGGCAGGGTTGAAAGAGGCCATCAGGATAACATTCTCTTGTTTTCTTTTGATTTTCCCAGAGGAGAAGGGTCTATAATTTTCTTCAAAACATTTTCTAGTCTCTCAGTGTCACCTAGAGCAAGCAATTCTTCGTAAACCCTCTTGCACACCTTTCATTGTCTTGTGCTGTGAAGACTTCCAGAGAGGAGTAGGACACCTGCTGAGATCTGACTCCAAGTGAAAGGAAAAGATGAACACAAATGCCAGAATTTATTCATTTATTCATACATTCATTTGTTTGAAAATATATGTTGACTATCTGTTTACTCCGTGTCCAGGCCTGTGATTCAGACACTGCCCCCCACATACAAGACAGAATGGGGTGCAGGTACCACGTGAGCTCAGAGGGAAAAGGGATCCTTCCCAGTAGGAGGTCTGAAAGTTTCCTGGAAGTAATATTTCAGGTAATACTTGGGATGATTTGGGTAGCTAGATGGGTGATGTGGAGAAAGCCACACAAGGAAGCAAGATGGCAGGTGACCTAGTTTGAGTGACAAGTGAGAACATGAGTGTGAGAATGGTATCTGGAAAGGTGGGGAAGAAAGGCTTGAGCTCTTGGGGAGTTTAGTTTCCATTCCAGTAGCCACAGGAGGGATTTCAAAGGCACATTTATCCCACATCCAGAGGCTGTCACTCACTTGAAACCATTTCTTAGGCTTTCCCCACTCCTGCGTTCCACGCCAAGCACGCACGCATGCATACACAGGCACGTGCACACACATTCACACCCCTCCTTTCTCCTTGTCCAGGTTAATATCCTTTGTCCATTTATTCTCATAAGCACCATTTTCCAGTTCAAAGGGAGAAAGTAAAGATGTGCAGATAGGCTTTATTTAGCCAACATGGGGTGATGGGTACAAGTTGGGTCAACTGATTAGTCCACTCCAGCTCCCTGTGGCCCAGCACTTCCTAATGCTGCTGTGCTCTTGTACCTTGGCTCTCTCCAGGCTGCCACTCCTTTTTTGACCTCAAGGCCTCTTGTTATCTGGGCTCCACCTACTGCCTAGCTTCTTCTGCTACTGCCCTTGTGTATTCCATCCCAACCATCCTAAACGGCACTGTTTTATTTCATTCTCCTCTGCCCAACTTTCATGACTAATGCCCAGCCCTTTGGTTCTCCATTCACACCCCACCTCTGCAGGATGCCCTCCCTGAGCCTGGAACCTGAGTAACATGTCCCCCACCTACCACTCCCACCCCCTTTCTAATTCCTTTCAATCCAGATTCCAGCCCACCTCTTGATACTCTTTGAAACTATTCCATCTCCTTTTCTTTTAACATTTATTTTCTGAATTATTCATTTGGCTGCAAAGCATACATGATTGTCACAATTAGAGTTTTGTCTATGTATTAACATGTACTCCTCATGGCTCTCCAACCACACTGGCCATCTTCCAGGTCCTACCTCTTTCCCTGGATCCCGAATTCAATCCCTACCTTCACTCCCTGCTACCCAACCCTGGCCCTCAGCTCCCTTCGCTAAATCATCTCCTACTCTTCTTCTAGGTCTCAGCCCAATGATTACTTTTTCAGAAGGCCAGGTTTCTCTGATCAATATATGTCGATTTTATGTATTATCTGCCTTGTTGCATCAGTATCTGCTCCTTTACATTTATTTGGGTAATTTATTGATTAGGTATATCTAATCAAATAAATTGTAACCTTCAGAGGCAAGAGATTCTATTTGTTTTTGCTCACTGTTGTTATTACTTTAGCATCCAGTAAAGCATCTGGCATGTAGCTATTCCAGGGGTTTAGGAGCTATTTGTTGCAAAAAAAAAAAAAAAAAAATACATGAATGAATAGGTTGACGTCTTTTGATGTAGAATCTCATATACCATGTCATGGGATTTATATGACCTTTAGTTACAGTGACTGATGAATGAAAACAATACCAATGAAAATAGTGTTTTAATTCTAACGTTTCCTTAGCCTAGAAAGTTTTAGCCGAGAAAAAAAATGTGGCAATTTGGGAGGTTTTGTGTGTGTGTTACTTTTGGCCAGAAATTGAAAGTGGTGGTTTTAAGAGAATTTTATTCTTTTCAACATTGAGATTTATTGTGTGCATGAGACCTTACATGCAGACTTGGCTCCCAGAGGACGCTATCACTGACTCATCAGGAAAAGATTTTAAAATGTGGTTTCTAATCAACTCATCTGTTGAACTATCAGGTGCTTCCTATGAATTCTGTAGCAATTAACATTCTGTCATAAGATATCAGTCATTAGGAGCTCTTCTCATAATCCTGTCAGTTGTCCTGAAAATAAAATCTCTTAAACCACTATTCAGGCACACTGACTTATGAAATCTAATGATTTAGGGCCCCAATTAGGATTCCTTACTGATGAAATGCTTTCTGGTAAGTCCTTAACTCTGGAGACCAGAGAATGAATGTACAGTTTTTAAGAAAAGGACTTGGTTGTACATATTTCTGAGGTTGGGAGCAAAACACAGTATCAGCAAAGAACTAAGCAGTCATTGAACTTCATATCCAGAGTCTACCTCTATGTGTCAGTCTCTCAAAGATCCTGGGCCATCAGAACAGGTGAAAAATTTAGGAAGTCAGGTTTCAGTTCTCCACTCAGGCTGCTTAGCAAACTCTTACCACTGGCCATCTTGTCCAGCACGAGCAGAAGAAGCTGGCCTTGAGCTGTGGCTTTCAAACAAAAACAGAGGATTCTGGCCAGAATGAGGGACACATAATGCAGTGACAAGATTCCTCTCTGAAAAGCAGCCGGAACAGGGCCCAGGGAAATGCCAAGAGCCAAACAAATAAGCAGACTAACCAAGTGAAGTTCCTCCTCCTGATACCACAAAGGTCCAAGATAGCATCTTCTGTATCTTTCTGGCTTCCTTCTCTCCTGCCCATCTGCTCCTCCTAGAGCTCTTACATCTTTTACCTCTTGGTAGTATCCTCCTAAACACCTTGTCTTCTTCCTGATGAAAGCTCCCAGACCTGATGTATTCATTCTTCAACATTCACCAGGATCAAACATCCTGTGAGTTCTCCCCTGCACCCCCCACATACACACCGTGCAAACAATTCTCACTCTAGTGGTGGTTTCAAGAGAACTTTGTTTCTCTTCAACATTGAGATTTATTTTGTGCATGACTCCTTACATACGGACTTGGTTCCCAGAGGATGCTATCACTGACTCATTGGGAAGAGATTTTAAAATGTGTTTCTAATCAACTCATCTGCAGAGCTATCAGGTGCTTCTGATGAATTCTGTAGCAATTAAGATTCTGCCATAAGATATCAGTCATTAGGAGCTCTTCTCATAATCCTGTCAGTTGTCCTGAAAATAGCTGAGACACTCCTCAGCCGTAGCATAATGGGTGGATGTTAATGGAATGGTAGACATACATTGTGCTGTAACAGGTGGGAGGACTGGCCCCTTCAGGCTGACACTATTGAGTGCTCCCTCCAAACCAACCTCATGTCAATCAGAGTGATCTTTCTGAAATACACCTTCCACCTTGTCACCCTCCCTTGCCACATAACAACCTTGGACATTTCCATGATGCCTAAGTAACAAAACACACTTCCTCAAGAGCATTCAGTGACCTTCATCCCCTCTGCCCAGTGACGGTAAGTCTATCATTCTCCCTGGCCCTCTCTTCTATGCTCCTACACATTGACTGTCTTCACGGTGGTTGTCACAGAGGAATTTTCTATGTCTCTTTGCTTTGCCAATGCTTTTCTGCCTTCCTTAAATAAATTCATGCTTGTACATCTTCACCTGGAAGACACTTCTGCCTTAACACAAATCTCAAACCCTTTGTGTTCCTTTGTTCCCCACCCTCTCTACTCCCAGATGTAGGGATTCCATTTTCCATGCTCTCTTAGCTTCTAATTCCACCTCTACTTAGTTTCTAAACTTCCATTAAGGACAAGGAGATCCTGAAGTATCAGATACAAGTGAGGGGTCTGAGGGCCAGAATTAAGTTATCGGGAGGGGGAGGAGTGACACACCAGACTGTGTGGTCACACTAGCCATTCAGTGTGGATGAAATGGATGTGTGAAGAGTGGTACCCAGAGCCAAGGTCAGTCAAGGTCACATTTAAGAGTAAGGACTAAGGTTCAATCCAAGGGAGCCATAGACAGGCAGAAACCAGACACCCTGGAGCTAGATAAGAAGGGAGAATTGTACGAGAATTCGGAGGAGGAAAGGAAACAGTTCTGTTTGGGGGGAGTTGGTCAAGGTCACCTTTCACCAAGAAGATGATATTTAAACTAAATTTTGATGAATTTGTACTTGTTGGTCTCAAAAGGAAGAAAGGGTATCCCAAGCCCCTGTCATCAATGTTCCCCGAAGCCAGAGAGATAAATGGATGATCACAGCAGACAGGAAGGAAGGAGCAGCCCTGCTTATTTTCTGTAGCAACATTATCACTGCAATTTGCAATTTGGACAACCATTTGTAATCTGTCAGCAAATTATATGGAAATAACGATTAAAAAAATCTAGGATTTTTCTTCAAGGTGATTTAAACTTATGCATACTTAAGCTCATAAATGCAGAAAAATTTATAAACTCTGATTCCAAAGTCATAATGAGGAACCTATTGGTCATTATGTTATAATGATAGCAGCTACTATGTATGCAGAGGTTTACAGTTGGTAGTAAGAATGACAGCTGGCACTTTCAGTGTGATTGTAAGTGTTCCCCATGTATTATGCTATTTAATCCTTATAGTAATTTTATAGCTCAGTCCTTCTCTTACCCACATTTTAGAGATAATTGAAACAGGCATTGAGAAGTTACATTAAGTCTACCAAGATCATGTGACACAAGCATTTGAAATGACGCGAGTTGACACGAAGAACCCAGTTGTTATTTGTCTACTGAATCTCCTCTACCACTTCTGAATAAGGAAAGGGCAGATTTTGTGACGGGAGTTCTTTGGCGAGAACTGTCCCAGTGGTAAGTTCAACTCAAGACCAGTGATGGGGACTTCAATGGGACCATTTAGAGAGCTTCAAAGTGTGTTCCCTGTCGGTGGTAGTTGGTGTCCTGTGTGCCTGGGGAAACTAGGGAGTGAGATATTAAGAGCTTGGGGCAGAGCCAGGAGAGAATGTTTGCTTTGTCATGAGCCTGCGTTTTCAGGTTGTTGGAACAAGAGGTTTGTGGGTATTTCCTGTGGCCAAGTTGTGGGCCACATGAGAGAGAAAAGCCTGTGTGTGTGTGTGAGTGTGCGGGGAGGGGCAGGTGTATCTTCTGACCTATTCAATAGTATCATCTTGAGGTGGGAAAGGAACCAGTAGTGGTGGTTGGGGAGGAGGAGCTTGCTGGAGTCCTAGGACTGAGGAAAGAGTTGAAAGATACTGGCTGGAAGGGTGCTCCATCCTTCCCTCTCCTGGAACTGCAGGAGAGAGGATCCTAGAAGGGACCCTTGGAACAACCCACAAAAATGCCCAGTAAAAAAATGTCAGCCTGATCCAGAGAGCTCCGCCTCAGCTCAGAATCAAATCCATTTAAAAAGGACTTTATCTCTTTGTCTCTCCTCCCTCTTCCTTCTCAACCCGAGACCTTGGGGAACTCAAAAAAGAAACCAGGAAGGGACTGATAGCGAGGATGCCCAAGGCCGAGGATGGATGCAGAAGTGTAAGGCAGGGAAATGAAGAATCCAGCCAAGCCCTTGATTCTGCTGCAGGCTTCAGAGCCAAACAGCTCAAAATGTGAGAGGAGGTGGGAAGGCTTGACACTAAACCCAACTCAGCATCGTGATTCATTTCTGGAAGTGGACACATTCCAATATTGGCATTGAGATTATGGCTTCAGACTAAGGGCACTCTGACAAGGAAGTGACCAGTGAGGGCCCACAGGGGCAGAAGATCATCTCACTGCATACTAGTTAAAGGTAGAATAGGAAACAAAAATAAAGGCACATCACCTATGAGACAGCTGACCAAAAATAAATACAGGAGGGAACTTAAAAGAGGTATAGAAAAAAGGACTGATCAAGTTACTTAGTAAGGTTTTTGTTTTATTTTGTTTTTTCCAAAAAAGAGAAGGACTAAAAAAAAAAGAAAAGAAAAATAATTTAGAATTACAATTTTAGACAAACAAATCACAGTGGAGTTGGGTTAAGGGTGGAGTTAGAGAAAAAAATAACATGAGAACATGTTATACAACCTGTACTTTTCATGAAAGACATACATAGTAATACATTTAAAATATTAGTATATGTAAACATTGATATTACCTTAATGTAAGTTGGAAAATGGGAAAGAGAAGAAAAGAAACAACTAATGTTTTTTTTTTTTTTTTGAGACAGAGTCTCACTCTGTTGCCCGGGCTAGAGTGAGTGCCGTGGTGTCAGCCTAGCTCACAGCAACCTCAAACTCCTGGGCTCAAGTGATCCTCCTGCCTCAGCCTCCCAGGTAGCTGGGACTACAGGCATGGGCCACCATGCCCGGCTAATTTTTTCTATATATATTTTTAGTTGGCCATATAATTTGTTTCTATTTTTTTAGTAGAGACAGGGTCTCGCTCTTGCTCAGGCTGGTCTCGAACTCCTGACCTTGAGCGATCCACCCGCCTCGGCCTCCCAGAGTGCTAGGATTACAGGCATGAGCCACCGCGCCCGGCAACAACTAATGTTTTTCACTGAATAAATCAAACATTACTGATTTAAGAGTTTCAATATATTTTACTATCAAAAAATTTCCTAACAGAAATCACACAAAGAAGTCATAATTAACAGTAATTAAAATAGATGTAAATGGTTAAGCTCACCAATTACAAGACAGAGTCTCAGCTGAGATTTTTAAAAATACAAATTGTGTGGTCAACAGTCACACACTTAAGTCAAAAGGATACAAGAAAGTTTCAAAATTGAAGGATGGAAAAAGAAATATCAGGCAGATATAAACCAAATGAAATCTGGAATAGCAGCCTTAACCACAGAAGAAAAACAGTATCTGAAAGGAAAATATTCTAGAACAACAGAGCAAGAAGAAATACCCATTGTGAAAACATAATGCCTCTAAAATGTAGCCTCCAAATATATAAAGCAGGAATTTATAAAACTGTGGGAAGAAGTCTGGACAACATAGCAAGACTCTATCTCTACCAAAAAAAAAAAACAAAACAACAGAGCCAGGTGTGGTGTG
Source organism: Varecia variegata (assembly GCA_028533085.1). NCBI lineage: Eukaryota > Metazoa > Chordata > Mammalia > Primates > Lemuridae > Varecia > Varecia variegata. The sequence goes on along the minus strand of CM052443.1, from coordinate 108,629,699 downwards.
CACACCTGTTGATCAAATAGCCAAAAGTCAACAGAGAATACCTGATCTGCATGCATATAAGTTCAGTAGTCAGTTAAAAATACATCTTGTATTTAAGTGAAGTTTTTGGAAGAATGAAAGTCTGTTTTAACTTCAGGTAATCTATCAATATAATTCATCTGTATTATCATAATAGATAAAAAGTTCATATAATTACCTTATGGATGAAGAAAATCATGATAAAGTTCAGTGCCTACTTCTGATAAGAAAATAAGAGAAAATACAAACACAAATTTTAGCAGACCAAGGATAAAGGTTTTATATAAAAAATCTATTGCAAACATTATACTCAATGGAGAAGCTTTAGCTAGATTATTTTGAAGGCCATATATAAATCAAGGATGTCTATGATCACTGCTACTGTTTTAGGTAGAGTTTCAGAATAGAGGTGGGGCCCTCTGGGACATGATTAGCTGATTTTCAGGAGGTGAAAGGTTTACTTGTCAAAGGGTCAATGACATGCAAGGAAGGGACCCTGAGCATCAGTTTCCTGTTGGTCAAGAGTCATCAGGTCCTTTATTGGTTCTGCATTAACTGATACCAGAAAATGCCACAGGAGGAGCCACGCCAGAGGGGAATGAGAGCTAAGGTGTGTAGACATTAACTCTTGGCCAGGGGCTTCACCTTCATTGCCCCATGCAATCCTCTCAATAGCTCTGCCAGGGAACAGCTATGATGTAGTCCATTTTACAAATAAAGACATTGAGATCCAGAAAGATTAAGTAATTTATCCAAGGTCAAGGAACAGAACAAGTGAGGCTTCTGAGATTGGAACTCAAATGGGCCTGGCCCTTGCTTGGTCCATGTCAGTAACCTGCCCTGTGGAAATGAAGCACCGTCAAAGTGAGAAAGGCACTGAGGGGTAGAAAATGGTTAAGCAGAAACAAAGGGAGAGAAAGAACAAATACAGATGTTCACAATCTCCTAATGCACCTGACAAAGTGCATTAGATCTCTATATTTTGAGAGCATACTTGAGGTCACTGTATTTTTACATTAGTATTAATATTATCATTATCATCATTATTATTGTTATTAATTCAAGGATCCCTTCCGTGAAGGGAGTCCGCCCCACAGCAGATAGGCAATCACACGGTTATGGGCACTTTCCTTACAAATTTAGGAACTCACATGGTCCAGTCCCAGAGCAATTTCACTTTCAAGGAAATGCCTGTCCAACAATCAAAAACAAAGACAAAGTTATTCAAAACCTCCATTTGCATTCTCAGAGGACATCAATGGGACACCATTCCTGGTCTTTCATAGCTCTGTGAAACTTCCCCTTCTTCCTCATGGAATCCTTATATCCCAAAGCAGCTTCCAATTCTCTTTTATCCATCATCATTGTTCCCTATCCCTCCCGCCCCCAGTAAGTCAGCCTGTGTGTTTCTTTCTCTCTGCCCCCTTCCCCTCATTCCTGCATCGCATAGATTGACTTTGTCTCTCTGGTAGGAAAACAGGAGTCCTGAGAGGAACTGAGAGGGCAACTCTAGAATTCTCTTGAGCAGGGCAGGTGGGAAGGCTGGCAGCAGTTATATGACTCCCCTTTCTGTTTCATCAAGCGGATGACATTCTAAAGTAGAAGCAGCAGAGGATTTGCACAGTTCTGACCTGACCACGAGTCCCAGCTCTGTGATCCTGGGCAGGGGATTCCACCGCTCTGAGCCTCGCCTCCCAGGAAGAGGATTACCAACCATCACGTCACAGACCTGTGAGGACCAAATGAAGCATAGAGGGTTTTCACAGTGAGTTTTCGTGTGGTAAAAGTGCTGAGGTTTTGAGTACCTGAAAACATCTTCACTGTGCCTTCACATTTAAGTGAAAGTTTTAGAGGTTATCAAATTCTAGCATTAAAGTTGTAGTCCTTTAGTAACTTAAAAATATTACTCCATTGTCTTCTTGTACCAGTGTGGCTCTGAAGTTCATCTGAGTCTTGTTCCTTTGCAGAGTGGTATGTTCTTTTCCTCTGGAAGCTCATAGAATTTTCTACGTCTATTAGAAATTCCATTAAATTATGTTTGGGTTTTTTAATCCTATTTGACACTGTGATTCCACACTCCCTTTCTTCCTTCATTCTTTTATTCCTTTCTTTCTTCTTTTGGAAAATCTATCAGCAATATTTTTTCCAAGTATTTTCGTCCCTTCATTTTTCCCTCTTCTTTTCTATTTCTTGAACTCCCATTATTCAAATATCACCAATTTCATATCCATCTTCCATATCCCTTAATGCTTTGTTTACATTTCTTCTCTTTTCTTCATGATGGTTTTTGGAAGGAATCTGAGCCTCAGGCCCACTAAATCATTCTTCTGCGATATTCGTTCTGATATTTTTCTACAATAGATTTGTTCAATATCCTATTTTATTTATTTTAACTATGTGCATCTTTTATTTTTAAAATTATTACTTAGAATACTAATCCTTGGTGAGTGGTGTACAGAGACTCAGGAATTTGTTCCCAACTTAGAGGCCAGTTTCTTAAGGGTAGACAGTTAGAAAGTTAATAAGTAGCTTAGACATTATTACTCTGTGGTTATTGTTAGTTGTTAGACTTTGGCCAAGTCATTCACCTCTCTGAGTCACTGTCTCCTCATCTGTTGAATAGAGATAAGAATAGCCCATCCCATCCCACCCCAGGTGGGTTTGCAGGTGAAGCCTGTGACGAGGCTGAGTGAGAGTGTTTGGAAAGTGACCAGCACAGTGCAGGCAGCACTCCCAGCCCCTTGGCCCAGCCATCTTCCCAGAACTTCATGCCCATGCCCGTGCTTCTTTGGTTCTTGGCTTGGCAGGGTGAATGGTGTTCCTTCCCTAGCGGCAGCACCAAAGCTGTCATCATGACTTGTGAATATAGTAGGCCCAAGTCCCTGGAATAAGTGCCACCCTCCATGGGTCTGTGTCCTGTCCATTCACGCTCTCAGGGTTCCAAGGTTTGGTGGGTTCAAGCTCTGTCTGAGTTCTCTGCTGGCTGGAGGCCCATGCTGCTTACACATGCAGTCCTTACATTACCACCACTAGTCTCAGCAGGCCCTTGACAGAAAGCATTTGCCTTTATTAGTTACTGGGAATCTGCAGGCTGAGAGATCTTATCCATTCATCTTCTCCTCCCTGGGTGTCTGTATAGAAGGTGAGGAGGATTAGGCAAAATGCACCAGCCAAGGTCTATGGGGATGTAAAATGCAAATTATCCCCTGAGGCAATATCAGTACTTCAGGGCTCTGTGCTCTTAGAGGTCCTGGCCCACTTAACAATTGACAACCATATGCAAGAGAACTTTGAGGAAGCTGTTATGTGCTTAGGTAGAAAATTACTACAAAGGGCAGTAGTAACATTGCTCCCTCCTCTTCTTTCAGTCTTTATAAAATGAGTTACTTGTCATGAATGCAGCATGAGGTAATTCAAAGGGAATAGATTTGGAGTCATGAGTCCTGGGTTTGGATCCTGACTTTATCACTGGATAGCTGTGTGCTCTTCGACAAATCACATAATCTTTCCAAAGCTCATTGTCCTTACTTGGAAAGTGTGACCATAATAATTGATACACTTTAAAGTTGTTGAGCTGAATGAAATATATGATGACATAAAATTATAACTGATGGTAAATGGAAATGAAATATTGGAGACTCTGAGGAGCTCTGTGGTTTTAGCTGTCACCAGTACTGCTGGCTTAGTTTTCAGCAGGGTGCGAAGATTAGTTACTAGATTTGTTTGATGGTAATTGTGCTGTAATGACTACTAAACTCAGGGTTGCTGAGTGTGTTCTCCAGGGCCCAAAACTCATGTATCTGCCCTTGAGTCCATAAAACAGAATTAGTTTTTGATAGACAATTACATGCTAGTCACAGGAAAACCCTCATTACAAGTCTATAGGAGGAATGCTGTTCAAACTCCAGGATGGCCACCAATGATCTTGCCTACTGATATTCACACCCTTGTGTGGTCCCCTTCCACATGTGCTAGGATTGGTCTCTGTGACCAATAGAATATGGCAGAAGTGATGGTATGACACTTCCAAGATTAGGCCATGAAACACTCCTTGGCTTCTGTCTTGGAAGTACTCTCTCTCCCCCTTTCAGACCTTTTTCTCGAGGGAAAGCTAGCTGCCCCAGAGGGGCACAGAGAAAGTCCTGTGAGAGGTTCACACAGAAAGTCCTGGCCAAGAACTATTTGAGTGAGCTTGAAGGTGAATCTGCAGCCCCGGTCAAGCCTTCACATGATGACAGCCCCTATAGACAACTTGAGCCCAACCTCATGCGATGCCTTGAGCTAGAACCAGCCAGCTAAGCTATTTTTAGATACCCAACCTTCAGAAACTGTGTGAGCTAATGAATAACCCCCTAAGGCAATATCAGTACTTCAGGGCTCTATGTGCTAACCTGTTATCTTTAGCTACTAAGTTTCAAGGTGATTTATTATGAAACAATAGATAACTAGTATAGGAGGCAAAATCATTTTTCTTTTATAGATGAGAAAACCACAAGGTCATGCAGTTGAAAATATTAGATTTGCACCAGCTTTTCTGACTTCAAAACCATTATGATCATACCACTAAATATGCTGCCTTCCCAAAATGGAAATATACTATTATGCCAAAGAGGAAAAAAAGTAACAGAAAAATTAGGCTTTCGGAGAAAGATGCATTATTTCCATATATAGTTTTTAGAATTACTCTTACTAATGCCTCAAAGAAGAACTATTTTGAGTAATGAGTACCCCAAACTGAATATAAAACATACTTGGAGGGAAGGGGAGGAATAGATTCTTTTCAACACAAATATCTTGTTATCTACTGAATGCCAGGCTTTGGGGATAAAACTGAATATATTAATAATGGGCGTTATAGGTTCCTGCTCCATGGAGCTTACAGTCTTCTGTGGAAAATAGTTCAACAAGAGATTACCACTGATAACACAGTATACCACAGTAATTGAAAACTCTGAAATCTGGTAGAATTTGGTAAATAATAGATCACTTAGCATCCATGATATCTTGTACAAATGACCAATTGCTTACTGTGCAAAGCACTGTGCTAAACTCTTCAAGTTTGTCTTCTCTTCAGTCTTACCAAGTGCTGAGCTCTGTACCTGCAGCATCTCATTTAGTCCTCACAGCAATCCTATGAGTATTATTACCCCAATTTTACGGTTTAGCATCTATCTCATTGGGTTGCTAAGAGAATGAAAACATGTAATCCATGTAAAGAGCTTGACCCAGTGTCCAGCTCCTGGTAAGTGCTGACTGAATGGTTTTGACTTAGTGTAGGTGACCCTAAAATCAGACCCCCATAAAAGATATGTGTGTGAGTAGCTTATTTGGGAAATGATTCAAGAGATGAGAGGGAGTGGAGACGGGACATAGAGAAAGGAAGAAAGCTAATAAAAGATCTGTTAATGAATAGGTCACACCTCTGGGCAACTGGGCTCAATGCCACTGGGACTCTGAGACACCTCAGAATTGGCCCACTGGGGTGAAGAACATGAACTGTTGATCTACCAGCTCTTAACCCTTGTTGATTGACGTTAATTTTGCAATGCTCCTAGCCTGCCCTAAGTGTGAGTCAAGCATGCTCTGTGATCAAAAAGCATCTTTAAGCAGCGGTGCAGAAGCTCTTGAGTAGAAGAAATATCTTCAGATGACTCAGGGGCAGTCCTAGAGAGTGTCTCTTTACAGTGTGCGGGTGTGGGGTAACTTCCCCTTTCCCCTGAAAGTTTGCTGAAAGATCAACTCACAATTAAGGCAGATTAATAAGAGAAACAGTTTTACTTACTGTGCTCACAGGGAGAATCACAGAGTAATTGCCCCAAATCCCAATGGGATCCAGAAATTTTTGTACCCTCCTTTTAGAGGGGAGGGAGATGAAGAATACAGGTAATTCTGTTTAGGGGTAATAAATGGTTGCTAGGGAGGATGCATGGATAGGGGAAATGGATTGACTTGTAAATGATTCTCTTTGAAAATTATTAATAAATTAACTTGAGATATGGGCATTATATTTAAAACAATTTGGGCCAGGTCTTGGTTGCATTCTCCATCTTCTTTCCTGCAGTATAGTGAGAGAAAAGGGAAGGGAAGGGTAAGAAGTTGATTGTTCTTTTTGATGGGTCCTACTGGCTCACAAAGATAGCAGGAAGGCCCCTTCCAATGCCTGTTAATCTCTAAAGGCCTTTAATTTAAAATACTCTTTATACCATGACAGAGAAGTTTAGGAAGGTTGGCAGGAATCAAATCACACCTCTCGACAGGGCTCCTCCTTACATGGCATCTGGCTTCCTCCAGAGAGAGAAAAAAAGGCAGAAGCTGCTATGTCTTTTATGACCTAGTCTCAAAAGTCACACTGCATCATTTTGGAAATGTCCTACTGGTTACCCAGGCCAGCCCTATCCAACATGGGAGGAGTCTGTCTATACAAGGATGTGAACTCCGGAAGGTTGGGATCATTGAAGGATATGGTAGGGGCTGGCTGTGACAGTCTGATGTTAGCCCTGGTGGTTCACATTTCTCCCACATGCAAAACACACTTGTCCCTTCCCAAGCCTCCCCAAAGTCTCATTCTATTCAGTCAATCAAACTGAAGTCCAGAATCTTGTCATCAGGTTTAGGTGCCAAGAAATCTTTGTGGGTAGATTTCTTCAAGTATAATTCCTTGAGTACAGGTTCTCTTAATCAGAACTGTGC
>CM052443.1:108593732-108622491 GCA_028533085.1 Varecia variegata | reverse complement strand
TGGTCAAGTCCCTTCCTGGAAGCTGAGAGCCCCTCAAAAGCAAAGACTACCTTATTCATCTTAGAACAGAAACTAGTGGATGGTTGTTGATCTGAACTGCTTTGCAATAAGTCTGGCACCTGATGTTCACCATGACTAGAGAGCAATTGCCTAATTAAAACACACCAGAGACACTCTGTCTGTCCTTGCATCAAATCTGCCCTGGCAGATCTTCTAGGGGAAGAGAAAACATTAGCATGGACAAGTGCATTACCGTAAGTGGCACATCAGATTTGTAATTAGGAGATAAATATCTGGAACACATGCATTTCCTGGGTTACAGTCTATACAGAGAGCCCGCAGACAAGTCCCAGAGAATGGGTTTCGGGTCACATTGCCCTACACAAGTGGCTATTTGTCAACACAGTTATATAATGTCTTCACGTCTGTCTGAGGGAATGTGAACAAGCAGGCGAGGCCTTGGGCATCACCTTCTCTTGGCTGAAGCCTCAGAGGGCATGTTCTAGAAAGATAGGGCAACCTAGTCAAGATGAGATCAAGATGGCCAGTTCAGTAAAGGCCTATGGGGTACCCTGATTATGTAAGGGCATTTGGGGGAAATATTTTCAGCTGCTACTCAAAGGATGCCAGCAAACTCCCACTTGGTCAGTCTCTTTTCTCACTGGGTTCCTATTTCTCCACTAGCCAGTCATAAAACCCATTCGGCCTTAGGCAGCATTTTACAAAGTTCTCTCCCAAGTGTGGTCTTATTAGAAGTGATGTGGGGAGTGAGCCGAGGATCAGAGGAGGGAAGTGACGTGGCTAGGGTTACCCAGCAAGTGAGTGGCGAGTGGCTGAGACCCACAGCCAGTGCTGTTTATTCAGTATCCTTCTCCCCTGTTAAATCTGTCTGTAGTGAGTTGAATATGGACCCTCCCCCCATACTCAAAAATTCACATCTCCCAGAACCTCAGAATGAGGTTATTAAGGTCCTTATAAAGGTCTTTACAGTTGAATTAAAATAATCTCATCCAGGATTACGGTGGGCTTTAAATACCACTACAGGCATCCTTATAAGAGACAGAAAAGGAGAAGACATACAGAGAAGAAGGTGATGTAAAGACAGAGACAGATCAAAAGGACGAGTCTACAAACTAAGGAATTCCAAGCATTGCCGGTAGAAGCCAGCATCTAGCAGAGAGGCGTGGAATGGATTTTACCTCAAAGCTTCCGGAAGGAACCAGACCCTCCCAATACCTTGATTCTGAACTTCCAGCCTCCAGAACTAGGAGATAATACATTTCTGTGTTTTAAGACACCAGGCAGGTGGTCATTCATTATAGCAGCCACTAGACACTAAAACACCATCTAAGCTACCCTTGGCTTTCAATTGCACAAGGCAGTTGAAAACCCCTAACACCAGCGTTAAAAATTACTTGTTGCATTTCATCCTGCAAGGAAGTGAATCTCATCAAGGCCTTCTTTAGATCACTATCAAGGAGGAGAGAGTTTGACAGAGAAGATGGGGAAAGGGAAAATAGTGTGGTGGCCCTCAATGTGCCATCAATAAGAGCTATATTATCTTACTTAATTGCTAAACAAATTAGCATGATCAGTAGTATTTTGACCCTATTTTATAAAGGAAGTAAGCAGGACTTCAGAGACACTGATTTGGGGTTGGAATCCATGCTGACTGATGATGGCAAACTCTATGTCCTGCAGGAATGAGTTGCTATGTTGCCTTCATCCCAAGGTTCTCCAGATCAGGGGTTCATGATCATGTGCAGGAGCCTGGAGCTTGTACCCTCAGAGAGCCTCAGCTCAGCTTGCCCTGTACCTCACTCCATGCTCTCATTCTCCTACAGCAGCCACCTGAGTCCTGGGCACATCTCTTCTCCCTAGATGAGTGCCATAGAGACCCCAGGCTGTCCCCTGGTTAAGAGAAGCAGGGAGATATGGTGGTTGGACCAGCCGATGGTTTAACTCTCAGCACTTTGAGGTCAGATCTGGCACAGGGCAGATGGTGATTCCATGTCAGCAGGGCATCTCCATCATGTGGTCTTGAACGTATGGCAGGGATAATGACAGAAACTGCCCAGTTCATGCCAACATCAGGACAAGGACCAGGGAGCAGGCTTTGGGGGCAGGTCAGACAAAGAGAGGACAGATCTGCTCAGGGGTGCTGGGCCAGGGAGGCTGCTGACAACTGGGGCAACTCAGAGTCCAGTGTGGAGCCCAACAAGGGACCAGGATGTGGGACACTACCCAAGCGACACTCTGGTTGGGAGCAGAGCATCACTCTGAGCCAAAGCCTGGAAGGTCGCTGGTGTCAGAATCTCAGGATAGCCCAGGTCTGCTGCTTGTCGTGCTAACACAGCCTTGCAAAACCCAAGATGCTTTTCTGTAAGTCTAGCCTCTCTCAAACTTGCCAACAACAATTTTAAAGCCTCAAGCCCGAGGAGTGCTAATCTACACAGACAACACCTTTTTTGTTCTCCAGTCCTCTGAGAATGGCATGAAGAAATGTCACAACCACATGACGAACTTGCAATGCTGGGGTTGTGGAGTGTGAGTCACCACCCACCACGCTTGCTGTGCCACCTTATATACGACATTCCATCTTGTGGCTTTTGTTTCCTTATCTGTCAAATCAAGAGGATGGATCAGTTGATCTCTAAATATCTTCCAACTCTGGAATTCTACAATTTCAGTTTTTCATGTGAAACCTCAGTTTTCATTCCCAGAGTCTCAGCCCACACAAAACAGAACATCCCCTATACTTTTCCTACTCATCTGCAAAGGAAAGTAAGCTTTTAATGGATGTCCCTAGCCATAAAGAAAATACATTCACCCGGCTGCTTTCTTCATAGAGAAACTTTGGAAAACACTATTTTACCTAATGAATGCAAGTTTTGGAATCAGAGGATTTGGGCTTGAAAAGCTTCCTACTTCGCTCCAGACTCTGTCTGTGCATCTTTAGGCTTTTAACACCCCTGTGACTCCACCCAAGGAGCACTCAAAAGCCAGCATGTTCCTCAGTCTCTTAAGTGTTTCCCAACGCGGTATTCCCAATACTCACTTGCTTTGGTTCTTCCCAAAATTTTCAATTTCTGGTATCTGCTTCATGTCCTTCTTGTTTCAAGGTCATTTAGACAGACATCCTGGGGTGGCAGGCTTTGCTTTTGAGACTTGGCTCAAAACTCCAGAGACTGCCCTGATCCAGCAGCCCTGGCCACTCTGCCTAAGAGATGCTGACCCCAGGGAACCCACCTTCCTCTCTCCTTCCCTTTTCCCTGCTCCCTTCTCAAGAAAGGACTTTAATAAAAACCTCATCTCTAAACTGGGCATGATACCACATTACTAAGCAAACGTAGAAAAGGGGGCTTTATAAATGGAAAACAGCCACCTGGACTTTTTTTTATTTGAATACTGGTTTAGGACACCGGAGAAGGCGCTGGTGGGGTTGGGTTCTACCGTTGGCCCATTTTGTGCCCGGGAGGAAGCAGCTCCCGCAGCTAATGCAGTTCTCACCTTAGGAAAAGGCAGATTCCGGAATCTGCCAGCTCTTGGCCTCGGAGGGATCAGGATGTGGTTCCTCTTAATACAATGGAGAATTTAAAACCTACGGTGCGGCATAAAATACTAGCTCAGCTCGGGCTCCACGTGCTGTGCATGCTGGGGAGGAGCGAGGGAGCGGTGGGAGGGTGGAATTGTGCAGAGGAATGGCAGATGTGGTTGATCTACTTTGGATTTATCTGCCCATCTGGACTTTCAAAAGGAAAGAAAGTGGTGTGGTAACAATTTCATAGCAAAGGCCACAGGCTGGTTAATCTTCAGGGATTTTTTTGAGTTAACTTCTGAAAACGTTGATTTGGCCTATTGATTTCATATTAATTGGCTCTGACTAGCTGGAGAACCGCCAGAGAAATCCCAGCACGTTGCACGTTGCCGTTGTCAGCCCCGCCTTCTTTGGCGCTCCCTGGGGTGCAGCGTGGCTGAGTGGCTTCTGCCGCAGCACGTGGGCCCTTCCCTAGGAAGCGCTTTTGGCCAGACTCAGGGATTCTGAAATAGAAGGAAAGTTGATGATGAGGGAAAAAATTAACCCTCGATGTGCAATGTTAGCTGTCCTGGAAACCGGGCCCATTTTCGTTTGGGACCTTGGGCCAAGCTGCTGAGCTTCAGAAAGAGAGAGGAGGGGGGAAGGGAGAGAGAGAAAGAGAAGAGAGACCCAGAGAAAGAGTCAGAGAAAGAATAGAGTGACAAAGAGAAAACAGACAGAGAAATGAGAAACTGAGAGATACAAAGAGACATAGTGAGAGAGAGAAACTTACAGAAAGAGAAAAAGACAAACAGAGATACAGGAAGAGAGAGAAGCAGACACAAAGAGAAGTGGAGAAAAACAGAAAACAGAAAGAGAGAGAAGGAGACCAAAAGAGAAACGAGATAGAGACACAGAGATCAGAGAGGCAGAGAGACAGAAACAGAGAGAGATGAAGAAAGAGACAGAGACACAGAGATAGAGAGGCATATTCAGATTGACATGCTGATGGGTTAGAGAGAAAACATGAACGTTGGGAGCTGGCAAGAGTGTGAGAAACGGGGGAGAGATAAGGACAGGGAGGGACCAGCCCCAGAGAAACCCAGGGGTCCCTAAGAACAGCCTCCCCTGGGGCTGCCCACCCAGATCCCCTGTGGCTTGCCCTGGCCAGCTCCAGGGGGAATCACGTGGGTGGGGCCTTTGCCTGCAGCCCACCCCTCCAGGAACCCAGGCGGCCAGGGCCCCAGTGCAGTTTAGATGCCAGGGCCTGCAGAACCGGTTAGTGTGTTGTTGTGTGATGGAACAATGACTGAATCATAAACGACTGGAAACAAAACAGGAGAACAAAGCGGGGAGGAAAAAAACCCACAGGAATAGTTTGGAATCCCAATTTCCTACGTGCAGTTGCTAAGCAGTTCCCTGCTGTGTGCGTCTCTCTCTGGGTCTAGAGAAGTAGAAGGACTGTGAGAAAAGCAGGTGTCAGGGATGTCTGCTGTGTGGTCTCCCAGTTCTCTGGCGCAGAGGGGCTGTTCTTCTTGGGAGGCCAGGAAAAGTGCAACTTTCCCGAGAAACAAAATATAAAGGGACTGACTTCTGAGCTGTAGTGGCCCCGTTCCTTTAAGCCACCCACTACACCACAGGAAAAAAACATGATGGCTCTTTAATATCTCAGGGACATGTTGTGTCCCAAGTCAGGAAACGGGATCACTTGGGCTTCCTCCTTGTTACTCTGTCAGTCCCCAAAGCCCCTCCTGCCTCCGTGGTCACGGCTATAGCCCGGATTATTTCACACCAGGACAGCGCCGCCCGGTAATCTGTGTGCCCGGACTGTCTTCCTCAGACACAAACCTAACCAGGTCACCTGGGGGTGGAGGCTGCATTCTGCCTGCATTCTCTCTGGGCCCGTTCCCGGCGTAGCACAGAGATGGAGCTCAGTTTGTGGCTACCGAATGAATGAAGACACTGGTGTGATGAAATCATTGATTTCTAGTCATTGGGCCCAGCTCCCTGTTATAGATGGTGAACCCAGAGACAAATGGGGAAGATACTGTGCAAGTTCCCAGTTTGTGCCCATTCGTTGTCACTGATGACCCAGAGTTTTCAACTGTTTTCAGCAACCCCCTCTTTGGTTCATTGTTGCTCAGTGGGGATGTGTCGTTGCTAAGCTGGGTTCGGAGATGCCAGTGGGCTGTGACTAGAGCCCTCAGCACGTAAGATTTTCATTTATTTGGGACTCTGTCTATTCAAGTTGTTTTGATTGTAATCTATAGACTTACTAGCTAACTTGAGAAAAACAAACCAAAAAAAAAAAAAAAAGGATTTGTTGGAAGATAAGTTAGTTTACAGGAAAGACAGTTGAGAGATAAGAGAAGACCCAAGGGCAGCCCTGAGGATTAGGTTGCAGGAACCTGGGGACAGGCTGCTCACGTCTCAGCCCTGGGATGTACTAGCCCTGGGTGTTGTCCACATACTCAGAATTCCCACGACAGAGTCTGAGGGGCTTAGGCTGGGTCAGGTGTCTCCCCTTGGCCCAAAGAGGGAAGAACTTCTTGATTAAAAATCCCACCAAGATTGACTCACAGTCCCACAAAGACAGCATGAAATGGAGGAGTGGAAGGTCCCTAAAGAACAATTTGAGTGATGTCACAAGATGAAGGAAGGAGTGCTGGGGGGTGCAGGCAACAACACCCACCCGGAGAATTCCATGAATCTGCCCGTGTCCTCCACCAGGGCAACAGAAAGCCTTGTTGTGTAGATCATTCATAACTAGCATGAGCTTAGGCCTCCTTTTCAAGTTGTCTGGGGGTGATGCCAGGGAGGTAGGGCACCAGAGGGCCCTAGTTTCTGGCAAGAGAAAAGAGGAGATGGACACTGGGCTTGGTTTAGGGGAAAGCATTTAAGGAGCAGCAAACACCCCAAAAGAGGGGGTGTTTGTGATCACCGGAGCCAGGGTAGGTAGCAAGTGGGAAAGGTGGAGACAGATCCAGCTGCAGAGTGTCCCTTACAGAGCCCAGGATCAATGCTGTCCCCCAGCCCCGAGGCAGAAGAACAAAGAGGAATGCAGGATAGGGGCATGGCTTTCTCTTTGCTTTGATTGTCTGAAAATTCGGTATAGGCCAACGTGCTTCCCTGCCACAGACTTACGTGAGACTACATGAAGAGATTTTCAAAAGACAGCAGTCCCAGCTGCTGTGAAACCCAACGAGCTACCCTCCTCTGGTGACAGTTATAAGATTCCTATATCTGAGACAGACCAAGGCAGTGGGATCAGGTCCTCTAATGTCTCATTGAACACCCGCTGCCCACTGCCTGCCGGGACCTCGTCCCCAGCTCTTTCCCACGATGGAATACGCTGTGAACGCCTTGGCGATTCCATTGTATTCCCCATTTACAATATTCCAAAGACATTTAGTTTAAGAAAAACAAAACTTTCTGCATTGAGACATATGCCACTCCCAACTATAAGCATCAAGTTTGAAACTTGGCAGGTCTTCAGGCTGAACACCTGGGCCCCTCTGGCTGCTGCCAGTGGCTCAAGGAATGTGCATCTATTTCAGTACAACCCACACAATAATTAAAAGGACAATTTGCTTCTACATAAAGAATCACAGAATGTAGCCTCAAACCACATAAAAGCCGTGTGTGTATTCGCTGCAGTTTGGCTCTCCCTGGCTGGCCACAGTCTGCCCTGGTAATGGTGGCTGCTCTGTCTAGGGGTGCTTGTGTGACTTTCAGAGGCACAAGGTGGTGGGCAGGGTCCTTGGGTCCTCCTCTGTGCCTGGCCAAATCAGTCCCACGTAGTAACTCTGAATTGCAGTTTTCCCATCCACACATTGTAAGTAAGAGTGCTAACTCTGCCTTTCTCAGTGTTGTGGTACGGATCAAAATAGAGAAATATGCGTGACATCACTTGAAACAATATAAGGGTTCTGTACAAATAAATGGTCTATTTATTTGTACCTCTTTGACCTCTGTGAACATAACACTAGAATTTCTCTAGAAGCACACACCAAGGGTAGATGGGGGTAGGAGGGTAGATTTCAAAAGCACCTCGGGAGGAGGAGAAAGCAGAATATAATCTAGAAGGCACAAGCAAAATTGTGGGTTCCATACCTTAATGCAACCTTAAGTCAGTGATGTGTTGGCAAAATTTAACAATCAGCTCTCTGGAGAAAAAAACAAAAAGACCTTGGTTGTAGCATTTGCCAATTTCCCTGGTGCAAATACTGTCGATCATGGCCAGTTTTTAAGATATTAACGTGATATCAACTAGCTACCAAAACTACTGAAAATTTAGCAATGCACAGAAGCCTTACTTAGACCTGCTCATCTGCTGGGTTTCAGAGTCCACCAACAGAGGAAAACAGAAATGGATAACCCTAAAGAGTCCTCCCCATCTGTGCTGTGTGCATAAGGGAACTTGCAGGGGAGAGGCCCGTTTCCACAGTGATGGGGATGTAGGCACATCTCTAGTGAAGGACTGTTTGATCTCCCATGACCAGTCTGATGAGGACGTCCTTCCAGGCTGAAGCGCAGGCTGCCCGACTTGACCCCCTGCACCAGGAAAGGGAAGAGTCCTTCTTTTTGGCATGTTTCCTGTGCACATCCCTCGAACCCACCTTTACTGAGCACTGCATACTGCCTGCCCTGTCCTAGCACCATGGTTTCAAGGACCAGTATGTTAGGTTGTTTTCCCTCAAGCAGGGGAACAAAGATAACACAATAAGAGTGCTCTGGTGGAGCCAAACACAGAGCATTCTAGAATAGGTTCACCCAGGCTTGGGAGCTGGGAAAGACATCTCAGTTTTTGCATTAAAAAAGTGTGCCTTCTGTGAATAAAAAGCATTCATAGAGCACTGTGGTGTTTGTGGCCATATTCACAGCTGTCCACTTGTTTGATCCATGTAGCAGCCGAGGAAGCAGATCCAGAAAGGACTCGCTCTCCCCTCCTACCATCCTCTTCTCTATGGGCAGGCAGGAGGGGAGAGACCAACCTAGGGCCCAGAGAGAGATGACAAGAGAGAGTGGTATTGTGGATGGTTTACCAACTGATGGGAAAAAATGAGATTTTGATCTCCAAGAAGGTTTTATATCAGTGATTGCTTTTTTCTAAAATGAAGAAAATAAATATTCCTGGCCAGCTTTGCATTGGCATTTGGCAGTTCAGAAGTCCCTGGGGGATGCCCTTAACTGTGGAGCAGGAGCCCAACAGCCATAACTTGGGCAGTCTTTCACAATTCCTAGAAGCAATAAAAGATTTTGAATCTGCTAGCACACTTTTTGCCGAAGGGTCTAAACTGGAGTCATTTCAATCCTCCATCCTTTAGTGGCTTTGGGAGCTAAAAATATGTTGCAAGGTACGTGTGTGTGTGTGTGTGTGTGTGTGTGTGTGTGTGTGTGTGTGTGTTTTGTTTTTTAACTTTCCTATTTGTGAATGATAATACCCTGGCCCCCTTCAGAGAGCGCTGTGATGGCAATGACGAGAACAGGATGGATTCTCTCTCTCCCTCTCCCTCTCCCTTATGCAACACCCAAGATCCAGCCCAAATCCTCCAGTAGGTGGGGCTGGGAAAGTGGAGTGCTTTCCAGGGCCCTAGGAATTCTTCCTCATTTGTTTTACTGAAAAGGAGTCTGTGGTTTCAGGCCTGAAGAGCTGTGGCTTAGGGACGGTGCCTCGGTCCCTTCCATGCCAAATGGAGATATAATACATCCCAGGAGAGCCACTGGGCATCTGCAAATGGGGGATGGTTTTAGCCCCCAAATCCTGGCCAGGGGAAGAATTGCTGCAGAGGAGAAATTCTTTCCGTCATCCAAATAAAGAGTGACAATGTCTATCCATTTTCTGGAAGTTTTGTTGACAAACACCATATGCACCATGGCTCGCTCAATGGCCCTGCATTTGGGGAGAACAGGAGTAAACAGTCCTGCTTCCTTTACCTTCCAGCTGCATCAATCCAGGTGGCGGAACTTTTCATTTTTCAAGAGCAATAATGACTTATGTCCATTAAGCTACAGTTACTGTCTCAACCGAGTCATTTAGGGCTAACAGCCTGTTGAAATGCCTATATGTAAACGAAACCCAGGACCCAGCCCCAAACATGTAAAGTACATTAGTGGGATTTTTGGCTTTGTTTGGTGAGAGGTGACAGTTTTTCATTGGTGAAGTGGAAACATAATAACCATCCCTTTCTTGTTACCTCAGTGGCATTTTTGGAGAGGATCATAGGAAGTTAACTGTGAAAGCATCTGTAAACTGTAAAGGGTTGTACACACAATGGGCAAATTAGCCTGGGAGTCTCCCAGGACCAGGAGGCATTCCTGCGTAGTAGGAGGGGTAATGCTACTGCTTTTCCTTCTGCAGTGGGATATGAGGCTTGTCCTGATGACAGTGATGCTGACAAGGACAAACTCCTAGATGCATCTTCAGCAGTTTTTACATACTGGCAAAGTAGAAGAAAATCAGAGGCTTGATGTCGCTAGGAGAGCGAAGTAGTGAGGACAGTTGCTCTTCAGAACTCATGCTCGTAGCAGAGGCATTAAAATAATGGTCCCTAGGAAGCTCCTGGAAAGCCTGTGTCCAGTAAGAGGTTCTGGTAAATGCCAGCTAGAATGACTTGGCACACCCTGGAACTCACAGCAGAAGCCTTCGCAAGGTGCATGAAAGCCTAGCGCAGAGGTGGCCGGTGCCAGGGCACAGCTGAACACACTGCAGAGTTACACTCTAGGTGAGGGACTACACCACTGCTTTGCCATGGTACAGGACAAGAGGGAGAACAGTCCTGTAGGCCTGGGGACAATGAGTCCGAGCTTGGGCTTCAGCTGCCCAGGAGAAGTGCCAGCCAGTGAAAGGGAACAGCATTTGGAGACCTGGTGAAAGACAAACTTTGTGTAGGTCTACCAGCTGGAGGACAGCATTGAGCTGATCACAGGATAACCCTGCTTGTTTCCCTGCAGGAGTCCTCCCTGGATTTATGGGGGAAGAATGTGGGAAAAGGAGATAAGAATTCCAATTTACTGAGCACCTACTATGTGTCAGGCTGTGTCAGTTGCTTCACATACTTGAAGTTGTTTAATTTTTCCAAAAACTCTATGAGAAAAGTATTAAATCACAATTGAAAGAAGATGCTCAGATTGAACCACTTCCTCAAACTCCTGGAAGAGAGAGAGACAGGAATCCAACCTGTGCATCTCACTCCAAAGCCATGGTTTTTCTTCTCCGTGAAGGTGAAAGAGCTTTCAAGAGCTTAGGGAAGTGGTTCCCAATTAGAGAAGAACATTAGAATCACCTGGGAAGTCAGGCATTTTATAAATAACCGTACAAAAGCCCCACCCCTAACAACTCTGTTTTCCTGGGCACTGGTATATCTTAAAGTCTCCAAACTATTCTGGGATAAAACCTGTTTTATTATGTTTTTTTCTTTTTTTTAATTTTTTCAAATAATGTTCAGAGGAGCTCCTGGTGCACCTGGAGCTAGCATAAAATCTGGTTCAAGAGGGATTGATTGATTGATCGATTCATTCATTCATTCTTTCACTCACTCATTCAATGGAGAGACTCCTAAGAAAACAAAGGTGAGGAACAAATAAAACTTTGACCTGCGTAACCAGTCTGCACATGTGGTATAACAGGCCTCCGCGTAGAATATCCAATGGGATGCACTAGAAGACAAACTGATATTGTTTCTTTTAAAGTGATCTGACAATGTTGCAGTTTGCATCTGAAAATGCTTTGGTCTTTAGAAATGAAATAGGCACACACATACACACACACCCCAACTGACTGCTGGCGACATGAAGTGTGGACCAAGGAAGTGGTTCTTGATTCTTGTTTGAAGGCAGGAAGGACAGAGATGCTGGGAATTGGGAAATAATAACAGCACATTTCACTGGGAAGATTTGCAGCAGGTTTATCCATCCTTGAGAAATATCTCTTTGGCTCTTGTTTTCATTTTCCTCAACTCCCTTTTTTTCCTTAGCCCTTTCTAACTGCCTATCTGCTCATACGTGTTTCCATGTCTTGTTTCTAAACCAGATGTACAGAGAGGGAGAAAATAATAAAGGAATGAAGTTCTATTTCTCTCCAATCCATTCCCCGAGCTGATCTCCCTGAACCTCTGTTCTGAGTGTCTCTCTCCTGTTTAAATTCCTTCAAGGTCTCCATGCTGCCTGTTGAGGGGTGAGATTGGAGGGAAAGAGATGGAGCCAGATTGCAGAGTTCAAATCCCAGCATGGCCACATTGTACCTGTGTTAAGCTTGAGCAAGTTAATTAGCCTTCTCTGTGACTTGGTTTCCCCATCTGTAAGTGGAGATAATAGTCACTATTTCATAGGATGGTTTTGAGTTTTAGAGTTAATACATGTAAAATGCTTAGATGTGTATCTGGCATGCATTAAATGTCTAATAAATGTTGCTGCCATCATCATGGCTGCTGTCATTAAGGGTCTGATTCTCTCCAGCTTTTCTCCTGTCTTTTTCCCTTGCCTACAGTTTGCATTCCAGTAACATGGAATTACCTGCAGTTATTAGAAGCCACCATTCTCACTGATGGTATTTGCTCATGTTTTCCCTTCATTAAACTTTCCCCATTTTGTTAGTTTTCTATTGTTGTACCAAATGACCACAAACTTAGTGGCTGGAAAGAATATGATTTATGATCTTATAGTTCTGGAGGGCAGAAGTCCAAAATGGGTCTCACTGGTTAAGGTCCAGGTGTCAGCGGGGCTGCTTTTCTTTCTGGAGGCTCTAGGGGAGAATCTGCTTCTTTGCCATTACTAGCTCCTAGAGGCTGCCCATATTCCTTGACTCATAGCCCCTTCCTCCATGTTCAAAGGCAGCAAGAGTGGGTTAAGTCCTCACAGTAAATCCCTCTGACCACTTTTCTGTAGTCCCATCTCCCATTGCAGCCAGGAAAGAAAGGGTCTCCATTATTAAGGATTCATGATTAGATTGGGCTCACCTGGAAAATCCAGGTCAATCCCCCCACCTGGGATCCTTAATCTTAATCAATCTACAAAGTCACTTTTTTTTCCCATATAAAGTAACATATTCACGGGTTCCAGGCATCAGAACATGGACATCTTTTGGGGAGAGAGCATTATTCTGCCTACTGTAACTATTGAATTCTTGTTATCCTTCAAGACTCATGTTAAATAATACTTCTGTTGAGAATTTTCTGATTCCGCAGGCAGAGCAAGGGTTGTATGTGTGTGTTTGTTCCCTGCACTTGAAAATATGCTGCTTTTGTAGGCTTCAACACACTATTTTGCAGTAATTGGCTTATGTAAGTGCTGACATCACAAAGCTTTGAGAACTGAGACTGAGTTTTACTCATTTTTCTTATTCCCATTGCCTGGTGTGAGCCTCAGTAATGCTTATTAAAAAAATAAAACTTTAATCAGATGACCCAATTCTTCTACACCCAAAACTTGAGGCACAGATCTGGTTGAATATTTCATGGTAATATTAGTTATTGCCATTAAATATGTATCATATCATATTCAACATATTAATATCTGTTGTTTTCATCTTTATCACAATCCTAGGATAATGGCAAACAAGTCCCCATTTAGCAATTGAAAAAAAAACTGAAACCCATGAACAGTCTGAATACCCCACTTAAGAGTCATAGACTGGCTAAATGGATGAAAAATACAACCTAAGTATCTGCTGTCTCCAAGAAAACCATCTAATGCACATCATAATAAAAACCCTTAAAAAACTAGGAATAGAAGGAATATATATCAAAAAAAATTATAAAAGCCACATATGAGAAACCCACACCCAACATCATACTGAATGGGGAAAAGCTGGAAGCATTCCCAGTAAGCACTGGAACAAGACAAGGGTACCCACTGTCACTACTTCTATTCAACACAGTGTTAGGAGTCCTAGCCAGAGCAATCAGGCAAGAGAAAGACATAAAGGGTATCACCATTGGGAAAGAGGAGGTCAAACTTGCTTTTTGCTGACAACAGGATCTTATATCTAGAAAACCTCAAAGACTCCACCAAGAGATCTCTGGAATTGATAAATAAATTCTTCAAAGTCTCTGGTTACAAAATCAATGTATGCAAATCAGTAGCATTCCTATACACCAATTATAGTCAAGCTGAGAGTCAAATCAAAAACTCAATACCGTTCACAATAGCCACAAAGAAAATAAAATACCTAGGAATATACTTAACCAAGAAGGTGAAAGATCTACAAACAGAACTATGAAACACTGAGGAAAGAAATCACAGATGATACAAACAAGTGGAAAAACATATCATGCTCATGGATCAGTAGAATCAACATTGTTAAAATGTCCATACTGCCCAAAGTGATTTACAGATTCAATGCAATCCCCATCAAAATAGCAATGTCATATTTCACAGATCTAGAAAAAATGATTCTATGCTTCATTTGGAACCAGAAAAGAGTCCAAATAGCCAAAGCAATTTTAAGCAAAAAGAACAAATCTGGAGGCATCACATATATTTTTTTGGGGGGGAAATAGTTTCTTTCTGTGGCCATTCAAAAATTTTCTCCTTCAAATGGGTAAAATAGAAACTCAATAAGTGTACTTGTTATCCTTCATTTATTTGCTGGTGAATCATTATTTTTAGATAAAGCAAAATAAAACCTTTAGTCTCTGCATAATATGAAATTCCAAGTCAATGGTTCTTGAATAAATGAGGAAACATAGTTGACCCCATGGTCTAATAGCTATTCTTTCTAAACAGGTAGAAGTTCAGTGATCACCTGATTATGTTTCACATAAAATCATAACTAGGCCTGGCCCAGAAAACATTCTGAAAAATCACATGGTGGTGTGATGTATATGGAGGTTATAAAAGAGTAAACATTTATAACCCATCAAGTTTATAGACATTGGCAAGTGAGGATGTGCTGTTATGTAGGAAAAGAATGAAACGTGGGCACAATCCATAACAACCACAATCCCAGAATAGAGAATAGAGCCGTGGGAAACCCTCACCTGTGCAGATAAAGCCCTCTGCCTCCCTCTCTCTCCGCATTATGCACAGTTTTGGATGAGTGCCCTGAGCTCATTCATTCTCACCGGCCTTTGACCTGCCTAGATCATCCTTCATACCCTTTAAGACCCTTCTCAAAGCACCTCCTCTGTGAAGCCTTCCCAGCAGCCTCAGTGAAATTGGTTTTTCTTCTGTGCTATCACAGTCCCAAGCTCATTTCAATGGCATTGTTAGCTCTTTTTGAATCTGACTTCCCCATTAGACAGGGAGTTTCTCAAAGGTGGAGATGTCTTTTTCATCTTTGTATCCCCTGATTCTAGCAATAGGGCAGGACACAAAGAGGGTGCTTAACAAATGTTTGCTCAAGTAAATCACATTATCAGCATCCCAAAGTTCTGCCAGAACCCTGCTTGCCTTTAATGACTGTGTGTATATACAGGAGTACACACATACATCCCCCACTGTGTCATGGAATTTCAGAAGCTAAAAATCATAATTGAGACACAGATAGATGAAGTATCAAACACTCAGGGTGGGCAACCTTGAAGTCATGAAGATAATATGTCCCTCTCCACCCCACTGAGACAAAGCTACTCCATGTGACCGTGTTTGGGTCATATCTGTAATTTATACCAGTGTGCTCTATATTTTATGATTCAATTATCTTTGTAATAAAAAAGTATGCAATTACTCAGTGACTTCTGCCTTACTAAATCAGAATTGGGCTGGACTCCAGGGGTTCATTTTTTGGTTGCTTTTTTGAAATTCATAACCATTCTCCCAAAGATACATTTTTCTAAATGTGTAGCTTTTCGGTGGAAAAAACTCTAACCATTTTGTTCAGCCCTTCTGTGACTCTGCTTATGGTTCAAATTCCAAAGAGAATGAGGAATTGGCTTCTTGGAGCTTAAGAAGAGATGGAGGCATCTTGACAGATTTATCAGGACTGCATGCAATGGAGGAAAAGTAGTTTCCCAAATTAAAAAAAAAAAAAGAGGGGTAGAAGGCACTAGGTGGGGAAAAATAAACAATACCAGCATTCCACGCCTGTCTATTTTCATGAGAAAGCATATCCCATTGTTCTACTTACATAGACTTTGGACACTGAGGGTCACCTGCAAGGTTGTGCTTCAGTCTTTCATATAGCCAAGGCAGGAGTTTTCCAGAAACAGAGATTGCTTTCCTTACCCAGTCAGTCCCGCCTTTTTATTTTCCCCCCAGAGTCCTCTGGGATGTTAAAATACATTAATATTTATATGTATGTCTTTTATTGAGCTGAAGTCAGACTTCTAGAAACTTCTGCCCATGTCTGCCCTTCTCTCCTCCGACTCCCCTAGGCCTGTGCAGAACAAATTATGTCTTTCTCCCACAGGGCAATTTTCTGAGCCCTGACCCTGTGCCTTTATAACTACTTAACTTCATGCCTCCACACCACATGGCCATCACAGGCACGGTGACCCTCACCAGGCAGGACTCACAGTACTGCTCATGTGCATGCCTCCATTTTTGGCCTTTTGGTGCTTTCTAAGGTTTGTTTCTGTGTCTCTCCCTGGCTCTGCCCACCCTTGAATGCTTCATGTATTCCAGCCCACCCAGCCACAGCTGCCAGGACACCCATCTTACCAGATACTCTCATCCTGTCTGGCAGTGAAGGGTGTGGGCTCTGCCAATAGGCAGACCTTGTCCCTAACTGGCTCCACACCTTAGTCTTCATATGGCCAGAAAGTAGTTGTTTCAATTCTCTGACACTCAACTTCTCGTTCTGACATATGATGTAACACACATCTTAACAGGTTGCGCAAAGATTGTATGAGGTGATGCGTTTGAGGCAATTTTCACAAAGCATTGAAACTAGGCATTTCACAGATGATAGTTGTTGGTTATCCTTTTAAATATTAATTTTATCATCAAGATTACAAAGGTTATATTTGTATATTAGATTATGTCTAATCTTTCAAAAAATCAAGACATAAAGCAATAAAAATGAAGGAGAAGGACCTAAATAGAAAGCAAACGCTTTCTTCTCCCCGACTCTTCTGTCCTTCCCCCAAATTAACCACTGGTGTTCGTTCTTCCAGAAAGTGTCCAGTTCATATCTATCTCTATGTCTGTGACATAATCTTGTTTTTTCAGTGTAGAAAATGAATGGGACAGATTTTCACGTCAATATTTATATCTCTACCACATTCTTTTTAATGGCTGCTTAGTATTCCATAGTGTGTATATGCCAGCATCTATTTAGCTATTTCCCCTTGGTGAACATTTCAGTTGTTTCCAGTGTTTTGTACATGTGTGCACATTTCAGAAAGATGTCCTCTTAGAATGGAATTGCTAGGCCAAAGAGTTTATACATTTTACATTTCAACAAATCTTAATGAATTTACTTTGGAAAATAAAATTTATCAAGTATATTCATATCTACAGTATAGAAGAGTTTCTGCTTCTCCACGCTCTTACCATAATGTGATATTATTAACTTTCTTCATGCATTACAAATTGTATGGGCTAAAAGAGAGATGTGGTAGATGGCTTTACATTTTGCTGATTATGAGCAAAGCTCACTATCTTTTCTTATGCTCAATGGTCATTTGTCTTTTCTAGTCTATGAGCCTATGACCCTTTTTTATGTCCTTAGACGGTCATTATTTTGACTGGGCTATTTTTTATTGATATTTATTGAACTGTTGAAATTCTTATTATTGATATTAATCCCTTGCATTCTATGTAACAAGTATTTTCTCCCATTATGTCTTTATCTTTAAACCATATTTGGGCTTTTTCCAATCAGAATTTTTAAAATTTAAATATTCATATTCATTGATTTTCCTCTTAACTTTTATTTTTTTGTGTATTATTTAAGGCTTTCCTACCCCAAGAATATATTTTCTTGTAATATTATTATAATGGGTTTTTTCATATTTGGGTTTTTAATTCATCTAAATTTATTCTTAAAATGATTCAAAATTCTGTATATAATTAATGAATAGATAGTTGTCCCCTAAGATTATGCAGAACAAATTAAGTTCTTCTCCCATAGGAAATTCTAAAAGCATTGACTCTATAACTTTAAAACTACTTACCTAAAAGGAGCTAATTTAAAATGCCCCTTTTACTATATACTAAGTTTATACTGAATTGTACACTTGAGTCCATGTCTAGGTTCTCTATTCTTTACCATCGAGTTACGTAGATATTCTTGCATCAATACCAAAACTATTTTAATTATTATAGCATACATGATAAATTGTGTAATATTCTATATGTATTACATATTATATATTTCACATATAATCCACATATATACATGCATTCAAATTTGGAGGTACTGAAAAAGGGATATGGGATGTCAGAGGTGAAAGAGTTTCTTTGTAATTTGGAAAATCAGAGAACAATTTGATGGGAGGAGGGTGGCATTTGAGCTGTACCTTGAGGTAATGTGTGGCCATGAATGGACCAATGAAAGGACGTTCCAAGAATGACCCTGTCCACCCCCAACCTACAGGAGCAAGCACCATAGCTTGGCTGGATTATAAGAAATTTTTGGAAAGGAGAGATGTTAGAAATTAAGTTGGGGGAGTCAGACTGGGTCAGGACCATAGAAGCCCTGAGTGCCAGGCTGGGAAGGATGAATGATCTTGATTCCGGGGGCAGTGGGAGCCCTGGCAGGTTTAGAAGTGGCATAGTTTTGCCTGTATTTTGGAAAGCTGACGGAGGAGGGGGGTGCACTTGAGTGAAGCAAGGATGGAGACAGGAAGGACAATCAAGTCACTGTTGTAGGGTTTTAGGCAGAAGATGTAGAGGCCAAAGAAAAGGCAAAGAAAACTTTCTGCATTATCTTGGTCAGCATTTTTTATTTCTTCCTAATACACTGTATTAAAAGGAACTGATTGAAGTTTGCAAAGCCAAAAGTCTTGTATTTAGGCAACAAACAGAACACAAAAGCTGACTTTCCCACTTTTTCCCTCCCTAAGAGGCCTCCGAGATACTTAAAGTATTAAAATTTGTGCATTCTGGCTATATCTGGGTGGCCTTGTAACAGACCATCTTTTAGGAGAGCAACTCTGGCCCGGGCCTTCCATCTTCTGCAGGGCTTCTCAACCTTGGGACTATTGACATTTGGGGCCAAATAGTTCTCTCTTGTGGGGACTGCCTGTGCATTGATGTTTAGTAGCATCCCTGGCCTCCATCCACTAGATGACAGTAGCATACTCCAGTCAGTTGTGACAACCAAAAATGTCTCTAGACATTGCCAAATGTCCCCTGAGAATCTCTTATCTAGTGGGCCCTTGAGCCAAATTCTCTCTCCTGGTGGATTAGTAGCAGACCCAAGAGATGATAGAAAGTGCTTGGATTTTGGTGTTGGGCACCAACCCATTCCCATCACTTAGTAGCTACAGGTCCTTGGACAAATCACATAGTAGCTTCCTAAGCTTCAGTCTCATTGCCAAGAAAATAATAATAACGACTTCACAGGATTTTTTTGGAGAGTAGATGAGATGACGTGTGTGTGAAGAGACAAATGCAGTGCTGTAAAATGCTTTAAGATGCCCACTCTTCAGCACAACCTACATCCCAGACCTCAGGGTCTTGCTCCTTGTTCCTGCAAGGCACCGACAGAATGTTGAGCTGGTAACGAATAGCCCACAGTACAAGTCCATTGCCTTTCAACACAGGACAGCTGGCCCTTGGTTTGGTTTTGTTCACCCTCTGAATTGACATTGCTCTGGGTAATGCCATAGCCACCCAGAATAAACCCTATCCCTTGTGGGGCTGCCGTGGCATTTTCATTAACATCAGATCCTCTGAAGTTTTAAGGGTAAGAATGTGAATGGCTGAAAACAGTGGGCCTTCATTCTGCTCATGAAGATTCCAGATGGTGATTTCTTATGTTTTAAATGAATGTGACCCTTTCCCTCATTTTCTCTCCTTTCTGACTCCTCTTTTTACTGAGAGTTGATTCTTTCTCTGCAAATTTTACTCTCTTCTGCTCACCCTGTATAGAAAAAATCTTGTTGTTGTTGTTTTCAATGGATTCCATTCCTTCCCTCCTTTCACCTCTCTCTTACCTCTTCATGTCATTCCTTCCTCTACTTCTCAACATCTGTCTCTTAATTTCTCATGACATATCTAGGATTTACTTACTTCAAAAAATCTTGCACCCTGATCATAATTTTCAAAGAAGGCTTGGACACTAAATTTCTTTTTATATTTTAATTATATGTAAATGTTTAAGTCTTACGCACCTGTGACCTAAGTAGAAAGATTTCTAGTACTCTTTCACATTTCCCCAGCTTCAACTCTTTCCCTTACCACTGCTCTAAAGGAAATCTATTTGGATTGTTGTAAGTTTTTCTTAGCAGCTGGTTTAGGCAGAGCTGGGGGATTAACGTGCAAATATGTGGAAAATACTGTGTATTTAGATAGCACAGTTGTTTCAAGAATCTCTGGAGAGCATGGTTCCTCTTAACAAGAATAGGAATGGAGTCATTAACACTCACCTAAGCTAAATTCCTGCCAAAAGGGAAATAGTTAACACACTTGCTCAAAGCAAATACTTTTTCCTTCCACTTCCTCCTTCCCTTTGCTTACTCTGAACCAAACATTTCAGGACCTTGTGTCTTTTTGAGAATTGTCCTGTATCTGCTGGTGGAAGTGGTACTGGAAATGGAGCAGTGATGATTATTTTGGACAGGAAAACTCCCTTTTGTACACAGTAGGTGCTCATTGTGGGATTGAATGGAGGCCACAGTTGCCCCATAGCTGGGGGTGGAATTTGTAACAACTCCCTATGATTTAATCTTTAGTACCTTGTAGAACATGTATGTACACACCAAATAAACACAACACAGGAGAACTTCAAAGAGGCCCCAGCATTGGCTGTTTTCATACGTTGATCAAACAAGGATGAAAAATAAGCCAGAGCAAGGGTTTAGTAAAGTTTACTTTGGAAAGTGCCCACCAGTTTCTTGAGAAAGTTTATTGGTCTGAGCCAAACTCAGGACTTGGGAATTTTCATGGAGACACCCCCAAATCATATAGGAGGAGAAACCCAACACACAGCCAAAGACACAGTGCATGTGGGTAAACTCCCACTCAGTTTTGAAAACCAGGCTAAATATGCCTTCATTTGTCAAGCCTTCTTTAGTGCCCAGAGGAAATCAGCTTGCTTCGTTCTTTTTGATCTCATGGCACTTTGTGTGTACCTTGTTTATTGTTCTTAACATGCTGCATTGCAAACATCCCTTTTCTAATCTCTCCCAGTTACTTGAAGGCGAAGACAAAACACTTCCTTCTTCTCTCTATCTATACACAGTTTAGCACAGAACCCAGCCTAGAGGAAGACTGATGAAAAAAATCCCCTATTGAGAGCCAAATCCCATCCACTATCTGTTTGTGTCAATAAAGTTTTATTGGAACACAGCCACACTCCTTTGTTTATATGCTGTCTATGGCAGCTTTGGGGCTACAATGGCAGAGTTGAGTAGTTGCTACAGAGCCTGAAATGCCCACAAAACCTAAATGATTCACTCTCTGGCCTTTTACAGAAAAGTCTTGCCAACCCCTGCACAAGGACACAGTCAGTTTGAAATAGTCAACCAAAGTGTTGCCACAAGAATGTTAACTAGAATTGGGGAGGGCCAGAGTATCACTGACATGACAGTCCTTTCTGTCTTCTCTCAGGAAGACCTTTTCTTTTGCTTCAAAAACCTGTAATTCATCTCACTTTTTTTTTCTGCATTTTGTTTTTGTCATTGTTTTTCCACCCTTCAGGGTGTTTCTTTAATATTTTTTTCTTTCTTCCAGTAACAGAATAGATTTATTCACTAAAAATATGTTTGAAGCATGTTTTATATCATAGTAAATAATATTAATAACACCAAGTAAAAAAAGCAAAATATACAAATTCACATACAGTCTAATCCCAGCCAAAGGTTTAAAAAAGCAATGTTCAAGAGACAAAAAGGCAGAAATAATACACTATAATGTCATGAATGATTGCTTCTAGATAGGTAGGCTTGGGTGAGATTTACTCTTTTCTTTCTACTTTCTTATATTTACAATAGTAATGAATCTATCCTATCTGCCAAACGTCTTTGATATAAGCAGTTCTGAGTTTAGTGATTCTGTTATGACATAGACACTGCCTCTAATAGGGCCTCCCACATTGCTACATGTTAGACTTACTCATAAATCCTACCTATGATTCATCTACATCATATTTGTGAAACTGCTTTGAATAAAAGCCACGGCATACGTGGAAAATATTACCTCCGTTTTTTTTTTTTTTTTTTTGCAATCTTATAAAACATAAAATCAGGTCAACCTCAAAGTCTAATTTGTGATATTAATTCTACTCATTAGGTTTATTCATAAAGACAGATTCCACTATTTCAGCTACTTTCTTTAATTAGCTTCTTTCTGATCCAGGCTTCTCATTTCTGCCAGAGGCTAAAAGAGAAAGTAGCATATACAGTTTTGGTGCAGTGGAAAGGCGTTGGGGCGTGGTGCCTTCAAAGGCGGACTCCAGCTTTGCTGCCTCCTAGCATGTGACCGTGGGTCGGTCACTTCAGCTTTCAGATCCTCAGTTTCCTCATCTGCAAAATGGGGTTACTAGTAATTCACTGGGTTACTGGGAGGGGTAAAAGAGCAGTTTTTATGCAAGCACCTACAGGTGCTCGATAAAGAATCTTTTATGAAAAGAAGGAATGCCTTTAAAACCAGTGAAAATGCTTGTTATAGAAAAAAATACAAGATGCTTCCAGTGGAAGAATCCCAGGAGGAAATGATACTTCCTGTCTTTCTGACTCAGCTAGAAGCAGGAAGAATCTTCCTTTGCATGCTGGACTAGTTACACACTATAATTTATTTGAAAGAGCACAGAAAGATGAGTCAGGGGACCCAGAAACAGCTTAGTCTCTAAATAACTGTGCAATCTTAAATAAATCACGTCCCCTCTCTGGGCCTCTGCTCATTTCTAACACGAGAGCTTTAGACAAGAATTTCTCTAAGGTTTATAATTTCTAATATGAAGATACTATGGATTCAAAAGATTCCAAAAGTGTATCATATTGACCAAATAAACTGATGAAACATTTTTAAAAATCACCTTGAAAATGAAAACATGCAACATATGTCTAGTACTTTACAGTTTACTACTCACTTTCATATACGTCATCCTCAGAACAGTCCTGGGAGCTTGAAAAGGCAACTATTATGATCCCATGTAGCAGAGAAGGAAAACAGGCCAATGATCACACAGCTAGCAAGTGATCGAACCTGAATATGAACCCAGGGCTACCTGAAACCAACTTTTGCAAACTTTCTACTCTACCAAAAAGAATACATTTCAATGTTCTGGTTGTTTACCTTGAAGACCTTAAGTTTCCAGTGAATCTTTAATTAAATTACCCACATATTTTTCCTGTTTGATTGTAGGTCTTCCTGGTAGGCTCAAAGATTTACCAGCATGGGAAATTCATTTGCAAAGGGTTATCTTTACAATGTTCACAGTCTAGATTTTATTGAAGGACATGAGAGACACTCCTACAGAGGGAGTCAGTAACATCAGGGGCTGAAAGAGCAATCTTGAGCAATCAATTCCTAAGAAGCTCTGTTGTGGCCAAAGCTTTTTGTTCCATGACCTCAGCAAGAAACCAGAGAACAGCTCCAAACAGAGCTCAAACTATGTTTGTACACAGGGAGGCACCTGCTGTAGTGGGAAGTAGACTGGACTGGCAGCTTAAGTGCTGGGCAACTTGGGGCAAGCCACCTACATCCTTGGAGTCTGTGTCCCCACAGGCAAGTCTGCCTAACATGGGCACAAATGCCTAACACAGACTTATCCTCACTTTAACAAATAGGCTCAGATACCTTCTCCTTTAGGAAATCTTCCCACTACCCTTCAAGTCATAGCCTTTGTCTACTGCAGTGTCTACTTATCACATATGTGATTGTTATTATATGTTCACTTAGCTCAGTCACTCATTAGACTGGGAGCTTCTTTAAGGAAAGAACTATGGGATTTTTTTCTATATATACATATATATTTTATTTTTCTGTCCAAGCTATTCCAGTCTCCTAGAGAATTCAGACTGTTTGCAATATTTCACTCTGGCAATGTCTTCTCAATGTCCTCAAAGACCTCGCAGGCCCTCCCCACAACCCTCGTCCCTCTGAGCCTCTGTCCTTCCTCCATAATAGTCCCTCCACACACTCATTTCACCTTCTCCACACTGGCTTCCTTGCTGGTTTTTTTTTTTTTTTTTTTTTTGCTTGGTTTTGTTTTATTTTGTTTTTTGAGACAGAGTCTCATTGTTGCCCTGGCTGGAGTACAGTGGCATCATCATAGCTCACTGCAACCTCCAACTCCTGGGCTCAAGCAATCCTCCTGCCTCAGCCTCCCAAGTAGCTGGGACTACAGGTGTGCACCATAATGCCCGGCTAATTTTTCTATTTTTTTGTAGAGACAGGGTCTCGCTACATTGCTTAGTCTGGTCTCAAACTCCTGGCCTCAAGTGATACTCCCACCTCAGTCTCCCAAAGTGCTCAGATTACAGGTGTGAGCCACTGTGCCCAACCCCTTGCTATTTTTTTGACAAACACTGGAGCACACTCCTGACTTGCCCCTTTACTGGGTGCTGTCACCTCACTCTTCCTTGGATGCTCTCCCCCGGAAACTTCTAGGCTGATTTCATCAGCTCTTCCATGACTATGCTTGGATCTCCCCATCTCGATGAAGACAGAGTGTCCCCCCTCCATTCTGTTCCCTGCCTCCCTGAGTAGCTCTTGGCCACAGCACTACTGCCCACACTTAGCTTTTTCTTCTCTTTCATTGCACTATCAACTTTAGCCTACAATGTATTATTGTGACTTTTATTTAATGTCCGTCTCCCCAACAGAATGTGAGCTCCATGAGGAAAAGGAATCTTTGCCTATTCACTGTAACAAAGCACACCTTTAGAAAAGCATGGGGCTCAGAGTAAACGCTCACATATTGCGTTGAATTAACTCTATCCATTTTTTTTCCCTTCTTGAGCTAGTTAAGTCCCCCAGGAGAGTGAGGCTGAGCTCTTCCAATATTTTGGGCCTAAAATTCCAGCGAATCACTTTGACTCTCCCCTGGCCTTTGTACAGATGGGACCCTGTACAGGCAGAGTCCACAGCATAGCTTTGCCCACAGGAAGTGATGAGATCTCATCTAGCTATTCTACACCAAAGGTTTTTGACTTAAAAAAAAAAAAAAATCTTGTTTCTTCTTACAAAATATTTCCAAATGAGCGGAGGCAGGCGAGGTAGCCTGGAAGGTGGAATGAGCTCCCCTGGTTTGGAGAGGACAGGGCTGGAGCAGGAATCCCTTTCTGTGTCCTCATCCTCCTCACTTTCATTGTCTTTCCGCCTCTAGGAGTCGTTAACTGTGCTAATCACAACTAAAACAAAGCTAATAATTGCTTCTTGGAACGTTGTGTAACACCGTGGAACATTGCCATGGGCCTCTGAGAATCGGCCCCAAACTCTGCTCAGAGTAATTTCTCAGGGATTTTAACTCAGCCTGTCTTTAAGCTGAATGTTTATCATTTTCCTTTTTATTGTTTCTGGCTCCTCCCCTGCCTTTGAAGTTTCTGAAATCTTTAAGCATTTGGCCAGTCTCTATACACCGCAGGTCTTCTCCCTCAGAGAGGGCACCTGGCCAAGAGAAAGGAATTGGAGCTCCTCTCTTGGCCCGGCCTATAAAACAGTCAGATTGCTCCGCAGCCTGCCATTTGAAACGTGAGCTCTGCTAGAAGTACAGATAATGTAGCGTGTTCCAAGGAGATTAGAATATCCCAGTGGGATTTTGGGTGAATGGAGAAGGAGAGTAGCGAGTCCTCTGCATGCTGTGTAACCCTCTCCTTTCCAGACTGCATTGTCTATGAGGGAAGGTCAAGACCATGGCCCTGCTCTCTCTCCTTCCCCACAACCACCCCGATTTGGGAAAAGTTTCTGGAGTTTACAGCTGGGCACATGAAACTGTCTGCCTGTTCTCCTCTGTATTGTTTGGTAACTTCCCTCAGTAGCTCTCCTTTCTCAGCCTTGACAAGGAGCCCATGGCTCCTTCACAGGGGAGGCATACCCTGATGCCACTGCCCTTGTTCTCCTCCAAAGTAGAGAGAGATTTCTTCCCCACCCCCCAACCCCTTCCAGGGTTTTCAGCTCTTTTGACAATTTCCAAGAGAAGGGGTGGGTTCTGGCCACCATGCCATGAGAAGACCCTGGATGCCCCGGCTCAGGACCCAGAGTGAGCATTTGTGTTGAAGAGAAAACATATGATATATTTGAAGTTTAATTTTCTTGAAGTAGATCTGGACCTAAATGGGCTATTTTTCATTCAAAGACTCAGTCAACCATTAGGAACTTAAAAAAGTTGAGGTGACTGGTTTCACCCTACTCCGATGTCTATTTTTCTTTCAGTTTCTCAACATATGTTTGTCATCCTTTCTACAACATCCATGGAGCTCAAACTCAGCCTCAACGTGGGACCAGTGGCACAAGGATGAGAGCTGTGCAATTTGTAGAAATAACACCAGCAGGTAAGCCTACAGGACAGAGCCAGGTGAGGTGAGTGATGGTGGGGCTCAGAGCGTCGCATAATCAAGTGGTGTTGCCAGGAGTGGAGGGTCAGGTGGGGAAACAAATGTTTGCCTGGAGTGAAGACCTGGCAGGACCAAGCCTGCCTGTGTTGTGTCCCAAACCTCCAGTGACATCTGTCCCTGTGCAATAAAAGCTGGGTGGACAAGGCAACTGATGACACTACAGCTCCTGATGAAAGAGGGAGTTGTCCTGCCTGCTGAGTTGTAGAATTCTGAACTTCTGTCTTGTCCAACTTCAAGCCCTGTCACTGTTTTGTGGGGAGTCAGGAGGAAGAGTTATGAGGAATGTGGCAAGTGACAAAGAATGCTCCCATGTGAGGAAAAGCAGCAAATGCCACAATAACCCTGCCAAGATCACACTCTACTTAGTTATGGAATGACTGATGCTCAGGGATTGAAAGGCTCACATCAGTGATTCCGTTTCTCACTCGGTGGACACTGAAGTTCCTGCTATGGATGCCGGACAAAAGCCCTCCCATATGTTTGGAAGTTTCCACTGATGGTGAGGCTCCAATTCCTGGAGGCAACACAGCCTATAATCCTGCACCATATTTTTTGGATTATTAGAAATGTGTGATACTGTGGTCTAAATGCCTACTGAATTGATACCCATCTCTTGAAAAATATCAAAATCTCATGGTCCCCATTATTTCCTAGGAATTCCCATGGAAAATTTGTGTGTTCTCCACATTTGCGAAGGTGGCCACTTGTAACCACCCCCAGCCGCCAAAGCTTAAAGCAGTAACTCCTGCAAAGGTCTCAGGACACTTGTGTTACCCTGACTCTCAGCTACACCGGGCTGCTGGCTCACTCACTCCCCGCCCCCACCATAAACCACTGTGAGTCAACACACCACCTTCTTCACAGCACCGAGAAGAGCTGTGGATGCTCTCAACATCCAGAGGCTGCAAACCATGCCAGGGATAGACAGAATCAACTTTATCCTTCCGGAGAGAACTATAAGTTCTCCCTATCCTTCATGCCATGAAAAGAGGCTCACGATAGTTAAAACTGTACACACACACTCACATACACACACCATTTCAATATGAAGAATTTAGATTAATTCACCACCTTAGATCAGTTTCCCTAGAGGCAGACCCTGAGATGACAATTCAAATACGATTGATTTACTAGGAGAGTGTTCCCAGGAGAGCCTAGAAAAGGAGGGAAAGGGGAAGCAGGAAAGGGAAGGGGAAGACGTCCAGCAAGGGTGCAATCTCAGGTGGTGTCCATCCTCAGCCTGATCACACAGGGAGGCTCTGGAGTGGAAATTACATCTCAGAGTTCATTCAGACTTGAAACAAGGAAGCTGAGGGTTCATATTCTTTACCACAGTCAGTCATTGGCAAGGGTCACCGCAGCAGGTTGCAAACTCTTGGGTACTTCCGGCTCTCTGAACTGCTGGGCAAAGTAGCTCCAGTAGCCCAAGGGTGCTGTCTATTAGAAACAAAGGCACTTAGAAACCAGAGAAGGGGTACACAGAAATGTAAAAGGGATCTGTGAGGGTATGGACAGAACATCAACCTGTCCACTCATGTCACCCCCAAACACTGAGTTTTATTAGCCTTAGACTTGACGTACCTCTGACATAACTTGGTATCTCTACAGTAAGAAATGGGACAAACTTTTTTCCAAAATATTAAGGGGGTACAGATGTTTTTGTTACATGAATACCTTTTATATTGCTTAAGTCTTGGCTTGTAGTGTGCCCATATCCCGAATAGTGTTCATTCTACCTGATAAGTTTTTACTCCTCCACCTCCCCCTTCTTGATTTCTAATGACCTTTACATCTCTTTGTGCCTATGTGTGCCCATCAATTAGCTCCCAATTATTAGAGAGTACATGTGGTATTCATTAGCTCCTACTTCACTTAGGATAATGGTCTCCAGTTCCATCCAAGTTGCTGCAAAAGACATTATTTCATTCCTTTTTATGGCTGAATAGTACTCCATAGCGTGTGTGTGTGTGTGTGTGTGTGTGTGTGTGTGTGTCTCACATTTTATCAATCTACTCATGAATTGATGGGCACTTAGCTTGATTCCGCATCTTTGCAATTGTGAATTGTGCTACGATAAACATTCAAGTGCAGGTGTCTTTTTGATAAAATGACTTCTTTTCCTTTGGATAGATATCCAGTAGTAGGATTTCTGAGTTGAATGGTAAATCTACATTTATTTTTTTGAGGCATCTCTATTTTCATAGAAGTTGTACTAAGTCCCACCAACAGTGTATAAGCATTCTTTTCTCTCTGCATCCATACCAGCATCTATTGTTTTTTGACTTTTTAATAGTGGCCATTCTGACAGGGGTGAGGAGGTATCTCATTATGGTTTTTATTTGCATTTCCCTGATGATTAGTGATGTTGAGCATTTTTTCATAGGTTTCTTGGTCATTTGTCTATCTTCTTTTGAAAATATGTTCATATCTTTTGCCCCCTTTTTAATGGGGTTTTTTGATTTTTTTTTCTTGCTGATTTGTTTGAGTTCTTTGTAGATTCAGGATATTAGCCCTTTATCAGATATATATAGCTTTCAAACATTTTCTCCCATTCTGTAGGCTGTCTATTTACTCTATTGATTATTTCCTTTTTTGTGCAGAAATTTCTTAATTTAACTGAGTCCCATTTATTTTT
>CM052443.1:108566742-108593232 GCA_028533085.1 Varecia variegata | reverse complement strand
CCCTTTTTAATGGGGTTTTTTGATTTTTTTTTCTTGCTGATTTGTTTGAGTTCTTTGTAGATTCAGGATATTAGCCCTTTATCAGATATATATAGCTTTCAAACATTTTCTCCCATTCTGTAGGCTGTCTATTTACTCTATTGATTATTTCCTTTTTTGTGCAGAAATTTCTTAATTTAACTGAGTCCCATTTATTTTTGTTGTTGCTATATTTGCCTTTGGGGTCTTAGTCATAAATTCTTTGCCTAGGCTGATGTCTAGAAGAGTTTTTCCTACATTTTCTTCTCGAATTTTTATGATTTCATGCCTTACATTTAAGTCCTTTATCCACCTTGAATTAATTTTTGTATATGGAGAAAGATAGGGGTCCTGTTTTATTCTTCTATATGTGACTGTTCAATTTTCTCAGCACTATTTATTAAATAGAGCTTCCTTTCTCCAGTGTATGTCTTGTCTGCTTTGTCAAAGATCAGATTGTAGGTAGATGGTTTTATTTCTGGGTTTTCTATTCTGTCTCATTGGTCTATGTCTCTACTTTTACACCAGTACCATGCTGTTCTGGTTACTATAGCCTAGCCTTGTAGTATAATTTGAAGTCTGGTAATGTGATGCTTCCAGATTTGTACATTTTGCTTAAGATTACATTGGCTATACAGGCTATTTTTGGGTTCTAAATGAAGTGTAGAATTATTTTTTCTATATCTGTGAAATATGACATTGGTAAAAAATGGGACAAACATTTAATGGTAGTTAAACAAACTCTAGGATAGGGTGGGACTGGGAAGGTTCTGCCTCATCTCACACCCTAATGAGTAGATATAATGCAGTCTTAGTCCACACTGTTTGGTGTATATTGGCATTTTGAAGCCACTTTATGTAGGCTGGGGTGAAGTCTTGTTTGCTGAACCTCTGTGTGCATATGAACTTGGTCATGTCTCCTCCTTCACTAGAATTTTTTATCCAGTTACTCATCAAGACCAGTCAAATCACCTCCCAAAAGATGATAAAGATTTTTATGAGCAAACCTGGGGCACATCTCCCAGTTTTAGAAATGCTGGCATCTCTTGGAAGGCAGATTTTATGTGCAAAATCACCCACATTAAACTCCTTTGCAAAGACAAATACAAACCCAAATAAAGCTGCTTTTACTTTCCTTATAGTAAACAATTCAAAACCTAGAGGACTATTAAATCAGGTCTTTATCTTTGTGGGTATGTTTTTATTTAATTTTCTAATGATGACTGCTAGATCCCTGGTGCTCCATCATTTTATGCTCAGAAACCTATAACATGGCAAAGAAGGCTCAAAACATAGCCATTTCAATTTTATCAGAGTTTTAATGGCCCACCATTAGGTTCTGTTTTCATTTTCTCTCTCTCTCTTTCTCTCTCTCCACCCCCCACCCCCCAGAGTAAGTAAAAGCATGTGCTCCTTTCTCCTTCTCCCTATAACACCTAAAAAGGCAGGTGAGAGAAAACCCCAAAGAACAGCACCATTAAGTCAAACCAGCCCATACAAGTTCGACTCTCATATCTGTTTAAAATAATTTATCCTGTTTTCCTCTGACATCCCCTCTAATCTCTGGCACACAGTGCCAGGCATTCAGTAAAAGTGGGCTCCTGGGTCCTGCCTCCTTCCCCTTTGATAACTCTGGCCCTACTAAATTCCTTCCCCTACACTCTCTATGAGCCCCCACCCCTTGTCTTCAGAACCTGTTTTCCTGTTTATCTGGTTGTGCACTGCTGGCTGCTCCCGTGGAGACAAAGAAATGAATAAAACCCTATTTTCAAGCAGTTACTATGTCCTAGGCACCTTCCATCCATCAATCTGCACAGCTTTCCCTTTGAAGTATCATGATTTTCCCAAGAAAGCTGAAGTCCAGAGGGGGTCAGTGACTCTTCCAAGATGATGCAGCCAGGAGAGAAGCAGAACACGACATGGAACCCACGTTTGGCTGTATCTAAGTCTAATAATTTCTGTCCTACCGCAGTTTTCATTCAC
The DNA here is from genome assembly GCA_028533085.1 of Varecia variegata. Lineage (NCBI taxonomy): Eukaryota > Metazoa > Chordata > Mammalia > Primates > Lemuridae > Varecia > Varecia variegata. Next base: position 108,591,231 of record CM052443.1, on the reverse strand, counting down.
TAGACTATGCTTTGGGTCTTCAGTTCCCATGCTAGCACCACAGCATAAGTATTTCTGAGACCCCTCACGTTGGCCATCCAACTACGGAAAAATTGACGTCTTCCTTCATTCAAAAATGCCTATAATAGACCAGCATTTTTACCAGCCCTGAGCTAAACTTAAAGGACTCTGGTTTATGATTTCCACAGAATTATTTTGTAACAAAAGTGTTTAAAAACATATTGTTCATTCAAATGACAGTCCCTATAGCTTGCAACTCCAAACGTCATGGTGGTGAAATACTCATTAGTCAGGTGCTATAGGTTCAGTGGAATGTGCTAGGACACAGAATCTGTAAAAGCAAATATAGTCTTGTTAAGCTGTCAGATCACATAATATACAGCCTCACGCAAGGACACTGTCATCAGGAAAAAGGCTTAGATTGTGTGCTCCAAGTACACTGAGAAACTGGTTTCTGGAAACCTGACTTTTCATTGAATGCACTTTAAAGCCGAGTTAATGTGTTTCCTACTGTTATAACAACGACATGTGAGTCACATATGTGGTTTCGAGATTCCTAAACTGGATCTGCGTGGCTGCTGATGTAATCAGAAATAACCTCTGGCTGTTTGAGACTAGAAGATTCAGGAAGAAAACTGCCCAGCTTATGCAATTGCTAATTCGCATTAGCACTATCACCAGCATTCCCAGCATTCAGATCTCTTTGGGAAATTATTAATATTTGGTTTCCATTTGCAAAATTTCTCTACTATGAAGGCAAAATATTTCTGTGATTCAGCCTGCAAATTTATCTTGATTCACCATCTGGAGGTAGTTTGTTACGGAAAAAAGAAAATGGAGTTGAACTCAGGCAGATTTGCCTTTGAATTTCAGCCCTGTCACTTACCTGTGTGATTCCAGAGAGGTTAATTAACTCCCTTCAGGCTCAAATTTCTAATCTGGAAAACCAGAAAATTATTCCCACCTCACAATCTTAGATATAGAACAGCATCTGGCGAAACAAGAGGGTACAATGTAGACAACCAGTTGCTTGGACACAGGCTTGGCTCCAGGGAGCCCGGCTTGACTAATCCTCCGGGCTGTAAGCCCTGTGTGGCCAAGACAGGATCCTGCTCTAGTTCTGGGCCCTCCAAGCTCTGCTCCCAGCCCCAACTCCCAAACAGGGGATTCATTTAAACTCCCCAGGTCTGCACTGGAAGCAAAAGGAAAATGAGAAAAGGGATGGAAAGGGTGTTGAGCCAGCTCTTCCAAGAACAATTCCAGGTGGGCAGAGATCAGGGTAGAAGAAATCCCAAGCCTTCTGAGAGCTGTGGGTGATTCATTAAGCAGAAAAGAGGAGGATCCTTACAGGGTGCTTTACCCACCAGGGAGCTGAAAGAAGGGAGCATGAAGGCTTTGCTCTGAGGAACACATGGTAGTACTTGTGTCCTACATCACCTTCCTCTTAAAAAGGATTTCTATATATATTATTAATAATATCATATATTTTGAGCCTCACCCCAACACTGTAAGTCAGGAATGCCCTTTTGAGATATGAGAAACTTGAGGGACAGAAACCCTGAATGCCCCCAAAATTCTGTGTGAAATCACTCTAGAGAAATAGCCACATTACCACAGTGTAATTTGCTCCTCAGTTTAGATTCCTCTCTTAAGTGCATCGTGAAATTGGATTATGTCCTGAAGATCTAGGGAAAGACAGAAGATGCTCTCCAGTTTATAAAGTTCTTTCATGTTTTTGTAGTTCTATTCCAAAAGAAGTAAGACGGGAAAAAATTAAATGCTGACATTAAAATTCTATAGGGAAACTCAATCGTGTGGAGTGGCTATGTTTATATTAGAAGCTATTATTTATTTATTTTTTTGAGACAGAGTCTCGCTCTGTTGCCTGGGCTAGAGTGAGTGCCGTGGCATCAGCCTAGCTCACAGCAACCTCACACTCCTGGGCTTAAGCGATCCTACTGCCTCAGCCTCCCGAGTAGCTGGAACTACAGGCATGCGCCACCAATGCCCGACTAATGTTTTCTATATATATTTTTAGTTGGCCAGATAATTTGTTTCTATTTTTTAGTAGAGACGGGGTCTTGCTCTTGTTCAGGCTGGTCTCGAACTCCTGACCTCGAGCGATCCACCCGCCTCGGCCTCCCAGAGTGCTAGGATTACAGGCTTGAGCCACTGCACCCGGCCAGAAGCTATTATTTTTTTATTTCAGAATATTACAGGGTACAAATGCTTTGGTTACATATATTGCCTTTATATCACCTGAAGTTTATTGTGGAGTTTATTTAAAAAGTTTATTTTTAAAAAAGAATAAAAATATTCAAGAAATAGTAAACATCTTTATCTTATCAAAGGCTGATATGCAAATGAGAAATTGGTGCCTCTTTCTAATAATAACAGTAAGTGCTTACCATATAATTACTTTGAATTCATCGTCCCTTCAATCCAATGGAATGGACATTATTACTATCTTTTTTTTAAGAGATGAAGAATGGGAAACAGAATTTTAAGTAGCCCAAGGACACTCAGCTTGCAAGTGGCAGAACCAGGTTCTGAGCATACTCTGTTGCCAACACGTTTCTCTTACTCTTAACTGTGACCTTATTGAAACTGTACCTGCAGATCCCATGCATTTTTTCATTGAATTATGAAAAAAAAAAAAAGGTGTCATAGGAAGGAATTATCATTCTAAATTCTCAAATAAGGAAGTTGAAGTTCAAAATCCTTATGTGCCTTCTCCGTGGCACACAAGTAGTTAGGTGAAGATTCAGAAATTTTGATTCAGAACAGCTGTAGGGCTGAACCTGAACCCAGAACCCTTGAGTCTAGAACAGCCTAGGGCTGTTTCTCCCTCTGTATCTGGCATCATGATTCCTGATGAGAAATAATTGGGGGTTAGTGCAAATTTTATTTCTCCACAAGCAAGGGATAGTTACATTGTACAAAGACATACGACAAGTGAGACCACCCCGTTTGGTGCCAAAATACTCATTCACTCAGTTACCAATCAATATTTATTGAGTACCAAGCATGTATGAGGCATTGTCAAGTACCTTGGAGCACAAAGTAGGCACAGAGTAAAGATGGGTCTCTAGCCCCATGGTGTTTACTGGGGCTCCCAGAGGCCTTCTTTTCCAGACACACTTTCCCAGTACTGATAGAAAAAGAAATCTATCTTTAAATCTCAGTGATTTCCTTCTAACTTTTTCCCTGAAACCCCTATTGCCTTTGACATAGTCTGGCTTCTTTTTGGGTTCTACAGGTATGTGACCACAATAAGGCCAACCTTAGTGACTCTTTGACAGAATCCCTTGACCCCCTCCCTCCTTCGCTAGCCTGGATTAGCAGCTTGTCCTAAGCAACTGCAGATGCAGCCAACACCATGCAGTGACTTCAAAGCACAGACATGTTACCTGATGTCATCCCGACGGCAGACACCTGCTCAGCAAGTCTGTTTGGACTTCCCTTGGGACGACTTGATTTCTCCTGGGAGATTACCTTCTAGGTCGTATGGATGGACTGCATATTCCATCATTTCTGCTACCTGGTAGAGCTACTGGAGGGAGATTCCTTGGCATGGTGGTAGAAGTGCATCTTGTTTGTTTGGCTTCCCTGAACGTAAGGGAGGACTGGAAAGAAGCAATTAGATGGGAAGACAGGCCATTAGCAGCTTCCAGTTGACTTTGCCAGGCTCAGAAGAGCTATGACCTAACCTCTGCTTCGAGGAGACTACACACAAATGTAAACAATCAATTTCCAAGGCCGGTGTCCAACTCCTGATGTCCTGGTCCCCTCTGCATTGTAATGTATATCTCAGTATCTTGGTAACTGCTGGAGAGAGACTCTCAGTTGAGATGACCAGTGCAGACTGCAATCTCAACAGAAGGCAAGGTCCATGCATGCACATCTTTTTATAGTTAACAAGATCCTGCTATTTCCAATACCTCAACTCAATACCCATGATAATATTGAAAGGCTAATTTTATTATTCTCAGGTCACAGATGAAGAAATTAAAGCACAGAATTAATGGCCGAACTGGGGCTAGACACTAGGTCTATCAACTACCAAATAATTCTCCATCTTCTGCTCTTTCATGAGATCTTTAATATAATGAGAAGATCTTCCTCAAAAGTTTCTTATAAGAATTGGACTTACATAAATAAATTAATAAATACATATATTTATATATGCCTATATATCTCTCTGTATATCTCTCTATATACATACATGTGGCATCTAGCCCTATGCATGGCATAAAGTAGTCCCTTAGTAAGAAATACCTTTCTTCTTAAATGCAAAGCAGCATAGCATTATATAATTGTTCAGCCATGGTTTCTGAACTCAGGTCAATTTGAGATAATAGTCTGACCTTGGACCAGTTACTTAATCTCTTCCGATATCAGTTTCCTTATCTAAAAATGAAATAATGATTAAAAACTTTCTAAGGTTAGTATGAGAGTTGTATAGATAACAAGCAAGATAAGAATTTGCTCCCCAACACTGAGGTGCAAGAAATAACCCACCACTTTTGTAAGGTGGAGTTGGGGTTGGGAGGACTCTCACCTTCCTTCTAGGCTACATACAAAGATCCAGGAGACTTCCACAGCACCTGAAAAAATGAAAGAATGTGCTCTATTCTTAAGTCCATAGCTATTCACTGAGGTATAAAATGAAAACATTTCTATTCACAAACAGTAGAACTCTCTGCCATCATGCTAAGTATGAGCATTGAACTATTTCAAAAAGGTCTCAAGTCTTTGACTCTCAGGCATGGATTCTATGACATCCATGTACCACCCACCAAAGGTCTTGGCACTTCTGAGGTGCTGCATGGTTCCCATCACTTGTGGGGCCTACCACAGTGTGCTCTCCCACCCCAGGCTCTGGGATGATAATCTTCACTTATAGGGGCAGTTATGCCTCCTTCTCCACCCTAAATGCCAGCCTCCCTCAATAAGTTCCTCAAACAAATGCCTGAGGGTGGGGGTAGGCAAATGGGCATTTTCTAGATGCCTTCTCTTTTCAGGGCTGCCACGTAAAAACCTTTAATAACACCCTCAAGAGGAGAGAACATATACTTGCACACATTTTTCCAACCTTCTATTATATGGGAAAAAAACACGTTAATATCTCAATAAGTTTTCCTGCCAAGAAGGAGGAGGAGGAGAAGAAGAAATAATATATGTAAAGTATGAAATCCAATATATCATATTGTAAACACTTAAATGGTTCTATAACTACTATGCTATTGCAGTTTCATGTTGCTTGGACTGCTCTGTGATGCTTTAGTACTTCCTTCCTATTCGTTGCTAAGATAGGGGCATGACCTTAGAGTGAGAAACTGTGATAAAAGCACTATGTCACATGGACAATGACCAGGTTCTCCAAAATGAATAGAAATTAGGTCTTGAAACCTCATCTGGGCCTTTTTTTGCTAATTTCCCTCTACTTTCTCATTGTAGTTTGGTTTGGCTCAAGAAAGGAAATTTGGCAAATATTGATATGGAGCAATATCATTTGTGCAAGTATCACAAATACTTACCAGTTCCAAACCACCAGTGTCTTAAAAGAATAATACATTCTGATGAAGCAGGATTTATTTCTGAAATTCAAAGAGGGTTCAATTCTGAAAATGTTGATAACTATATTACATCATTACATTAGATATGGCTAAAGGAGAAAAAACAAATAATCATCTCGATGAAATTTACCATGTTGTCCTGGTTACACTAGAAATAGTAGAGAAGGACTAGAAGGATAGATAGTTCTGACATGGTAAAGAATGTCTGGAGTCAATTTCAAACAATTAAACACCAAGTAAGTTACCATTAAGTTCAAGAACAAGATACAGAGATGACCACTATCACTTGTTATTATTTAACATTATTCAGGAAGTTTAAATCAGTGAAATAAAGTACAAAGAGATTACTCTATTAAAAAATGGAGATTTAAAAAGTTATTATTTTCTGTGCTTTAACCCTGAAAAAAAAAGCAACTGAAAACTTAATAGAGTTTAGGAAGTTACTAGTTTAAAATAAACATATAAAAGTCTATAACTTCTCTTATAACTGTAGCATGTAATTGAAATGTTAGTAGAAAAAAAGAGTAAATTCATTGTATAAGTCAAATGATGTAAATCATCTAAAAATAAATTTAATAACACTTATACAAACATAATTCAAAATTTGTATAGACCTAAATGTAAAAGGTATAACTATATAACTCTCAGAAGAAAAGATAGGAGTAAGTTTTTATGACCTTTGGTTAGGCAAAGCTTTCTTATCTATTACACCAAAAAGCACAAACAGCAGAAGAAAATATATATAAATTGAATGCTAGACCATAGAACTGGATCAAATGTGGTAGCAAGAGGTATCCCTTTCAGATTTGAATGCAAAGCTGTGACATAAAATAGAGCTAGACTTTGGGAAGATCACTTTGGCTTCCATGTTGGAGGATGAACTGGATTCAGGAGTTTGAACAGGGAAAAGAGTTGGGAGTATCAGGTTAGTGACAACCAACCAAGAGGAGAGGTGGGATTGGTAGAGTTACATGCTTTGGAGAGATCAAGGAGAATACAGCCTCCTAAAAGAGCCACAGTTTGGGCAATTGAGCCATCATGGGACATACCAAATACATAGAGTGGTGGGGTATGATGGAAATCTGATTCCCAATATTCCCAACACCCTCCTTAAATATGATAAAAGGTTCACCCTGAAGTCCTGCTTCTCTGACCTTTGCTGCAATAAGTAGATATGACTTACATTAAAAGGTAATTTATAAACCTGAAAGGCTCATGGGCAGTGTGATTCAGTAGAACAATGCCCTTTGGACAGACAAGTTCCAGTTCTGACACTCACAAGTATTGTGGGCTGGATGAATTACTTAAGCTTAAGCATTAATTTCCATTTCACTAAAGTAGGGATGGTAACGTCTCCCATGAAGGACCCCAGTGTGGATGGGAAGAGCCTGGCTCAGACTGTTCAGTCAATGGATGTAAGTCTCTTCCCGTCCTCTTGATACCTCCCAGCCTTCAACCCTCAAACAGTCCTCCATGCTGGTCCTCGTGCTCTCTGCAGCTGAAATCTGTTGCTTTGAGCTCATTTTTTTCAGGGAATATGTAAAGAAATTATGATGATCTTTTCTCAATTGATTGCTGGATAAAACCATAGCCTTATCTCTTCCTCTCTCTTGATATTCTGCCTTATTTTGCAAACCTAAACCTGCTTCTCTAACCCAAGTGATACTTGCATAAGCTCAGAGGTATTGCTAAAATAAGAATCCCCTGCTATCTGGGGATGCCCGCCAGCTGGCACTACTGACTCCCTCCGTCTAAAGGTGCCCACATTCTCCTTCCAAATGGCTTCAACGATAGATTCACATGCTCAGTGCCCAAGGCTAAGCTCCACTTTCAGAGCCTTCCTGTTCATCACTGCCTGTCTCCCAAGGATGGCCAGCAGATGACCAAGAGTGGCTTTTTGCCTGGTGCCAGCTAGCCTTGTGAATGGTGCTCTTAGTTTGAGAAGGAACCAGGCTGGGCACAGATTGGTTCTTGGCAGACAACAGGGGGATGAGTCAAGGCAAAAAGCAGAACTGAGCCATGGTGAACTTTAGTCACCAGAATGGCATTTGCCATTCAACAAACATTTATTGAGCTGTGCTGTGGCTGCTATTTTCTCACGTGTCATCTTACTAATTCCTCACTTACCCCATGAACAGGCATTATCGCCTGTTTTACAGATGAGAAAGCAGTCACAGGGATGTTAGGGAATCCTCTGTTAGGCCCCCAGCTCATGATTATTAAAGGCAGGATTTGAACGGGGGTCTCCACATGCGGAGTTGTTTCTTCTATGTCACAGCTTCTCCGCTTCAAGCATGTTCAAGTGTGTTAACGAATCCTACCTACACTTACTTGAGAAGGTCTCAGGTTGAAGAGCATAAGATTTGGAATCTTAGGGTTATGCTTTTCTTAGGGTGATATGTTCCCCTCCCCAAACCCCACATTCCCCAGCTCTATATATTCATTCTAAAATTCTGCAGGGATTTATTAAACACCTCCCATGTTCCTGATACCATGCTGAGTTCTGGTAATACAGAGAAGACCAAAGACTAAGGCGTGGCCTTTGCCAACACAACAACTCAGAGTCTAGCAGAGAATAGATCTAACCTGTGTCTGAACAAAACGGAAAAGCAAGAGTGCAGCTGTCAGCTCCTGCTTTCCCCAGGCCGACTCTCCAACAACCTACAAGGTCTTCAGTTTACAAGTCTGGCCTGACCCTGCCTGAATCAACACAGCAGTGTTGTTCCTAATGGAGAAGCATGATCCAACGCCAACCCCTCTCAGAGAGTGGTAACATGCCACTGGTCACTGCTACCAGTGTCTGGTGTCTGATGAGTCATCTCTATGCCCCTGGGCTGCTTACAGCACACCCCCAGCTTGGACAAGAGGTGCCTGTTGAAAACCCAGGCTTCCCTCTCACTCTTGACACAGATCTCATCTCCTGCTTGGATAAGTGCCTCGTCTGACACCTTGTATCTCTTCGCTCTGGTGCTGAGGAGTTATGTCTTTCAAATCACCTTCTTCCTGAGGGCTGGACCCAGCCCCAGCCCCTTCTGTCAATGGATGGAGCTGTTTTATAAACCAGGCAGGCTGAGAATCAACTGTGGAGATGGGTGGGATGAAGACACTTGACCCATGGCTCTCCTCTGAAGTGCAGCTCCCTGTAGGTCTTTATCAGTGCATGATATAATATGGTATATTACAATAGGGCAAGTTCTCAAGCCAGACCACATAGTAGGCTGCTGTTTATTACCAGATGTCTAGATTCTAGCCAAAGAGTAAACACTTGGTCCAACCAGTTGTCACCAGGGCAGGTAGTCACAGTGCACAGAGCACACTTATACCCAAGTCACTGCAGCCTGGTGGGTGCTTAAGAATGCTTCACATTCTTCTTACCACTCTCCAACAAGAATTGGCCTTATCTAACTTCCTTTTCAGGTACCCATCCAAAGTACCCCAAACGATCCCTGAGATCCCAGCATTCCACGAAGTTCAGCCTGGTTGAATGACCACAATATCCTATCGTATCCTATTTGGTGTGAGATGGACCCAATGCTAGAAAAAGAAGAAACCATCTTGCTTTTTTCAAATAGTGTCCTTCTTCCTGGTTCATCATGACTCCAGTTTCCTGTTTTTCCTCCATATTTTCATCCATTGCTTATAAAGGAACAAATTTGACCCTCATGAACTCATTTAGAGCCTTGGCTGCAATTGCTTTCTCAAGTAACTCAATCCACATGTTTATCCTTCTTGCCGAATTCAGTTCTCCTGGAGGATCTGACTTCATTTGTTCTTCAGCAAACATTACTTAGTCCTATCTACAAGCCAGCTCCTTTGCTGGGATCTGGGAAGGACAATATCATTATCATCACCAGCATTACTGCTAGTTACTTGGCATTTACTAGGGGGCAGACACCAGGACTGGCACCTTCTAGCCATGCATTGTCTAATCCGCATAATCTTCAGACAGTCCTTCTGGGAGGAGGTCATTATTATGGCTCCATTTAGAGCTGCGAAAATGGAGGCTCAGAGAAGTTGAGTGTAGTTAAGAAATTAAGATCAGCTTGAGCCTTTTGGAATTTCCAGGTGACCCCCTGAGTGGGAATAGCATACTGCCCATGGCTGGAATCTGCCCCTGTTGACTCTGAAAATGATATGAATGCATTTTCTATGCCAAGCTCTATTCAAAAACAACAACATGGTTCCTTCTATAAAGATAAATGAGGTTACTTTGCAAGGTTCTCCTCATCCCCTGCCACCCAAACAGTAGCTCATACAGCAGCCAATACAGGCCATGTGAGCACGTGTAAACTCTCAGGGTGCATTTTATAAACTCGCAGGAATAATGGTCCATATCGGCCTAGAACCTCATAGTTTGTCCTGCTCTCACACATCTTGTGTCTTTACCATAATAACTCTGCAAATTCATCAAGGATGGGTATTACTACCTTCGTTTGTTGATTCACTGATTTATGTATCCATCTATTATGGCATTAATTCAACAAATGTATACTGAGTACTTACCTGTGACAGGCTCGGTGCTAATCCTCAAAGGGATGTGATGTGAATAAGGCTTCTCTAACCCTCGAGGAGTGCAGTCTAAGGGTGAGTACAATTCTCCAAACGGGCAGTAGTTTTCAGGGTACTGAGTGCTTTCACCGTAGAGCTGTAACTGAGAGGACAAGGAACTCTGCCCAGTGCTGTCAGAAAGGTTTCTAAAAGAAGGTAGAATTAGAGAGGCTGGGCTCATGTGGAATACCTTGATCTCTTAAGAGATCTGGACTTTATCCTGAGGGCCATGAGACATAGACTCAGAGCAGTTAGAGAAGTTGTCCAGGCCATAGATAGTCTATATACTATTCTTGTCCTTCTATAAAGGAACAGAGTAATCTAGGACTTCCTCAGCAAAGCACTGGCTGGAGGAACTTCGGAAGCAACAGCATGGTTTTACGGGAATAAATCAGATGAGAAGGAGAGGAAAATAAGTGAATGGTACCTGCTATGTGACAGTGTGCTTAGACATCTCATCTCAGGGGAAGCAAAGGCATGATTTTAGTCCCATATTAGAGATGAGGAAAGATCCAGAAAACCTGATTTTAGGCCCATGTCTCCCCTCTTCTTCCTGCTCATGGGACCTTGGGCAAGTTGCTTTAATGCTCTGTGGACCAGTTTCAACTTGGACAAAAATGAGGGCTGAAGAGAGGTAATGACTGGATGATGGCATTGGATACTCTAAAGGCTGTACAGAGACAATGCATTTTGTTTGCCTGCTTGTTTGAATGGGGAATGATGACCAAAATCCTCACAGCACTCGCTACGCCCACTCAAAGGTGAGAAAGCAGGCAAAAAGGAGGTGCAGGAGAGATGCAGGGTGGGGGAAGAGGAACAAGTATTAGGCAGGGATTACAGTAGGATTCAGACCTCAGCTCACTGCGTGAACACAAGTATATCACTTTGTTGTGCCAGCGTCTCCTTCTACAAAAAAAAAGAGGGTCTTTCCAACATCGAGACTCTGAGTCTACAAGATAGTGGAGAAGAAGGTGGTAGCTCTGTAGATGCAAGAGTACCTGGAGGAGAAAAAATAGCAAGTGCCATGCATGCGCCACCCACCCCTGCCCCAGCTCCACTACGTGATTTTGAAATCTCTTTCTGTCTCATGCAGATGGAGAGTTGCTTAGTAGAGGCCTACAGGGAAGCTAAGGACTCATTTTATTTCTACCTGGAAAAGGAACATCTCTGTTCCACTAAAAATTAAAAAAATAAACCTACTCCCTCTTCTGAGTTCCCAGTTTGGGTGGGCAGCACCACCCTTTGTCCGTGTCCCTCCTCCCTCATCTCCCACGTGCCAATGATCACCAAGCCCTTGGATTCTACCTCCCTCACCACTCTCCAAACTAGTACCTCTCCTTTCTCCTCACTCCAGGTGATTTGGCTTCCTCGCTCACTACTTTTCCCCAGGTGTATCGCAACAATTGCTACACGCTCTCAAATTGTCCATGAGACCTTGCATTTGCACCTTGTGCCTCCACTAACATCCTCTCCACCCACCTTCTACTCTCACCATTGCAGGGGTGGGGGGTCTGGGCACTGCCCCCAGCTGCACCCCTGCCTCACTTCCTCGCTGCTCAGGGGCTTCTCCAGCATCGTGAAGTAGGGCACCCAGGAGAACCTGCTCGGCGCCTATGCTCAGGCCAATCTGGAAATGCAAGGGAATTTTCATCCCATGGGGCAATTCATAAGCAATGGGGGAGGGAAGCAGGTGGATTAGTGATCCTCTTTCCCACCTTCAGGCAGACAATTGTGAAGCACTTTCTATGTGGTCCTCAGAAGGTCCCTGTAGAATCCAGCCTCCCTTGCCCACAGTGATGACCAGCTAGATGCAGCAACCCTGGGACTGGCTTTCTTCCTTTCCCATGTCCCAGCCCCCTCACTATTGTTCACTGAGGTTATAGCCAAAAAGCAACTAGCTGCCCACAGACGCTTACCTCAGGCTCTGTATTCTGGGGGGAACTTCAGCCATGACAGCTCCCTAGCTAACCCCCAAGAGAGCAGTTCTACCTCTGTCTGTTCTTTATATTGGGCTTCTGTTTAAGATTGCTTTCAAACAGAAGGTTCCACTGCTAAAAGGAAAGGAGAGAGAGAAAGACAGGAAAGAAGAAAAGAAGGAAGGAAGGAAGGGAGGGAGGGAGGGAGGGAGGGAGGGAGGGAAGACTGAAAACCTCTGGCCTACAAGACAAAATCTATATATAGTTCTTACATGGCATTCAAGGCCCTTCAAGTCCATCAAGTGACTATTCAACTTTCCAATCACCTGCAGATGCTCTAGAAAGGACTCAGCCTTCATATGGACCCAAATCAAGCTGCCGCTGTCTTCTGAGAGGGCCGCACATCTCATTCCTCCTTGCCTGTCCTCCTTCCACGTCAGTCTCTCTGCCTGATGGACTCTTACTCATCTTTCATGTTTAACCCAAATTCGCCTTCCTGGTGGCACTTTCCAAGTGCTCCTCCTTCATCCTCACCACACATCCACTGCCCCCACTTTAGTGGCTTGGGACAGTGCCTTGCCAATCACCACTGCTGTCATCACACTCAGTAATGTTCCCTGAGCTCTTACAGGGGGCCAGGAGCTCTGCTAACTGCTTTACACGGGCTGTACAACAAAAGCCCTGTAAGATGGCAGGTAATTACGACACCAGTGATGTTGGTCCAGACGGGGAAACTGGGGCTTTGGGAGATTCCAGAGCTTCCAATGCTGCTGAGTCTTCCTGCAGGATTTGCACAATTGTGTGATTATTCGAGCATCCTCTTTCTTATCAGACCTGCTGGTGTTTGGGGGGCAGGGGTTGAGTCCTACATCTCTTTGATGTCCTTAAAGTGCAGCCTAGTATAGATTCCAGCACAGAGGTAGGTAGAAGAAAGTATTGGTTTATGTGACAAGGATACACAGCAGCCTAGAGGAAGAAGCTCCTGGTCTCAATCAGATGCCCTCCAAGCCCCCGCAAAAGCTTCCCTCCCCTCCGCACTGCACTGACCCCCAAGACTCAACTTGGAGCCTCCTCACTGATTCGAAAGGCCCTGTGCTTCCCTTTTTATAAGAATCATTGTCAACTTTTCTTGAGGACTTGCTACAACTAATTTAATTTTCAAATAAGCCTCTGAGTTTTTGTTGCCATAGCTTGATCATATTGCATTCTTTAATAGCTTCTCACCTTTTCTGGGAGTCCCTGAGGGTCTCCAGGGCAGGGTCCTGGATGGCTCTGCCTCTGCCTCCCAGCCTCCTGCCAGGCCGGGCACCAAGGAGGAGCGAGTGCCACACTGGTGCAAGGGCGGGGCAGCTGTGGCCGCCGGGTGTTTTCCCCAGCTGGGCCTCGGCCCTGTGGTCAGCCTCAGGGCTGACCTTCACATCTCAGACCAGTCTTTGGCTCTGGCTTCTCCCAGCAGCTCAGGTTTATAAACAAAAAACAAACAGAGCAAATAAAAACATTATCTCATTGGTGCTTGAGTCAGCTGTTCCAGTTGTCTTGGGAGGGGAGCTGAGCCCAGCCTGCTGTGGGGCTGTCGTCAGGTGCGCGGGGAGTGAGTCGGTGTCTGCAGCCAGTGGGGCCACCTCCACTGGCATCCGCACCCCCAACCTGCCCCTACCAGCCAGCCAGCCATGACGGATGCCACAGCCTCCGGGCCTTCGGCTGGCAGCCCTATGTCCTCAGGGTTGGCACAGGATATTGCTCGATTTGATAAATGGAGCTGTTGCATTAGCTACTTTCTAGCCATTATTTCATGTAGTTCCCAAAAATGGCCTAAGAGGTCAGGTTTTCGAGCCCCACTTCACAGCTGAGAGAGGAAGCCCAGAAAGTTAAGGGATGTGCCTATAGTCACCAGCAAACAAGTGGAAGGACCTGAACCTGACACGAGGTCATCTGCCCCAGGTTTCTAAATTCACCCCAATCCAACCTGACCTAGAAGATGTGACGGCCTCAGAGCCCATGGCCAGCTTCTCAGTCCTCCCCATTCTCCTCTGGGAGCATTTGGAAGGACAGAATGGGAAACAGTTAAGAAAAAACATCAGCTTGTATTTCCTGAACCCCGTCCCCTCTGTCGCTGAGCTAGGGGAGAAAGAACTCTGGCCTGGAAGCCCGGGAGCCTGGGTGTGAGGACCCTGGAATCCTTCATGGCAAAAGCGCTCTGTGTGCTCAGCAAAGTCGCCTCCCCTCTCTGGGCTGCAGTCCTTATAATGAGTGAGTGTGTATGAGATGAGCTCTGACCCCAGGCCGCCTATACCGCTGTGACTTCCTGTCCGATAGTTGGTGTTACACATTTTAGAGCAATCTCAGCCCTTTTACCTCTTCCAAACATTTCATGGACACGAAACTTCAATCAACACCACAGGTTTATGCAGCCTCCACAGAGCAAAACCCAGAGCAGGGGGAGGTTTAGCAAGGCAGCCCCCTGGCCCCTGGCTCTCTCCAGCCACATGGGTTTTTCCCCTCCTAGGGCTGCTACAAGATGCAGAAACGCCAAGGAGAACTGTGCTCCCTTCTCCTGGTTTTCTCATGTGTTTCGGGATTTGGCTCTCCCTGGCGTATCATTCTCCAGACATGATTCAGAGAAGAAGTTTCGTTATGTCTTGACATTTTCCTCCCAGTCTGAAAGTCCTGCCTGTGGGCCTGTCCTGAGGCTCTCTTGCTGTTTATTTAGTAACTAATTAGTGCTGGTAGAAGAACAAGTGTAGCCTCAAGGTTGCTGCCAAGACCCGCAGCATCCAATTATCTACTGGAGGCAGGAGGGGGAGGGGAGAGTCCAATGTCTGGCAGAGCTCAACAGAACAAGGCCATGTTGGGGTTGGGGTGGAAGGAGGGAGGGATGGGGAGGGGAGAGACGGTGGAGGGATGTGGGGTGAAGGGTCAGGGCACCTTGCAGGGCAGAAGTCTGGGTGGACTCAGAAGAGAATTTAGACTTAAAGTCATGGGAGTGATGACTTCTTCCCTCCCTTCTGTTAATGACATTATATATCCTGGCTTTAACCCCAAATTAAAACACACTTGCAAAATTGGGGGACAGTCATTGTGGGTCAGTCGCAATGAATTCAATTTGTATTTGCTAAATGAGCACCTTTTCTGGCCAAGACAGCATTGAGGATACAGAAGTCAAAGAGAGATGAACCCTGGTCTTAAAGAACTGGTCAAGTGTAGGAGATGGTGAAACAGGTGAAGGGAACTGTGGGAGAAGAGGGGTGAGATGGAAGGGAAGGCATCCAGTTCTGGATGGGGCATTAGGGAAGGCTTCCTGGAGGAGGAGGCATTTGAGATGGGACTTGAAGAGTGAGCCAGGACTGAGGCAGAAGGAAGAGCACTGAAAGGCCGTCCATACTCTACCGCATGACCCCGAGAATGAGCGCATCATTAAATTGTGCTCCCTTGGGTCCTCTCTTGCCTTACCTTTTTTCCAGGGCTGTGCAAAAGTGTGGAAGGACAAAGTAGCTCAGCTGGATCCGGAAGCTTAAGCCGCTGCAGGTGAAAAAGGTGGGATTAGAACACTCTAGACTAGATGAGAAGTAGTACCCAGGTTAGAAAGGGTCTCATTGTCAGGCTGAGGACTTGGGACTTTATACTCCAAATCTGCACTGTCCAGTATGGTAGCTACTACCCACATGAAGCTGTTTAAATTAATTGAAATTAAGTACATTTAAAAATTTAGTTTCTCAGTGGTACAAGCAATTATTTCGAGGACTCAATAAGCACATATGTCTGTTGGCTCTCGTACCGCGTTGTGCATATGGAGACCATTTCCACCACCTCAGCACATTCTACTGAACAGCACTGCTCTAGACAATGGGAAGCCTAGAAGGTCTGCAGCCTGAAAAGTAAGAGGGCTGGACTTGTGTCCAGACCTTGTGGAGGTCTGGCAGCAGGAAGATGAGGTTACAGACTAGCAGTGATCTGGGAGCCTGTTCTGGTGCTGCATTGAAGAGGATGGAGAAGTGGGCCTGGGGGATGAGTGCTGTCCTTCTGGTGACTTTGATGAGAATGGACAAGGGATGAGGAATGAGTGCTGTCCTTCTGGTGCCCCAGGTGACTTTGATGAGAATGGACAAGGGATGAGGGATGAGTGCTGTCCTTCTGGTGCCCCAGGTGACTTTGATGAGAATGGACAAGGGATGAGGGATGAGTGCTGTCCTTCTGGTGCTCCTGGTGACTTTGATGAAAATTGAGATGAGAAGGGGCCAGGGATAAGCTCTTTTTTCAAACCTGGGGGCCAAGTTTTCTCCAGGGCTGTTGCCTCCTGTAGCGGCTGGGCTCCTGTGAGTCTCCACCTCTGCTGTTAGGACCCAGCGTCTCCCCGTCTGCTCGCTCTGGCACTGCAGAATTCTGAGGCTTAGGCAGGTCAAGAGGAACTCAGACCCGGACCTCCTGAGTAGAAATCCCATGGTGATGCTTCCTAGCTGTATAAATTCATAAAAGTTTTAAAACATTTCTTTTCTTCTGTTTCTCCATGTATAAAATGGGGGCACTAATAGCACTACATCGTGAGGTTATCACAGGTCAAATGAGATAATATTTTTAATGCACTTAAAACAGGACCTAGCACATCATAAGTCCCAATAGGTATGAGCTTGTGGCATCACCAAGAAGCAGTGGGGTCTCAGGGTTTAGAGCGTGGACTCTGGATCATTCTGCTTATGCATAAAACCTCCTCAGCTCAGTCACTTCCTAGCCGGTGGCCTTGGGAAATTTATTTCCAATTCTCCGTGCTTCCGTTCCCTCACCACTGAAATGGGGATATTTGCCTGTGTACTGGTACTTGCTTCATGAAGTTACTCTGAGGGTTCACGGTAATCATGTATGTAATGGACTTAGAATGCCACTTGGCACGTATGAAGAGCCCATAGTTGTAAGCTCTTCTAGCCATTGGTATTGTTATTATCATTGCTGTTGTTACTATTGGCAAATAAGCAGGGCAATGCTCTGATTCCCCCATCCTTATTGGAAAATTCCACTATCTCTCCCCCTAAATATTGGCTCCCAAAAAGGGTGGGGTAGTAAGGACACTGCCCCTTTCCTACTTCTCCTCCACAAATCCCCCAATGGAAGCATTTCTTCTTCCTCTACATGTTCCCAGGAGGCTCCTCAATCTCACACGCCAAGTTCCTCAAAGCAACATGCTAGAAGTAGCTCTTGATAAGTAAAGGAGCTTTGGGGATTTCAGAATCTTTTTTGTTCTCTTCTGAGCAAACTTTAGGTTCTAAGACTCTCGGACTGGTGTAATCGAAGGGAAGATGTTAAAGGCTGCACATTGATGCTGTCCTTCTCATTAAATTATTCCTCAATATTTTGAGAATTCCTTCCCAAGGAAAGAGGTTTTGGCTAACTGGAGGAAGAAGGTTCCATGCAGGAAAATGTGAAAGAGGAATGTGAACTGATACATTTCAGAAACATACTGGCCCTATGACCTCCTTGTGTACTGAGTCATACTGCAGGGCCCAGCGTTTTAGTCCAAACTCTAGAGCCAGGAGGCGCCAACACCAGCCCTTTCCTCTGCTCCTGATAGGTTTGCAATGGCTGTCCCTTTACACAGGGCTTCTCAATGACCCCTCGGAATTTTCCCTGGGGTTTTCCCAAAAGGACAGTCTCAAATAGACATCTAGTACATATTAGAACCCCCGGCAGATGGCCCACATGCCTGGGGAACTGCTGAGTGATGAAAGTGACACCCATGTTTTTTAAAGCCACTTAATTCCTATCTCTAATCCCCTCACATTCTTCCCTGCATGGGGTCATGCATATCAATCAGATGTGATTATGCCATTTGCCACTCTGCTTCTCTGACTTGCCCTGACATTGATGCCAGGATGCTTACTTGCTGTTTTGCACCAAGGAGAGCCTGGAAGAACCCTGGGATTAATCTGAGTATTAATTAATTTGATTCATTGAGTTACTGAGTATTGATCATTAATTAAAATACTTGAATTAATTAATTTTTTGTGATCAGAGTCAGGAGAGTTGGGGATATCATTTGGCTTCTGCCTGCTAGGAATGAGGCTAGACCTTTGGAACTTTGCACGGATGGACTCTGAAGGAGCTCAGGAAATTCCACCCCAAAATATGACTTCTTGAATTAAAGGCAACAGGCCTTTGGAAGGGGCTTTCCCTCTAACTGCATAACAAGATGGATCCATCAAAAGAAAAATGGACTTCCCTTCCATTCCCTGTTATCTCACTATATTGCAGGAAAGAAAATCAAGAATACAACCAGACCTGGCCCAAATCCTTTTAAACATAATGCCTATGTCTCCGGTTAGTTTACAAATCAATCTATTTCCCCCCCATCCATTCATTCTCCCAAGTATCTTTTCATCCTCCCTAGCAACCATTTATTGCCCCTAAACAGAATTACCTATACTCCTCATCTCCTCCTCCCCTCTAAAAGGCGTGTATAAAAATATCTGGATTCTACTGGGATATCGAGTAATCACTTTGTGATTCTTCCCATGCGTAAGGTAAATAAACCTCTCTCTCTTTAATCTGCCTTAATTTTGAGTTGATTTTTCCACGAACTTTCGGGGGAAAGAGCAAGTTTCCCCTCACCCCTACAACTCCTTTGCTTCCTCCTGGCCATGCCTCAGTGAGATGGGCATTATTGTCCTTGACGTATAGAAAAGGCCACCAAAGCCTGGAGATCTGATGGTCATGCAGCTTGTCAGAGATGGAGCTCAAATTTGAATTTGTGTCTCCATTACTCCCAGTGCTCCTTGCTCTGTTGAATTCCCCATGGCACATTCTGGGTGCTATAACCTCAGCAAGCCATGAGGCCTTGCAGTATGCTAGGGCAATTTACGTCACTGACCTCATTCGGACTTCATGTCCATTCTCCACGTTTAGGCTGAATATATAATTTCTAATTTACACTGAGAACTTCAGAACAGCAAAAGGGGAAATAATAATTATGCCTGGACAACAGGTGGAAAGTGGGGCATATGTCACAGTACCAAAATCAGCCTAGAGGATGAATGATCTGACTTGCCCTGGTAGCTCCCTGTGTGGGTCCAGGTTTGAGAGCAGACATGAGAGACAGTGAAGGTTGGCGGGGAGTGGAGGTAGGAATGGAGCGGACAAAGTAGAAGAATAAATAGTTTTTGATTACACAAACCTTCTCATTAGGGAAGAAGTAGAGGAGGCAAAGAAGAAAGGAAGAAAGTAAGGAAAATGGATCATCCTGGCATAGTTCCTTTCAGTCTTTGTTTTTACGCACCTACGTATTTTTTATATATTGCAATTAGAATCACACAGTTTTCTGTCCTGATTTCTTCACTTGAAAATTTAAATGAGCTTTTAAAATATTTTCTTGTTTTCCTGATTTTCTGTTGTAAAAATGTAACAAGTACTTAGTCCCTTTAATTGGGCATCTAAGTTGTTTCTGGTTTTTTGATTCCATAAATGATGCCACAATGGATCATGTTATAGATCAATCTTTTCCATATTTCTTTTGGATCCCAGGGAAATTTTAATGTTTTTGATAAAGGGAGCATATAGGGCCCATGCTACTCCTTTCTTGCCTTGAAAAAGTACTAAATACTTTGATCATATGTGGTAACATATATGTTCATATATATGTGTGTATATATATGTGTGTGTGTGTATCTGTATGTGTGTGTATGTGTTTGAAGGATTTAAAAATAATAATCCAAAGAAAACTTTTAGCCCAGTGTATGGCACATAGCAAACCTAAAATACACATTGGCTATTATCATTTTTATTGTCATGATGGTCATTGTCATTATCATTATATTCTATAACCATTCTATGAGGTGGGTATTATTGAGGAGTATTACTCAGGTGTAAAATGCAAAAAATTCAGGTAAACTTGTCAAAATCACACACCTATAAGAGTTAATCCTGTACTCTGAGCATTTATCAAATTCACATTTGATAAATTCTGTTCAGAGCAAGCAACAAGACTCCTTGTGAACAAAACTGAACTTTGAACCATGGCTGACAGAGAAACTGAGGCCTCTCTTCAAAAAACTATCAGCTCTGGTTCAAACAAATGGCCAGTCCAATCAAACTTTCCAGATTCTGGTGGCTGGCAGCATTCCTTGGCTTGGGCTGCTCACTCCAATCTTTGCCTCCATTTTCACATCACCATCTTCTTCTGTGTGCCTGTGAGTTCTCTCCTCTTCTCATAAGGCTGCCTGATAGGAAGGTTCTGAATCACACACTTGTGGCCAGGGAGGGAGGGTTTCAGAAGACTCCTGCTCACCTCCAATCTCCTTCTCAGCTCTGAACTCCACTTTTCACCCACCCACTGCTCTGAGAGGTTTATGCTCAGGGCATTACAATAGCTCCTGGGCCTGGGTAAGGAGACACTGCACACTGCAGGAAGAGGCCCTTTGTTCTCGTCCATTTCATTGTCATCCAGCTGGCATGACAGCAGCTTTATAGTGCCACAGTGAGCCCGGGTCTCAATGCCAACTTCCAGTTTCGATGCAACATGCCCCATCAGGCCCCATTGTGAGTTGCTAGCTTAAGTCCTTGAACGGGCCCAACCCAGTTTTGTTTTGGGTTACTGAGGCTGCTGTGGTGTTGGGGCTTGAGCTCCGCCTGAAGTCTAGGGAGATGAGGTTGAATCCCATCTCAGGCTCTTACTAACCAGGTAGACTTGGGAAAGTCAGTTGGCACCTGGAAATTTCAGTTTCTTCTCATGTAAAATGAAAATGAAAAACCCAATTTCATAGCAATGTTGTGAGACTCAAATAAGACAATGCATTTGAAAGTGTTTTGTGAATGACAGTGTTTTACATGCAGAAGGAAGTATCAATAGTATTGAAGCCCTGAAGGTCTCTGACCATCTTTTCAGAAAAGGAATAGTCAGGATTCACTTTATCCCACCATAAACCCATATACTCTGCACTGACAGCTGCGTGTCATTGTCTGTCACATCCCATGGAGATATCATCATGAGGCAGGCAGCAAAATGGAAAGAAACAAAACTCAAATTTGTCTCTCTATAAAAAGCGGCCTGTCTTTGAACTTGATCCCCTTGAAAATCTACTAAAAGGAACATGGAGGAAAAAGAGAAGAGAAAAAAAGTACCTGAGTAATCAATCAGCATTTTGTCCAACCAATTTGGCTTTAAAGGACATTCATCGAGAACAACATACCTGCCAAGGCAAATCCTGGGAGCCCTGAGAGTGGCCTCTCAGACCTGATGTCCTTGTTGTCTGCTGTCCACTCATTGCAGACTGGTCTCAATGAAGGTGACAGTTTGTGGTAATGGGAACCATCTGGGCTGGTGGCTGCTGTCAGTAAAAATAGCCGACACGGCCTACGTAGCCAGATGCAACGTCAAGCTAAGAGAAGAAGATGAAACCTGTGTGAAAGGAGGACAAAAATGGTTTGAAGAGACTAGAGAGAGAAGCCTGCCTAACCCTAGAGGAGTCTTCAGGGAGTCAGGACTTGAATGAGTCCCTTCAGGAGCCAAGGGACTCATTCCCAGCAGAGACATTTGCGTGAAGCACCAGCCCTCCCTAGCCTGGTTTCCACACTCTCATGCCCCAGTTGGGAGGGAGCAGAGAGGACTGTGTCTGGGAACAGCGCCGAGACTCAGCACGCACAAGGGAGGTCTCCCCAGGATGAGCACTGGGCACAGAATCGTCTCCTACCTGCCATCCCAATAGCAAGCAAGAGCCTAAAGGAACTATGCAAGGAGATTAGTCCAGAAATTATATTTAAAAAATTAAACATACATTTTAGGATCCTTTTCAAATGTATCATGTTTTTTAGCATAATAGGAAGAGCATGGATTTGAAGATTGTGAGACTCAATTTGAATCTCACCGTAAATACAACTAGAGTATCAACACAAGAAAATTATTTTATTTCTCAGAGCTTTGGTTTTTTAGTCTTCAAAATGGAGAAAATGTGACCAATGGTTATTGTGAAGAGTATATGAGCTGCTGCTCCTCACGCTTAGTAGAATACTTCATTCGTGCATTCATTCATTCATTCATTCAACAAATATTTATCAAATGCCTACCAGGGGCCAGGCACAGTTACGGAGAAATAAATCAGTGAATGGTGCAATAAAAATAGCCTGTTTTCACAAGGTTTACATTCTAGTTCTAAGTAAAACACGTTTCTTCCAAAACATTGGAAGATGAAAATGCTGTGGATAAAAATAAAGCAGGGAATGAGGACGGGGAGGCAGAGATTAGGGGTGCAATTTTACATGGGGTGGCCTGGGAAGTGACGTTTGAGCAAAGATTGAAGGAGGTGAGAGAGCAAGATGTGGGGCTAGGTGGGAGCAGAGGAGACCACTGGAGCAAAAGTCCTGAGCAGGAAAGGGCAGGGAACGCAGGGGTAGCAGACACTAGGGAGCCAGAGGTCGGGGAGCCATGCGGGCCTGGGGGGCTATGGTAAAAACTTGGACTTGACTCTGTTCATGTGGAAAGTCTTTGGAAGGTTTTTAACAGAGGAGTGACGGGATCAGACTTAATTATTTTTTTAACAGAATGACACTGGCTGCCATGTTGAGAAGATTCTATGTGAGCAAATGCAGATGCAGAGACTAATCAAGAAGCTTTTGAAAGAATCCAGGTGAGAGCAAAAGGGGTCTTGGATGAGGGATAATACTGGAGGTGGTGAATAGTGTGGGGCTCTGGAATATGTTATGAAAGTAGGGAGGGACGCCAGGATTTGAGCATGTGTTGGGGCGTGGAGAGGGCGTGTCAAGAAAGACTCCAGGGTTCTGAGCTTAAGCAACTGGAAGAAGTTGCTATTCACAGAAATGGGGATAATTGTAGACGAAGTAGGTTGGAAAGAGGAGATCAGGAGTTCAGTGTTGTGACAAGTTCGAGATGTTTATTGGACATTCAAGTGGAGATGTAGAGTATCCAGGTACATGAGAATTAAACATATGGATAGTACTTAAGACACACAAAACACTACAAGATCACCATGGGACTGAGTGAATAGGGAAGAAAACGTAGAGATGTTTTTTCCTTCAGGCATCAATAAAGATTTATAGGGCTTAAGTAGCTTTCTACATGATATTTTCCAAATTCATGAGTTACACTAAGAGCAAACATACTGAGTAGATACCCAGTCCAAATACTGTGGACAGGAAATTCTACAAAATACATGGTGCTACCACTATTAATATTTTTACCTTCAAGAAAATTAAGAACCAGATAAGAGAATTCATTTGTTCAATGCCAAACAGGCAATAAAAAAACAGGACAGGAATTTCAACCCAGGCGTTCTGGCCCCAATTCTGATGTTCTTTCCACTGCAACATCTGCTCAGGGCTGTACTTACTCGCATCTCAGGTCCAAATGCATCTTTTGACCTTAACCTATTTGTTATACTTCTCCAAGTTTGAAATAAAAACCAGGTCCTTCTAGCAGTTAAGGATTCTTGTTTTCCAGGCTAAGGGCATTATCAGTCTTAGAAAATTTCTAAAAATTATAAAAAATTGTCTTTGGCAAAGTTTAAAAATAAAAAAGAAGGGGAAAAAGAAAGAGAGGGAGGGAATGACAAACCTTGTCTTCTATTTCCCATGGGTGCTCACTGTCTCGTGGACTCTAAATCATTTCTCTGTCTTTGGAAGAGATGGATATAAGGCAGATACGATCTTCCCTGTCTTCTAATCTGGCACTAGGGATACAAAAAATAAAATGATCTATGTGGGGTCACCAAGTGATTTGTGGACATGACTTGGAAGAGGTCCTGGTTGTCTTACACCACTCCTTTTCCCTATGGCTGATCTAACACTGCTTTATACAATGTGTATGAAAACTGGTGAAAAGAAAACAATATCTGATAATTTGCAAAGCACTTTTTATCCACTACTGCTGCAACATACTTTTTGAAAGAGCTACTATGCATGCTAGCACTCGTTTTAAAGATGAATAAGCCATGGCTTGGAGAGATTAAATAATTTGACAATGGTTATTTAAAAACAAAAAAGCATAAAATTATTTTTCTATATCTGTGAAAAATGATGTTGGTGATTTAATAGGGATTGCATTGAATCTGTCGATCACTTTGGGCAGTATAGACATTTTAACAATGTTGATTCTTCCGATCCACAAGCATGGTATGGTTTTCCACCTATTTACATGCTCTGAGATTTCCTTCCTCAGTGTTTCGTAGTTCTCCCTATAGAGGTCCTAGTATGGAACCAGAGAAGACCCCGTATAGCAAGAGCAATTTTAAGCAATAAAAACAAAATGGGAGGTATTAATTTGCCAGACTTCAAACTATACTACAAGGCTGTGATTATTAAAATTGCTTGGTATTGGCACAAGTGTGGGGACACAGACCAGTGGAACAGAACAGAAAATCCAAATATAAAACCATCCTCATATAGCCATCTAATCTTTGACAAAGCAGACAAAAACATACTCTGGGGAAAAGATTCGTTATTCAATAAATGGT
>CM052443.1:108550555-108566242 GCA_028533085.1 Varecia variegata | reverse complement strand
CAAATGCCCATCAATTCATGAATGGATTAGTAAAATATGCTATATGTATACCATGGAGTATTACTCAGCTATAAGAAATAACGGTGATATGGCATCTCTTTGGTTCTCCTGGAGAGAGTTGGAACCCATTCTATTAAGTGAAGTATCCCAAGAATGGAAAAATAAGCACCACATGTACTCACCAGCAAATTGGTTTTCCTGATCATCACCTAAGTACACATTTGGGAATAACACGAATTGGGTATCGGACAGAGGTGGGGGGTCAGGGGAGGGGATGGGTGTATACCTACATGATGAGTGCAATGCGCACTGTCTGGGGAATGGACACGCTTGAAGCTCAGACTCGGGGGGATGGGGGGAATGGGTAATATATATAACCAGAACTTTTGTACCCCCATAATAAGTTGAAATAAAAATAAATAAATAAAAAATAAAAACAAAAAAGCTACAATTTTATAAAATGGGATTATAATCACTAAAAACTAAATATAAATATACTTGGCATCTGCAGGACCTACAACAATCAACCCCAGTTCTCTTCTGGCATCACTATTTTCTGCAGTGTGATCCAGAGTCTTACCTGTGTCTGCCTTCTCCCTTGCTCTTGTTGAGAACCACCAAATGTCCCTCTCAAAGGGATGGTCTGAGTCTTTTCCATCCTGGTATTTCCAATGCATTTCCAGTTTTCTGATGCAGTGCAGGGCATGACAGATGTTGTCTGGCCTGTGCTGAGCCAATGTTGCTGAGCTGCAGAAAGGAGGAGGACTAAGTCTATAACAGCAGGTTGGGTGAAGATCACAGAGAACTTTGAATGCTGGGCTAAGCTGTTTATATAGCCATGTATAGTTAACAGGTAGCCAGGGCAATTGCCTTGTCTAGCCCTGGGTTCTTCATCTCCATGCTGTGTTGCCTTATAGAAGGAAAAGACTTGCTTAATAAATACAGTGGGAGTGAACACGTCTTCATTGCAAACCTCCGAAAAGCCCATGCCAGCACTTACTGTTTTTAAGATTTGAAAACTGGACTTTATTTTTTCCTTCCCACCCACATCTCAAGTCTTGTCATGGCTTCAGCCAAGGAAAACCAACTCTGACAGGGTCATTTCAGGCTTGTCTTGAGTCCACAGTAGGAAGACAGGAAGCAGGAGGTGACATTTGATTTTTTTGAGGTTTCCTGCTGAAATTTAAGACCAAGAAATTTTGTGTGGGTTGTTTGAGTCAGAGGAACTAAGGAGAAGTGTCCATTCAACTCATCCCATATTTATTAGCTGTGCTAGGAGCAGGAGGAAGAGAGAAAGTCATCAGTTCCTGCTGTCATGTAGCTGTCTGTCTGTCTAACGGGAAGGGAAGAAAGAGAAATATACAGATAAGTGAACAATAAGGCAGATTGCGATGCTAAGAGGTGATGGCAATGTGCTATGTAGGCTTACAGATCATAGTCAGTTGGGGACAGAGCACAGAGAAGGCTTCTTTTGGCAGTGACATTTGAAAGATTTGACAGGCAAACATAGGATGAGAAGGAAGACATTCTAATTGGAAGGAACAGAGTCAGTTAAGTGAAGGAAGCAGGAGGTCTCAGGTTAAGGAAATACAACAGATTCAGGGAACAGTGGAGATTTGAATTTGACATGAGCTAATGGAGCTATTTAGGCACTCTGGTGACATTTTCTGAGTCCTATATTGAGGAAAATGAAACTTGATTGGTTCTGAATATACTAGGTTTGGGGGTCATGGTTGACACCTGCATTTGAAAGCGTGTCAAGAAAAATAGAGCAGAATCAAGCAGAGATGTGGTCTGCAATCAATTCACAGTCTAGTGGGGCAGATAAAACAAGGACAGTATGAGTATTAATGCTTATATCACCACCGTACAAGAGGCACATGACAAGGGCTATCAGAGATAACAGGTGCAGGGCTATGGAACCTTAGATGGTGGAGAGATGATTGATTATGCCCTGGAAAACTCAAGGAACGCTTTTGGAAGAGATGACATCTGGATGGGTAGAATTTGGATTTATATAGAAAGAGGCTACAGAGATCATTCCAGATGGAGAAAACAGAATAAATGCAGGAAAAAGACACCAGGAATATTTAGAAAAACTAGCATAAGTGTGACTAGCAGAGGTTCTTAAACTGGGGTGCACAGATCCCTAAAAATGTCAGTGGGTAGAATTCGGGGATGGGAAATTAAAAAGAAAAGAAAATCCTCACTCACCCCTCACTTAAATCTAGCATTTTCTTCATGTATGAATGTAGACAACAAACCACAGTAATATTAGTAGTACCTTGACTCTGTAACAGTAGAAATCACAGATATTTTATAACACATTATTTTGTTGAAGATATCTTAGAATAGCATTTATGTTCATCACAACTTCAAAATCATAATAGTATTTGACATGATGCTAGATTTTGTTCTTTAATGTTACTAAAGATGCATGTTAATAACCCTATCACAATTTTGATTATTTTGATAACCATATTTTAACATAATTGTTTTCCTTTCTAATATTATGCATTGTATCTGATGATTTAAAATCCTTATTTTCAGGAGGAGTGCATACATTTCTCCAGGCTGCCAAAGAAGTCCTTGGCACAGAGTTCAAGGACCCAAGGGAGTCTGAGAGGAAGAGGAACAGGTTGAAAGGCAGGTTGAAATAAGATCACAAAGAGCCTTGAATGCCTAGCTAAGCTGTTTGCACGTGGAGTTAACAGGCAGCCAGCACCAATGCCTTACCTAGACGTCAAACTGCTTCAGCCCTTGTCTCATCTTCCAAGTGTGATGCCAAAGTCCCTAGAGCCAGGAATTGCCCTTTTATAGTCCCCATAGTCTACCTAGCCTGTTACCAGATGCATGACACATGTTCAATTCAAAATGGGATTCTAAAGAACTGAGACTCAGAGCCACATTGATGAATCTGCCTCCTTAATTTTGGGATATGATTTATAAACTCTTCCTAAGTTTGTTTTCATGGTTTTTTTTTTTTTTTTTTTTTTTGTATTTCATGAACCAGGAAAGTTTTCTGAAAAGGGGGAACAATCCTAAGGCTGCTAAATTTTTATTACTTTATTCCAAGTAATATAATTAAAAATTAAAATGGTCTTCTATCAATTGCCATAATCATTTCATAAAAGAATGAGAATTTTAGCATCCTTCTCCTCCTAAAGGACAGGCATACTCTCAGAAAGAAAAACTATCTTTTCCAAGAAAAGAAAATTGGTAATCTAACACTGTCATTATAAAGGGTATGCTTTTTAAAATTTTCAAATAAAAAACACCATGCAAAATTCTATTTTATGAATTATACTGTAGATGATGTTTTCCTTGACAGTAGTCAGTTGGGAGAGTACATATGCAATACTGAAATGCAGAGTGAGCTTGAGTCTCTAACTAGTTTGGTCACTTCATTATTAATACTGTCATCAAAAGTAAAATTTCAAAGGGATTTACAGATGAAAATGGAAAGTGTACACTCTTGCTACTTCATTCTATTCATGATATTCTGGGTACTTCAGAGAAGCGGATGAATAACTGAACTTGACCATGGCAGCAGCTTTTCCCCCTCTCTTCCTCCACAGCTAGAAAGAAAATTCATTAAGGCATCCCAGGCAGGAAAGGATTGACCAATCTTTTTTTCTGCATGGCTACTCACAGCAAACAGTAACTTATCTCCCTGATAGCCCAGCATGGAACAGTCAGGAATTTATCTGAGCCAGATGCCATGGATTTGACTTCAACGTAGGCCAGCACCTCTCGAAGCATGGATATTAGGGAACTACTAAGCTGGTCTAGCTTTCTCATTTTTCAGATAAAGAAACCGAGACCCAGAGGCACAGAGACCAGCCTTACCTGAAGCAAAGTGTGTTAAGGGAACCCCAGCCCAGAATTGTGGAAAAGTTCCATGTTTTCCTTGTTGACGATAATGGCTTTGACTTTCAATCCTAATTCAGGTACTGTGGGCTACTTCTTTGTATCCACAAACCCATGCCCACTGTGGGGGGCTATTCTGGTAAGTGGATGGTGGTCTCTTGAATCTTTTTGATGCTCCAGGTAGACTAAGGCTGGGTCCTCCCTTAATCTTGACATTTTCCACACACACACACACACACACACACACACGCACACACACACAAGAAGGATGTAATCACAGAAAGAAAAACCATCCTTTCTTGAAACCGGCTTGAAGACTAATTGCCTGCCCCTAAATCCAAGTCCACAGGACCCAGGATCCTACTGCCCATTTACACATGTCCCTGGGTTTGCCTGGATAGTAACAGTAAGCATCATTTTTTAAAATATGAGCTTCGGGACAAGGCCTGTTCCCATCATTATACATACATGATCTCCTTTATTACTTACAAGACCCTATCAGATTGAAATGATTGCACTTATTTTATAAATAAGGAAATGGAAGCCTAGCAAGCCTCCATGGCTTCCCTCGAGGCACACAACTTGTAAGTGGCAGAGCTTAAGCACGAGTCCTTCTGCGAGGTTCCAGGGCTTCCTAGGCCGATAGTCCATGACGTCCAAGACCTGGCACCAGCCTGGCATATGGTAAGTACACAGACAGCGTTGCCCAGATGAGCAAATGCATAACTAACTTCCTCCTTCATCTGAAGATGCTGTCCTTCCACCACCATTCCCTATCCAAAGTGATTCATAAAACGCCCATTAAATCACCTCCAAGGTAATTCATAAACTATTCCATCAAATGTGCACCACAACTATGAGTATAATCTCACGCAGACCAAAGGTGTGCTAGTTTGTTACACTTTTAATTTAAATACTTGGTGTAGATTTGACTTGAGACCTGGTGAAGTCCCTAGATCCTGCTCTTATTGCCAGAGGCCTGGCCAGCTCCCTCTCCTGTCCTCGTGCAATTGATTGTTTAGAGGAAAGTGCCGGCCCTCGTGTGGACCCCTGCTGCATTTCATCTCGCAGTGTTTGGCTCATAGTTCCAGCCAACTGAGATCATTTAGAAGTTTGATTTTGTCATCAATCATATTTTCTATCCCTCCCAGCTGTGTGTCAGCCACAGATATGATAAGCAGACTTTATATGTCTTTGTCCAAATCCTTGGTACCAAATATTAACCAGAGCTAAGGACATTTCTCTGGCGCATACATCTGCTGTGATCCCAGGCCATTTGCATGGGCCCTTATTCCAACGTTTGCCCCTTGACATTATCAATTTTTAGCCTCCATGCAAGCTCTACAAGAGGCAAGCTTTGATATTATGCTCCTTTTCATCCTCGTTGGACACAATGCTGGGTATTGAAGAAAAGCTCAGTCACTGTTTGCTGAATGGTGCAATAGAGACATTGATTTGGTGTCAAAAGACACAGGTTCAGGTCACAGCTAACCTCCTCCCTGCACACAAACTGTTTATCCTCCCAGGGCCTCAGTAACTCTGTCCACAAAATGAGGATAAGGGTTTCTGTGACTCTGTCCATAAAATGGGGACAAGGGTCTGTGCAGACAACCTCACTGGGTTATTGCACAGCCCAAATGAAGCAACGGATACAAACATGCTCCTTTACTCACCCCTACTTGTGCTTTTGCACACACACTTCTTCAATCTGAAAAGTCTTTTCCCTTCTCTTTCCTACCAACACCACCCTTGCCCTGCCCCCTTCTTCTGCTTCTCTGGGAATCCTTCTCTGGCCCCCTGGGGAGGACATCGCTGTCTACTCTGAGCTCCCACAGCACTTTGCAGCTCTTCGCTTGTCCCAGATATCCCCAGTTGTCAGGTTATTGGTCCATCTTTCCCTCTGGGACAGGGTCTTGGAAGTCAAGAGCTACATCTTAAGTATTTCTGGCCCCAGCACCAGCACAGGAACCTGGGACACAGAGGACATTCCATAATAGGCTTATGGAACACGTATGAATGACTGCAACCTGTAAAGCTGGCCCTGCTCTTGCCTCAGTGATGGTTGTAGGGAGGGGTGTGGCTGCAAAGTGTCCCCATGAGCACAGCCCTACCGGGCCTGAATATTCCCTGGTTTGTCCTGGGGAGAAACAAAGGCAGGTCTGATGGACACAGCCAGCCCCAAAGCTCTGTGAGGACAGGTGTCACGTCTGTTTTGCTTATCAGGTGGCAGGCTGGCCCTTCAAGGAATACTCTTTGTGTGAATAAAGGAATCTGTGGCCAACCTCAAATAGAATCCTGCAGGTTCTCTGTGGAACTTCCAACATTCTCCCAGTCTGTGCACCTCGCCAGGGCCTGTGCAGGTGCTCAGCTCAGGGAAAAGGAAGACAAGTCCCCTTCCCTTGAGAAGGGAGGCAGACACATAAATGCCAATCCTACCCCGGGTGAGGATTTTAGATGGGCAAGGTCACAGGGCTGTGGTAGCATGGAAAGTCAGACCGATTCTTGAAGGTGACTTTGATGCTAAGGCTTGAAAGACAAGAAGAAGGCAGGTCCTAGGAACGTGTGCGGTGATGCTGGCATGAGATGCCATGGCACGGACCTTGTGGTGGGCGGAGGCCAGGCCAGGTTCTCAGGGACTTGAGGGCTAAATTAACAAAGCCTGGCCTGGATCCTAAAATCAGTGAGGAGGCCATGGTAGGATTTTCAGCAGAGGACTGACAAGTTTTCCTTCTAGAAAGAACACAATGTTCCTTTCCTTGTATCATTTTTCGTCCAGGGGTTCTGTAAGGCGGGACCAGCCACTCAAGCACATACCATACCCGTGACCTCCACCCAGAGCACAGCATGAACTGTCCCCAGCTGGGTCCTCTGAGAGGCTGAAGGAGCTGCTGCCTCTCAGGAGGAAGGGCACACTCTTTCCTTGACACCCAGGGCAGTGAGCTCCTGAGGGTGTGACCCCAGTGAAAGGAAACCCAGGGTATAAGCCCACTGCTGTCAACACAGAGAAATCAATGCGACTCTTTGCAAGCGTGTAGTGAGAAGAGCACTGCCCAAGGAGTCCACTTGGGCTGCTTGCAGTCCACTCTCAGCCACCTACTGCACCTGTGGGCAGGGCAAGTCACCAACACACATCTATAAATGAGGAGTTCACCACACTGGCAATAAGGACACGCTAATTAACCCAATAATGAGATAGAGTTTTATGCTGATCAGATTGACAAAGATTTTTTCAAAGACAGTGGTCAGTACTGCTGAAGATGGGTAATACAGGCTGTGAGTAGGCATGTTGCATTGGAATAAATCCAGGAAATACTGAGTCTTTGAAATGTACATATCTTTTAACACAGAAATTTTACTTCTAGGAATTTATTCTAAGGAAATACTTAGAAATGCAAGGGGGAAAATGTATATTAAAGGGTATTCAGGAAAGCATTATTTAGGAGAGCAAAAATTGGAAATAACTTGATGTCCATTAACATCTATCCATAGATAATAGTATTAATAAAGTATAGCATACCTATATGTTGGAATCCTACGTAGCAAGGAAAAATTAGGCTTGCAAATTTGATTTATTAACATAGAAAATGATTTTAATCTAATTCTAAAAAACAAAAAAGAATACAAAACATTTAAATGTCAATCCCAATTCTATAACTGTAACAAATACCAGAAAAATATATCTTGTTGTTGTCATAAAATTGGGATTGAAAGATAACTTTGTATTTTTTGTTCACTTAACATTGTGCTATAAGCAACTGGTTTACCAACATATTAATAGTAATTATCAGGGTGCTAGGGCAATTCTAATTTCCTACTCCTTTTTTTTTAAAGTATTTCCAGCATTCTACAATGAGTGTCTCTATAATATTTATAATCAGAAAAACAAAAGCATAATTTTAAACCATAGCAACTTGTGCCTCTCAGGACTGGTGTAGTGTTAAAGAAGATGACACGCAGGAAAGAACGCTGGGAACAGTAAACCCCTGTGTGCGTGTGAGGATCTGTTTCTTTCTGAAACTCTGCATCTCCCTTTACCAAACATCTCACAGTAAGGGGAGTAATCCATCCTGAGGTTCTGGTCCCTGGAAAGGTCTTTGGTAGGCAACAGGTGACTTCCTGCAGGGTGACATCACAGCAATCTCCCAAGAATGCCTCTTAGCTATTAATATCTGCCTCATCCTTCCTGTTTTTTCAGCCCCGCTTTCCTGCCCTGGTTCGAGCCCTCACTGCCTCCTGCCTCGCCACCATATCAGCCCCATTTCTGGTCTCTCTGTCTCCTGGATCCCAGACACCTCCATCCACCAGGGTGCAGACAAAGCCATACACCTCTGACTGTGACACTCCCATGCGGTTGCCATAGGGGATGACAGTCTGAGCTTCTTGGTGTGGCGCGTGAGGTCATGTGTGATCTGTCTCCATCTCATTCTCCAAGGGCATCACCTGCTTCTCTACCACGTCTGCAAACACAACTTTGGTCCCGGTCCAAACCGTATTACTTTTATTCCCCAAAAGCTCCATTCTCTCTGTAGGCTTCCATCTTCCTGGGATGATCATCTTTCCGTGTTCATCCAGCAAACTCCTCTTCAGCCTTCTGGGCATTCTCTGTGAAATGGCCTTCTTTCCACTCTCCATTCTATACCCAGAAACGTCTGTTGTGACACATGCAATACTTCCATTGTGAGGTCATTTCTTTTTTTAGCTAACTAAACTACAGGTTTTATTTGGAATTTATGAGTTTTTGGTCAATATCCTCTTTCTATTGCAAGATCCAATCCAGGTTCCCGGTTGCATTTACAAGTGCTTTATCTTTATCAACTTATTTCATTGTCACGGTAACGCACAAAACTGGCACCTTCACTTTCCCCTTTGTACAGACGGGGAACCTGGGACACAGAGAAGTTAAGCAATTGGTTAAAGTCACACAGTAAGTGGCAACACTAGGATCTGAACCCAGTAGCCTGGCCCGAGAGCCTTTGTTCCTGAGACTTATCCTGTGCTCTCTCTCACACACACACACACACACAAATATGTGATATTCTGACATACTACCCTAATTTTAACTTTTAGTTTTACTTTTTCCCTTATTCGATGACATTTTCAGCAATGACATTTCAGCAAAGACCTCTCTCCTTAAGGAGTATATATGAGCATGAAGATGAGAAATTGGACCAATGGCCTAAGAACAGTTTGAAACCATATCACACTTTATTTTGTTATTATATTTGATTTCTACTGCATTGAGTTCATTATCTGTGTTTATTCTGTTATTACTATATTTAGGAATTGCAATTATAGGGTTTTTTAAAAGTGGATATAATCATAGTTGTACATATTTTTAGGTACATGTGATATTTTGATACTTGAACACAATGTGTGATGATCGAGTCAGGGTAATTGGGACAGCCACCACCTCAAACATTCACTTTTTGCTTGGTGTTGGGAACATTACAATTCTTCTCTTCTAACTATTTTGAAATATACAATAAATTCTTGCTAACTATATTTTCCCTGTTGTAATAGCAAATACTAGCACTTATTCCTTCTATCTAACCGCATTTTTGTATCCAGAAACCAGCTGCGAGGACATACTTTATACATTTCTCTCCTCTGTTGGATGAGAAGCTCCTCCAGGAGGCATCTCCCTCACCTCCGAAACCTTGCCACCTCGCATGTACCCAACACAGTCCAGGGATTTGTTAACATTTTCTTCAGTGAATTTTGTCAGAATTGCACCCCATGGCGTAAAGCAAACCATGCCTACATTTGCTCTGGCTGCTCTGTAATTGCTGACTTCACGAAGTCCCCAGCCACCCAAGTGATCTCTCATAGTTGTCATCTGTGGGACAGGGGAGCTTTAGGGGGAAGGCAGAGCCCCTCGATCACCAATTCTGACAACTCTCATTTGAGCCCGGGGCTCCCCATGCAAACAGACAGTTGACATGTGATGGGAGAAGAAATAAAAGTATGTTTCTATTAAAACCATGTTCCTTAAGTTGTCGCTCTGAATTTATATCCCTCTGGCCCTTGCCAAGTTGGCTCTTGGCTATATTTTATCCTGAAATTAGAGCATTTTTCTTATGGCCCCAGGAGATGCCTACGATGCCTGAAGATTGAAAACAGACCCTAAAACATGGATTTGGGAATTTACAGAGTTTGAAGAATCACTGCCCTATATAACCTGCCCCAGATAACCTAGCTTCCCTTTGCACTTCTGGTTGGAGCTTTGTTAGGATGGAGAAGTTCACCTCTTGAATGATGATTCCATTTCCCAAGAGGATGGGCAAGAAATCCAGCTGGAGAGGGAGAGTCAGCCAGCCTGGGTAAAAAATGATGCTAGTCATGGCCAGCAGGTTTTGGCCTGTGGGTAGAACCAACCATAGAGCACATGTTCATTTAAGTGTTGAATTTGGTATTATTGGGCACCTGCTGTTTGAAGGCCTCTTGCTGGGTCTGGTGGGGGATGGAGGGTTGAGCAAGAAGGTTGTTGCCCTTAAACTGCTAATTTCTACTGGAGAAGGGTTTGGATCTAAGAAGCCACACCTGACAGCAGACTCGGATAAGCTTTAGGAGCTGTAGAAAGTGCTGTGTGTGGGGGGCAGTGTGGAATGGCAGAAAGAGCGCAGGTTTAGCAGCCAACTAGATGCAGGCTGAAATGCAAGTTTAGCCAGTTACCTTACACAAACTACTGCACCTCTCAGAGCCTCAGTTTCCTCACCTGTAAAATGTAAAACAGCCACTTCACAGCAGAGTTAGATGGAGATGAAATGAGATAGCGTCCTGAGCTCCTGGGTGACCAGAGCCCTAGCTCCTCTCCCATCACCGTCAGTCAGAGCTGAAACCTGGTGACCCCACGAATAACCCTGAGCGAACACGCACAGGTCCCAGGAGGGAGTGTCAGGAAGGGCGGCCAGAGCCTGCTGTGGGGAAAAAAGCCTTTGTCCCATTCTCTCCATTTTCAGAAAAATCTCTTCCTGTCCAGTGACCTTGAGCCTGCATGTCTTTGGACTTAGCAAATGTTGTGTCGGTTTATTTGGACTAAATTTCTGTCAGCCTGAGAGGTTGAGCTGGGGTTGCTGAGACCAGGAACTGAGGAGGATTGGGTTGTGGTGCCTTCGCTGTCCTGCGCAGTTGGGGGCCCGTCTCCTCGGCAGACCGCAGAGTGTATCAGAAGAGGAGGATGAACGCTAAGCCTGAGCAAATGTGGCCTGCTTCACGTGGGGTCTGCCACCAGCCCGTGGTCCTGGGCAGTGCAGTCAAGCCTGGCGACCTCGGCTCAGGTGTCTGATGGAGGCACACGGGCTGCTGGTCACATCTCTGCGTCTTTTTCCATTGTATACATAAAGGAACACAAATTTCCAATCTATCTGTCAACAGGGGAGAGGGCCCATTTTTCCTTTTGTGGTACTTCTTACCCCAAATCCAACTAAGTATTCATACTGTACTACCACCCTCCTCCAGTCAAGTTTGAGGAGTTTAAACAACATAACAGACTGAGTAGAAGACCAGGAAGTCAATGTGGGCTCAGCTACCTAAGGGCTGGGGGACTTTGAAATAGCTGCTGAAACCTCTCATGACTCAATGTCCTCACCTTTCAAGTGGGCACAACAACGTCTACCCCACCAGGTTGGCTGTGGATTAAATGTGTCAGCGTCTGCGAAGAGTCTGACACGTGGCAGACACTCAGTGCGTTAGCTCCCCGTGCAACTCCTACCCCCGAGACATTGACTAAATTCTTTGACCAATGTTAGAATTTCTCTTTGACAAAATTAAGTCCATTTACCTCACTCTTTCTACCTTCTGAAGCTGATTGGAAAGGTTAAAGTGGCAGGACAAATGTGCTTTGTAAATGGAAACACTAAGGCAAAATACAGATTATTGGGATGGTTCTTTTAGCCATGAGAGTTGGCCCAGGAGAGGAAAGGAGAGTTTGTCCTTTCTAAAGGCCCAGCCCTTAAATCACCCCTTAGATGTGAGGGCAACTTACAAAGTCCTGCCTTTGCCTGGACTTCTAGACTGATCAATTATCATCAAAGAGCTGGAGAAAAGATTCAGGCTCCAGTTGCAGTTGAAGTCAAACCGTGTTGGCTAGAGGGCCAATGCCCAAACCCTTTGAATGCCATGTAGCCTCAAAGAAATAAAGATCCACAAAGCCTGACGCCAGCTACATGATTAACTGGACAAAACCTATACACTCTAAGCCAGGAGATCAAAGAGAAAGCTCTTTCCAACAAGTAAACTGTCTTAGAGAATTGCGACATGATTCATCCTAACAAGCCACTTAGGAGTCAGGTAAGTGGTCTGTCCCGTGCCTGAGGAAGAAGCAGGTGAGTTCTAGTGGTGGGGATAACTCTAAGGACCTTCATATTCAGAGGCAAGATGTTCATGGCCTGAGACCAGAGCCCAAAGGGCTAACTAACCTCCTGTGAAAGCTCCCCCCGTGTGTCTACAAAATAGGGAGATTCTTGAGGGCAGGGGCGCCTTCGATTCAGCTGACATCCCAGTTTCTAGTTCAAGGCCTCACTTCTGTTGAGTCCTCAGAAACCTAGTTTCCCATGCTGGCACCTGAAAAGTCTTCACTATGAACTCATCGCTTAGCCCTAATTCCTCTACTGAGACTCATCTTCCACTACCTCCCCACCAGGGATCGAAGGAAAGGTGAATGAATGTAAACAAACATGCTTGCAAGCCTCCTCCTAAAATTATCCAAGAGGCTGAAAGCTATTGGAACAGGGATATGGCTAGGCTTTTGGGCACCACTATTTCTCCTTTCTCAACCTGGAAGTGCTATGGGCTGAATTCTTGCATTTCCCCAAAATTCATATGTTGAAGTCCTAATCCCCAATTGATGGTATTTGGAGATGGAGCCTTTGAGAGTGATTAGGGTCAGATGTCACAAGGGTGGGGTCCTGATCCGATGGGACTAGGGCCCTTATAATAAGAGACATCAGAGGGTTTTGTTTGCTCTCTCCCAGGCGTGAGCACTGAGGAAAGGCCATGTGAGCACACAGGAAGCAGGTGGCTGTCTGCAAGCCAGGGGAGCCCTCGCCCACAAAGCAATCATGCTGACACCGTGATGGACTTTCAGTCTTCAGAATTATGATAAAGTGGATTTTGGTTGTTTAAATCTATAGTATGTTTTATGGCAGCCTGAACTGACTAAGACAGGAGGAAAAGAGAAGAATTCTGCCCTAGCATTTGGCTCTAGCATCTACCCACTTGTGAAGCCAGAAGCCTGGGAGTCATCTTTGACTCCTACATCTTCTGTGTTCTTTACCTAATCAATAACAATATCTTTAAAAAAAAATCTCTCTCCAACCTGTTTTACTCCCCATCAAGATTCCTCCAGGTCCTCTGCACCCCCAGAACCTTTGCACTAGTTCAGACCCCAGCATTTCTCTCTTGATGCCCCACCCATGGCCTTTGGTCTTTCCCACCAATGCAGCCTCCACCATCAGAGCCATCTTTACAGCACTTGACCTCACGTCCTTCTGCACAATGTCCTTCATTGGCCCCTACAGTGCGGAGTTCAGTTTTTTAGCTGGACATCCACCAGGCCTTGGATAACTCACCCCCACCTACCGCCCAGCCTCCCCTCTCGCCTCACCATGCACGTTCCCCACACCTTGCCTCACCCCACAGGTGCAGCAGGCCGGGTGCCCTCACCCCACTGCACCTCCTCTGCCTTCACATTCCCTAATCTGACTTCTTGCATGACCCTCTTCCACTGTCCTCAGCAAACTCCTCCTTGTTCTCTAAAATCAGCTGAAGTGCTGCTTCCCTAGTAGAGCCTTCTCTGCCAGCCTCCCACCCACTGTCTCCAGGGTCGGAGACTTCCTCTGGGCTCCCACAGCAATGCAAGCTCATTTCCACCCCAATATTTATGACGGGGTATTTTATTAATAGTTGGTCAGTTCCTTACTTGTCTGCCTTCCTCTTCAGACCTCTTCTCAAGGAGAGGCACTATGTTTCATTCTTACTGCATCATCAGGCCTAGCCCAGAACCTTGGGCCTGGCACATGTCTCGGGAATTATCTGTGGAATAAAGATGTTCCATGACATTCTGAGCCAGGCACGGAGAAACCTGCTTTCTCTGTTTTGTGGAGGTCAACTCTTGGGACTCCTACTCAAGTCTCATTCATTCTTTGAAACAGACAAGCCAAACAAATGCTTAGAGGGAGCCAAGATGATGAGAGAGCACACAGCATAATGGGGAGAGGACTGTGCCAGGAACCGGGACCACCAGCTTAGACTCCTGGCCAGCCTCTGGCATAAGCTGATTGCTCCAGAGCACATCACTTAACCTCTCTGAGCTTCAGCCTCTTCAGACAAAAAATGAGCCACTGGGAAAGAACGAGTGGTTTTCATTCCTGGCTGCCTTTTAGAATCTTCCGTAGTAAGGCCTGAGTATTGATATTTTTAAAAGCCTCCTGGGTGAATTAGTAGCCAGAGCTGAGTGCCACAGAGACAGAGGACAGAAATGGTGACCTGTATCAACTGGAGTGAAGGACACCCAATTTGGTTAGTATTCACTCAGTTGGTATAAAGGGCAATATTCATATTGGTTTAGGCAACAATGAGAAGAGTTTCAAAAGTTCCCCATCTCTGAGCTGTCCTGAGTACTTAGTACACGTTATTGATACAGACATATAAGAAGGAAGGAGGAAAGAATGAATGCATTCACTCATTCACTGAGCTAGGCACTGTGTGAGGTGTGTGACCTCACTGAGTCACCACAACAATCTTGTAAATGTTCTCTCCATGTACAGTGAGGAGAGGGGAACTCAGAAAAGGAAAACGACTTGCCTAGGGTTGCAGGCTGGTAAAGAGAGGAACGGAAGCTAGAGCCAGGTATTGACTGCAAATTCCATACTTGCCGCATTATAATGTGCCGAGCCATGACCATATGCAGGCTGGCCCAGGACAATGGCATATAGCTGGTGCTCAACAAAGAGTTACTGTAGGAAGAACACAAAACAACTGTTGCTATGTCTCAACATGGGCTAGGTGCTGCGTGCGCTATGTGTGTGCATTCTCACCTCAATCCCTGTGCCATTCCGATTATCATGTAGCTGCAAATCGGGGCTCAAGAAGGTGCCTTTGGCTCAATGCAAGTTTCAAAGCCAGACAAGACCCAGATATGGAAATTCTCTCTGGAGAGCAGCTGAACTGAGTGTATTTGGGAGCATGGGGCAGGGATGATGGTGGCGGTGGTAGCTGGGCTCAGGTCTTAGAACCCTGGGCATTGGGAACTTGCTCTCAGGGAAGCAGCTAAGAGGACCAGTGTCCCTGCACTACCCTTCTGCCTGCCAGATGCTCACAATGACAGCTGGGTCTGGAGACCAAGGCTACAGGCACCAGAGGGGTTTCCCCTAGGAGCCAGAATAACCAAAGCTTGTAAAGTGAAAACTAAAAGAGCCCAGAAATGGAAGGCACAACTCAATCCCCCAGTGAGTGACTCATAGCTTGGAGGTGGGGCTGCCTCTGCCCTTTCATTTTCAACTTCCTTGAAGCAGTCCCTAAGGGCCGGGCACGGTGGCTCAAGCGTGTAATCCTAGCACTCTGGGAGGCCAAGGCGGGAGGACTGCTTGAGCTCAGGAGTTCCAGACCAGCCTGAGCAAGAGCGATATCATCTCTACTAAAAATAGGAAAATTAGCCAGGCGTGGTGTCGTGTGCCTGTAGTCCCAGCTACTTGGGAGGCTGAGGCAGGAGGATCCCTTGAGCCCAGGAGTTTGAGGTTGCTGTGAGCTAGGCTGACACCATGGCACTCTAGCCTGGGCAACAGAGTGAGACTTTGTCTCAAAAAAAAAAAAAAAAAA
>CM052443.1:108525214-108550055 GCA_028533085.1 Varecia variegata | reverse complement strand
ATAGGATGAAACCTCTTGGGTGAACACTTCATGTCCCTGACCTCAAGCCCTTTCCAGGGTAGTCGAGGGTTTGGTTTGCATCCAGGAACAAAAGAATAAAAGGAAGACAGTGTTCTTGTCCCACGCCCCCCAGAGATGGTTCTGAGACAAAGGAAACTTTGCTGCACGCCTAGATTTCTGAATGGTTTCTAAGAATTGTTTGGATTTTGGTGAAAAGAGACTTCTCCCAAAGAAGATTGTCTTAGATTTTCCCATTACACGCTCTAATTGCAGCAGAGAGCCCAGGCTCCGAGCCGCCCTGCCGGCTGCGTGTCGTGCGGGTGCACTGCAGGCAGAGTGAGCCGGCCAAGCCCAGTAACTGCCTTCCCTGGAGCTCTGCGGCCAGACCGAGTGTGCAGGGCCTGGCCGTGGCCCCCGAGGACTCTGAGGGAGAACAATTCTGACTAAGAATGACACAAGTGGTTTCTGGAGAAGCACGCTCTGGGTCACTGGGGCTGCCAGCTCATGGGGCCGGCAGGGACCCCTGAGCAGTGCTTGTGGGGCCGGGTCCACCCTGGGCACAGTCTCCTGGAGGCCAAGCTTCCCAGTGAGGTGAGGAATGTATCAACCTCCTCCTACCCTCCAACCCTCACCGCTGATCTAGGGACAATGACCATGTCTCCAATGTCCAGACAGATGAGTGCAGGAGGAGCCTGTGCAAGTTTTACCTAGTTCTGCCTCTGCCAGATGTTCCCTGTGCCTGTCCCTTTTCCTTTTAGTCACCTGCTCAATGCCCCGTTCCTTGTTCCTTCCCTCTCTCTCTCTCCCTTCCTCTCCCCTCCCCTCCTCCCCCTCCCTCTCCCTCTCTCTCTCTTCCTCCACCCCTCTCTCTCTCTCCCCATTTCCTCCTTCCCTTCCTCTTCTGTGTGTTTAGTCATAACCTTATTGCCTTTCTCCTCCAAACTAGCTAATTCTTGACATTCTAGCTGAGTTTTTCCTTTTAAATACAGAACTTAATTTCAAGGAAAAACTTGAAACTATAAAAATCATTGAAACTATAAAACATTGGAACAGGGGGAAATGAACATCCGAGCTGTCATGGGACGACACGCCACATAACACCGTTTCAGTTTGACAGTATCTCCTGCCTGTCCGCAGGGCACTGTGTAGGATGCTTCAGAAGATCAAAGTGGAAATGGAAATGAATGAGGCACAGATAACAGCCAACATTTACTGAGCACTCCCTTCACATGGAGTTCTGTGCTGAGCTCTTTGTGTCTACGAGCTCATTTAATCCTCTCAAAACCTTATGAGCAGGGCCCTGTTGGTCCTACCTTACAGAAGAGAAAACTGAAGTTTTGAAGATTAAATAACTTGATAGGACGAAGCAGCTAGTTAGTGGGAAGGCTGTGTAATCCCGGAGCACTAACCCGTGCTGCCAAACCCTTCCTTCATGTTATCTTATTCTAGCATCACAACTAACTTGCAAAGTAGGTTGTAGTATCCATGTATCATAGATGATGAAACCAATTCAGAAAGGTTGAGTAATTTATCCAATGTCACACAACTAAACAATGATGGAAAAACCCAAACATCTGACTTGAAAGCATGTGTTTTTTTTTTCCATTAAACTATATAGCTGTGGTCTCCAAAATGAAGGAGTTCTTAATGTACTAAGAGGATTAAGACACACAAAGAACTATAACAAGTTTCTTTAGAAAAACAAGATGTGGAGGAAGAAAGGCTACCTCTGTTTGAGGGACACAGAAAGGATCCCTGGGGAAGGAGGCAGGAAGACGGGTTGAGAGGGGTTGAACAACATGGCCTGATGACTGTTCCAAGCGCAGGGTGAAGAGATTGCCTGACGTCCCATTAGCCTGAGTTGTTATGCAGGGGTCCTAGTTTTAATTTTTGTGAATTGAGCCCTTTCTCCTGGTAGAAATATTAAGGACATCCAAGTATTAAATGGAAAATGAACAAATATAGAGTGGGAATGGCTTTCCAAGAATGTTAAGCAATGGTCTTCATACCATAGAAAAGCAAAAAAAAAAGTTGATTAGTAATAATGATAAAATAGTAATAACCACTTTGAGCTGTGATGGCATCTTTCACCCAAACGCCTACTGCTGAGTGGAGTCAGCCTCATTATCAACAGTGAGACTGCCTCCTCTGTCCTGATTACTATCTTAAGATGGAGAAATGGCTTCTAGGGCAGCCAAGATGGGTTTCTGCAAATGGGTCACAAAGAGTTTGCAGAGAAGATGGAGAAAAGCCTCCCAGCGTCCTCTCTCCCTGAACTTTTTCTTGTCTTCCAGAGACAGCAGGTCTGTTTTGAGTGACTGCTTTGAACCAGGAGTTCTGCTGGGGCTGGGAGGTTTGATGACTTTGGTGGCAATGAGGTGGAGGTGCTGTCATACCAGAAATAGCCTCCAAATCTCTGCTCACAGAGAGGTCCTCCTGGCTGTTGCACCATGCGAAGGTTACATAACTCTCATTTGAGCAATCTGAAATCTTGCTACAAATCAAAGATTTCACAACTGCAGAGCTGATTTTCAGCATTCTGCATTGCACTTGGTCTAATTGTCAGAGGCTGGAGAAGAAACCAGGTCAGCTCCAGGAATTTGAGAAAACAATAATCATTTCTTGAGAACTCACTAAATGGGCCATGTCCTGGGATTTGAAGCCAGGTGTGTTGATGGAGTGGAGAGAGGGTGAGAATCAGGAATGTGTTCACAGAGGGGACTCGAGCTGACATTTTAAAGGATGAGTAGAGACGACACAAGAAGGCAGGGGAGGAGGAGCTCCTCCGAGCAGAGGGAGAGCATGTTCGAAGGTGGAGAGGCATGAAACCGTATGATGAATTCCTGAAACCATGGCAGTTTGGCATGACCAAGGCCTAGTGAGTTCTACTGTATTTCTGTAGCAGAGGAATTCCTGCAACCCCGCTTTAAAAACTCTGGAACATCTGAGATGCTCTCCGAGAGTCTATTTGCAAGAACATTCTATGGCCTCTTGGGAGCAATGGTGAAGTCGACCCTTCCGAGTGACTCAGGTAGGCCTCCAGGCCTATCGGAATTCAAATTCTAGTTGTGGAGATTGTGACTTTCCCCGGGCTTTGTGGTGATTCCTCAGGTGAGCCTGGGGCCCATCTTGGCCTTTCAGACCAAAAAGAAATTGGCCTTAAATGGAGATGCTGGTTGACTGCAGTGAGGAATTTTTCTGGGAATGACGTACAATTGTGCTGTTGAATGCCCTGCCCCTCAATCAAGCCACCTGAGAGGGAGACCAAGTGGGAGCCACATGGATTAGGGACCCTACTGATGTTACTCGTGGGACCTTGGGAAAGGCCATTCCCAGCGCTTCTCTCTGAGCCATGGTCTCTGTGGCTATTATTCAGAAGAAAGTCAAAATCCTTGAATCTGCTCTTAATTAGGTCGGGGACTTATTTACAAATCTTTCCACTGATCGGATGTCATTCTGGAGCCTATGAGATGTGTTAACGTGGCGGCTGCAATCCCTCAGCCCGGAACGCCAGCCCCAAAGGCACCACTTGGGAGCTGCTGTCGTTGCTGGTAATTACTCAATAATAATGAAAATAATCAAAAATAACTACCATGTGGATATCACTTTGCCCTTTACCAAGCCCTTTTCACATACAATACATCCTTTATCACCTGTAACATCAATTTCAAGTAGGTACCTCCAACAATATCTCCAGTTTACAAATTTAGCCTCAAAGAGATTAAAGAAATTGCACACCATCACGTAGTTAATGAGGGACAAGGCAAAGACGCCAGGCCAGCTCTCTTAGACTCCAAGGCCCAT
Organism: Varecia variegata; assembly: GCA_028533085.1. Lineage (NCBI taxonomy): Eukaryota > Metazoa > Chordata > Mammalia > Primates > Lemuridae > Varecia > Varecia variegata. The sequence goes on along the minus strand of CM052443.1, from coordinate 108,546,251 downwards.
TGGCTTTTTCAATGTGTTTGCTATTAAAGTCTTCTGAAGTTCCATGAAATAATACCCTTCAGTCCTAGGCCGGGTGCTGCTAAATGTCCTGTAGTTAGACTATCCTTTTGCTCAAATTCAACTGCTCATCCTAGCGTGGGAGAGAAGCATACTAACATTATTTTGCTCAGCAAGCCACATGCACGCCCAATATCCAGGACAAGCACAGCACCAACCCTTACATGTGCCTCTCTGAGTGGGACGATGGTGTAGTCCTTAATCACCACTATCCCCAGCACAGGGGCCTGACACTTGGAAGACATTCAATACACATTAATTGAATTGAGATGAGCATCTTTATCTTCATTTCTTAGAAAAGGAAGCTGGGACTCAGAGGAACTAGGCAGCAGACTGGAGATTACAGAGCACAGGAGAGGTGGCTCCCTGTGGTCACGGCTCTCACGCTCCAGTCTGCCTTTTTCCAGGAGCCAAGACTACCTGGCAATTTTTCCAGCTATGAATTTTTTCTTTCTCTCAACTAAAGAAAGCTGATGAAATTGCCTTTGCATTGCCCAGCTCGGAGGTCAAAAGTATGTGCACGTGCATATGTGTGCACATGAATGTGTGTGCACATGAATGTGCATATGTGAATATACATGTTTGCATGTTGAGGGAGCAGATAAGATGTATACATGATAAAGTGATATCTTCTGAGTTTTATTTGTTTATTATTGGGATGCATCACATTCCTGAGAATCCACTGCTAGGAAGGAACACTTCTAGGAGCCTGGTCATATTGCCCACTTCCAGGTCGTTCTATACATCCTCGCATGCTCACTGCAATATTTACTGTAGAGTTATCTAAGACTCTCCCGCTTATATTTCCAAGACATATCCTTTTCCTACAGACTAGATAGTCCTTGAATGCCAAGCAAAGTTAATGTCTCAGTGTATATAAGACCCAGCTATCTGCGATACTCATGTGAAAAGCATGGATTATACCATGTTGACAGGTTTTCATCCTTGGGGGTAGAGTGAGGGTGCCCCCTCCATCTCAGAGGTAGCAGACATCTATGATTAACTATCCAAAAATGCCAGTTTGGTGATAAAAGCTGTACTTAGCATTGACTCCTCTGCTATAGCAGGAGTCTGGGGGATGCAGCTTTTGAGGATTTTTTTTTTTTAATGGAAGCTTTTGTTAAGATCAGATATCTAATTAACTTAGGTTTTAAAGCTATGGAGGTGCTGCGTCCTCAAGAAAGATGGTTATCAAAATAGTTTCATCTAACGTAATTACCCTAAATCTACCATGGAAGAAAGAATGAAAATGTTTCTTTTTTAAGAAAAGCCAATGTATTGAATAACATGGAAGCATTTTTGTTGTGGGATCCCTGTCTATGCAGCAGAGGCTAGATCAACTTACTAACCAGCATAATTACCATATCCAGAGCTCGTCTCGGGAAATGCCTTCCAGAATAAGGGAAAACACAGCATCCGTGCCCACAAGGATGGTTTGGTCCCCCCCGAGGATGAAAGGCTCCAGCTGCTCTGCAGTTATAATCAAACTGGCTCTCCCCCAGCCTCCTCCGGCTCATCCTTCACACAGTAATAACAGAGTTGCTGGCTGTGCATCCCCAAAATGGTGTTTAGGACATCAAATGCTTCAACTACCACCTATGTGCATAATGACTCCCAAGGGCTGTCTCCAAACCAGGTCTTCCACCCCCACCTCTGAGATTCCAAGTCAAGCTCTTCAGCAGCCTGATGGACATCTGGACTTCCCACCAGGCTCTCCACGCAGGACCTCCAAAACCAAACTTGCCACCTGGCTGTCTTTGTCCCCGACCATGACCGACTCCCGTGCTCAGACTCCACACCTTATCAGCCTCCCATCCTTCCAGTCACGCATGACCCTTATTTTAAGGGTTGGCCATTATTTGTAGTAGATTTTATATCTTAAAACACTTTTAAATTTATAGAAAAAAATTGAGATGATCTTCCAGAGAGTTCCCATATACCCTGTACCCAGTTTCCCACTTAACATCTTATATTAGTATGGTACATTTGTTACAATTGATATACCAGTACTGGTACACTATTATTAACTAAAGCCCATACTTTATTCACATTTCCTTATATTTTACTGAATAGCCTTTTTCTGTTCCAGATCACATCTAGGATATCACATTACATTTAATCATCATATCTCCTTGGCTGTGACAATTCCTTGGGCTTTCCTTCTTTTTGGATGACCTTGATAGCTTAGAAGAGTACTGGTCAGGCATATTCTAGAATACTCTTCCATTGGAATTTACTGATATTTTCTCATGATTATACAGGGGATATATGTTATTAGGAGGAAGACTGCTGAAGTTAAGAGCTGATATTCCTGTTAAGGTATTGTTTGGACTTTGGACAGGATTGGTCACCGCCTTTCCTCAATAGAGGAAGGGCTAATAACTAATTCTGATGCTGCAGTAGCATATCTGGCACTGGGCATGAAATTCAGTTAAGGCTTGATGAATGCTTGAAGCTTTGGTGTGTTTCCTCATCTGCATAGTCAGATAATAGAACTTATTTCATAGGATTTTTTGAGTATTAAATTAAAATATTAAAGTACGTGGCACAGGGCCTTGCACATAATTCAGTAAGCACTCCAGTATGTTAGCTGCTACTATTTTTGTCACCATTACTAGGATCTGCATGTTATGCAAGATATGCTGGAAGCCCAAAGAATTGACTTTGACCCCCTCCCTACATAAAGCAGTAAATTTAGTGTTTAGATGGAAACAACAGGCGCCAAGCTCAACTTTACACTTCAGGAATAGTCTTCTATAAAACTCATGTTACATTTAGTTCACTTTGATAAGACTTCACTGACCATCAATTTTGTCCTTAACAGTGGTCCAGTTCCAAAAGAAATACAAGCCATGGCTCCTAGTCTCAAGATGTTATAAATTTACTGCCAGATAATAACACAGGGCGGCGTTCGACACGGAGCCAAGCAGAGGAGATGTGGGTGTGGGAAGTTCAGAGCAGGGGCCGGGTCTGTGTGGGCTGTGCTGTCGCTAAGGCCTGGGATGCAGGCATGGAATGATGGGCTACATTTGGATGGCCAGAGAGAACGGCTGGAAAGTCCTAAGCAAGGATCTGGAAAGAATGAGTGTACAGACCACCAGAGCCCGAGAGAAGTCCAACCTGCCTGGAACTAGGCTTTATGCAGAAAGGAAAAGGAGATGGTATCGGACAGAGCATCATACAGAGCAAAGTAATGGGGTGGGGGTGGCCTGAAAGCTGCCTTCAAGAGCAATGCTGAGCCTCATATTTTTGAGCAAGGGAATAAGAGGATGAAGGTGGAACTTTCAGGACGAGCTCTGCTTGCCTTAGGCTTGACTAGCTGGAGAGGGAAAGACTGGTGGCAGAAAGATTAGCATGCTAGTTCATTCAGTCACAGACCCACTTACTGGTCAGGTATACACTCAGCGAACATTTAAGAAGTTCCTATCAGACTCCAGGGCGTATGGAGAAATACAGTCTTGGTACCTGCACTAAAGGGACAAATTAGAGGGACAGAGATTATAAAAGGTTTCTGCTACAATCCAGAATAGATCGCAGTGAAACCAGAGAGAAAGGAATGGAATAACATGTGCGAGATAGATAATAGGCATAATGGATATATATCATAAAAACAAATGTGTGTGTGTGTGTGTGTATATATATATAGACTGTTTATATGCATACATTATATATTCTATATTATAATAATGTTAGTATATACTATATATACACATATATTATATATACACATTTGTTTCTATAATAGAAATTTGAAGGACTAATTGTTAGAATAAACATAAGAAAGAAAGCAAACTGCGAGGAAAGAATAATTCCAAATCATAAGCCTGAATGAGCTGAATAGAGGTTGCCACTGACACAAAGGGACTCCTGCAGGTTGGAGCCAATGAGGCAAAAAGATGAATGTGTTTGGAAAGAGTTGAACGTTACAAGAGGTATTAATACAGTCAAACAGTTACCACCTTGAAACACAGTGGGAGTGGGAAGTGGGGCTTGGCTCAAGGGACAGGTTTAGAGGTTATCACACTATGGTGAGCACAGAAGAGGAAAAGACCAGAGCTAAGCCATGAACCCTTGGAAATCTCCACGCTACAAGGGGTGCCAAGAACAGGAAACACCAAGAGGTACAGGAGGCATCAGAGGAGGAGGCAGAAATTATGGTCCAAGCAGCAGGAGGATAAATTAATACAAGGGAGGTCTAAGAAGCGGGTAGTCAATGATGTCAAATGCTACTGGCACAAGATAGCAAACCTACCCAGGAACCATAGCATCTAACAACCATGAATAATAATAATAATAGCACTTTTAAACAGTTACTATATTTCAGACCCTGGTGCTGTTCTAAGCAGTTAATACATGTTTTCTCATTATTTTTGTGCCTAACTTAGCATAAACACTTAAGAGTTGTCAATAAATGACTCATGTTCTAAGCCAAACTTGAAGGCTTTTAGGAATCTGGATGTTTTGATATGATAGCTAGTGCTGGAATGTTAGAAATGGGTTTTTGTAGGTCGATAGAAGATTAATTTCTTTCCTTGGGTCATACTGTCTAGGTTAAATCATTGGTTTACTCCTGGCCAGTGAAATCCTGTCTGATAAGATTCCTTCCCTTCTGTGCTGTATGAGAATGCATTGTTTACCCATGTGGGCTCGGGTGGAGCCCAGAATGTTCTTCAATCCAACCTCTCTGGCAAATGCAACCTCTGAGTAGTAGCCTGGACCTTTTGGGGATTAGCCAATCTTTTTTATAAAGTATGACAAAGAAGAGGGTGTGCTCTGAACATGGACTCAGAAAGAAGAGTTTTGGAAGTGGGGGGTGGGAGTGGCTGGTACTTCCAAGGACAGTTGGCCAACAAACTTGTTCTTGCTTCTTTCCACAGCATCTCTGAAATTACTTTGTATTCATCTGAAGACTGACCACAAATTGGAAAACAGGAGGAGATAGCTGCTGAGTGGCTTTCAGTCTATGAAACAAAATCTTTCTCAGAATACAAGGGGAACATCACATTAGGAAGGGATTGTGACCACTGATGAACCTTCCCTGTGGGCTACGAGTTGCTAACTTTGTTCGGTAAACTACAAGCGATGGATTTCCACGTGTCTGTGAGTCTCCTATACAACAGATGCCCTTAGGAAGAGCTTTCAGACATACAATGGGGTATATTGAAAGTTAAAGAATACAAATGAGAAAAAAACACATTTTTATTTAAAACCCAATTTTTCAAAGGGAGAGCAAGAAGAATTCTAGTGCTAAAATAAACCTTAACAAACAATTCCTTTAAGCCAGCAAGCCTGCACCCTGCTCAGAGGGTCTGCTCTAATAAAAAACAGGCCTATGACTCCCTCTAAGTCACAGTTCTCCTTGCCTGGATGTTCATATGCATCTGGAAGGCGTAGAGCATAACAGAGGTATTTATCAGCACAGAAGATTTCATCCAAGGCCACTCATATGGGGAACAAAGGGGGCAGGATTCAAACCTGGTTCTATCTACTACCAAGTTCTTCTGGTGCACCCAGTGGACCCCTATAAGCTGACATTGACCCTGTGACCAATCAAAGGCCACAGGCAAAATCAAGTTCCTTCAGAAAGCATGAACCATTCTGGAAATGAGAAGTGGGGCTGTGGGAACCAAAAGTTTAAGGGATAACAGTCAACACAAGTGGGTAATTTGGTCAGGATGGAGGAAAAGACCAGTTGCTTAGAGCTGCTGTCATTTCAAAGGCCGCTTGGTCTTCACCCTGAGTTTCCTATCAGTACATCCTCTTGTACATGGTATTTTGAAATCATATATCTACCAAGTGTATGATTTGTTTTGAATTTCAGTTTTCAAAAATGTATCAGGACGTGAGTGACACAGGAAGGCTAGTCGGGGGCCATGCCTGCAGAGGCCATAAGAGCAAGCTGGACAGGTGTGTTCTGCTCCAGACCTGGGAACATTTGGCTCTCAAAATCAAGAAAATATTTCAGTACCGGCAGGAGGGAGGCGTGGAGGAAAATGCATGGACACGCTGCCGCAGATGAGAAAACACAGCAGCGAGAATGAAAACCTGTGTTGTCAAGAGAAAGTTGCCACCAGGGCTGCGAGGGGTCTGTTGGAGTTTTGGCTTGTGGCCCCAAAGAGAATGCCTCAGGGGTGAGATGTGTGCCTTGTTCAGCCTGGGCCTGTTCTAATTCAATTTGATTATATACCTCCATGTGAATCTTGAGTAGAGCTGGAATGGGGTTCCATCAGCGGTGAGTCTTTACAAGTGGCAGCCCAAACCCTTGTAGCCTACTTGATAGTACTTTGGGATTTCCATAAACTCCCAATATCACACAAACACACACACATAGAAATTTTTCTGAACCTCACCCCTCCCTAATATCAACCCAAAACGTGAGAACATCCCTAAAATCCATTGTTCCTGAAATAACAGCTGATTCATCAACAATATGACTTGGGATGGATGGGAAGAAAAATAGGACCACAACACAATAATTCAATTTGGGAAAAACTCAATGTTTTTTCAATTTAACTCAAATGTTTATTTAGCAACCAACTAAGCCCTTGTGTAGTGAAGCAGACAGGGTTCCTGCTTCCGGGAAACCACAGCAAAATTGACACCCCCCAGGCCAGTGTTGCTTTCAGTGTCGTACTTAGATCTGGGAGCTCAGATTCACCTTGGGAGCTTACTAAAACACAGATTCCTCAGCCACATTCTGACTTACTGAATTAGAATTTCTAGGATGGTGGGGGCCAGACATATGTATTTTTAAAAGCTATGCCAGGTGATTCTTCTGATCAGAAACTTTGAGGTCCTCTGCCTTAGGTTCTTAACTAACTATGATTTTTATTTCCAGATCTCAAGCACAGAGAACGCTCTAGTAGCCCACCTGGTGATGGTGAGGGACAAATTAGGGAGCAAGTTTTGTCATTAACCACACATTTCCTGAGGCTCTAATATGTGGGAAGTTGCAGCTGAATGAAAAGATATTCAATCAAAAGCTCCTCTCAGCCCCCACATCATGTAAGCAACCTATGGAGGAAAAGACAAACATATGACTTGAGGAGAGGACTCGTGTGTGGTCCCCAGGATTCACATTCAGATGTCCCTGTTGTAGACCAGACTCATCTCTTCTATCCGGTTCAGTACCACCTTTTGAAATGGGTATCGTGCCTATCTGTGTTGAACAGAATGAGGATGCCAGCTCAACAACATTGAGTGGCACCTCCCCCACGCTCAGGAATTTTAATCCAGATCCCTTAACTCCAAGTCCAAGGTTGTTAAAAACTTCCAACTTTTGAATAACTCTTCCATGAGTTCTGTACCCAAGGCCACAGTGTGTCAACAGGAACTGGAGCAGAGGCAAATCTGGCCTGGCCACTGGGAACCAGTTATGATGTGTGACAGGTCATCACCTAAGCCTTAGGTCACAGGCTTGACTCTGCTGGCTACTAACCAGGTGGCCTCAAGGCATGTTACCATTGTCCTTGACAGTCCCCAAGCCAGACACCCAGGGAGGTTTGTCCTGATCCCTGCCTCTCACTCACCCTGTACATGTAAGTCATTCTTATATCCAAATATCTTCAAATGTGTACACCTCTCTCCACCTCCACTCTCACCGCAGACCTAAACAACCAGAAGAACTCTTCACTGATCACTGCCCTTCCATTTTTGCCATTTATCCATTCCATTCATCCCAATTTGTTCTCCCCACAACAGCCTAAGTCATAGCATGTCACTCTCTTACTTAAAGCCTCCAACAGCTTGCAGTTTATCTTGGAGCAAAACTCAATTTCCTGCTGCTGTCCACAATACCCTGCCTGGCCTAGGTGCACCCTATCTCTCCAGACTCATCCTGAGCGCTCTCCACCTTGTTTTCCAGGCCCCAGGCACACTGGTGTTTCTGTCTTTCCAACACTCTATGCTCGCTTCTGCTCCTTTCTGCTCATGAGCCTTCCTATAGTTTGGACCTTCCCAGGGGAGCACTTTTCACATCTTAATTCACTCACTTAACTCAACTCATTCTTCAGATCTCAGTTCATTATCATTGCCCCAGGGAGTCTGCCTCATCACTCCTGCCTCCTCCTCCCCACCACTAAATCAGTTCCTCCTGCTACACACTCTCATAGCTCCCTGCACTCACCACAGTTTGCAATTATACATGGTGGTGATTTCCTGTCTTACCCACTAGAGTGTGAGCTACCTTGGGATGGAGACTGTGGCTGTTTTATCTCCCACCACCTTATCCCAAGCACCTGAGTACAGAGCCTGGGATGTAGTAGATACAGTAGTGACAGTGGTCCTGCTTGCGACTAGTGGCCAATATCGAGGGCCTGGCATGTGTCAGTCAATAGAGCAAAGTGATATCCTTGGGAGTCACGATATCTTATTGCAGATTTAAGTTCCATCTTCAAAATTCTTTTAAATTATGTATTCTAGTCCATATGATGGGCTGGTTTGTTTTTACTGTGAAAGTATATCAAGGTATTTACTTTCCACAATGTTTACTTGGTATAGTCTAGTAGATTCTAGACTGTCCATGCCTGGCCAGAAGTTCCAGGGGTACCCATGCACTGCTTGAGTTACAGGAGTAGAGAAAGTGACACAGAATTGGGAGTTGCGGAAATTGAAATGTAAATTCCTATTCTGGCACTTACTAGCTGTGTGACCTTGAACAAATATCTTGACCTTTCTGAGCCTTGGTTTTTGAACACTGAGAAGGGGGCTACTACTATCAATCTCTACTGTGAAGATCAAATGAGGTAAAATGCATAGAACACGTAATAAGAATTTAATAAGTAGTAGCTCACTTAGTATTTGGAATGAGGGGAGGAAGAAAAAGGGATGATGTTTAGAGGCAGAGAAGGGGTAGCTGGTAGACCAGGAAGACAACCTTGATAGTTTGATATGCTGGAGCTGGAGAAAGATGAAACTCCAAGAGTGAAATTTTTAATACTTTGAAACATTATCACCTGGCTCAGAGAGTGTGTGGGCAAAGGCACCTGAGAAACATCTGGAATAAGCATTTTAGTTGTTTAGCTCTGGCCTGAAACAGCAGTGTTAGGAGCCTGCTGATGGTGGAGTCCAATCAACCATCAACTGGAAAGTGAGTCAGAGAGAGGAGGAAACCAGAACATTCTTCCCACAAGTTTGGTGAGGGAGGAAAATGTCATGGTATGCAAGGCAACAGGACTGGAAAGAGTCATGAAAATGAACTTATGCTGACTACCCAAAGTTTGGAATGATCTATAAGGTAAGAGCAAAAGGCACTAGAATCCGAATGAAAAATCCATACACAGGACAATGTCTTGGTTGTGGTCATGAGTCTCGCATTTTTTAGTCAAATCATTCATTGCAAACTTCTTGTGTTGTTACATGCACATACACACACACACTATAGGAAATGCTGTGTTTAAACAAAATTGGACAGAACAGTTTCTTTACTATATTATAAATCTTCAAAACAAAAATATGCACCATATCCCAAAGTTAGTATACCAGGATACCAGGATACAAAGCCCAGCTCTGCACATGCTAGTTCTCTCCGACCTTGAGCAAATTACCTGATCTATGACTCAGTTTCCTCAATTGCAAAATGAGAAGAAGAGTAGTAAATACCACATAGGATGCTTGTGAGAAATATATGTGTCAAGCACTTTAAGCCCTCAGAAGAGTGCCCTGTTCCTAAGTGCTCAGTATTATGTCCACTAAAATTTTAATCCTGTCGTCATCTGTTAGGTGTCTTTCTCTGTCTAGAGAAGAGGGTGGGGACTGTGTCTTATTCATGCGTATATTCCTGGTGCCTAACAGTTCCATGTAATGGGCCCTCAATAAACACTTATTGAATAAGTAGATTATTTTCTAGGCAGTAAAATATCCCCATGACTCCAGAAGATTATACCTCAAGGAATTTTATTATTTTTTTCCCTCCATGGAAAGGAAGACATTATGTAGATTCATAAAACACCCTGTCCTGAGCAAAGACTTTTGAAGTCCATTCATGAATCTCTCATGGAGTTTGGCAGCCTGGTTCTACCAAAGTTGCTTGTTTTTGGAGAAGTCACATTCATTCACTTGTTCAATATATACCTGTTGAATGTCAGTCACATGCTAGGCACTGTTTCAAAGGCTGGGTGAAAGCATTGCACAAGACAGGTAAGGTTTCTATTCTCATGGACCTTGATGGGAGGGAGATAGTGCATTAAACAATGAATAAAGAAAGAAGAAAGGAAGGAAGGAAGGAAGGAAAAGAAAGAAAGAGAGAAAGAAAAGTTGGATACTGATGAATGCTATCATTGAATTAAAAGGAGAAAATATGCTTGAAAGTGCCTGGGAAGACTACATTTGAAAAGGGGATCAAGGAAGGCTTCTCTGGAGGCCAGGCATAACATTTAGACTTGAGTGTGAGACGGAGGGGAAAGATATTCCAGATGGAGGTGGCTGCTACAAGAATCTGATATAAAGCTGTGTTTGGGGTATTCCAGAAATCAGAAGAAAATTTGTGTGCCTGGAACTTGGGGAGTGAAGGTGGGAGTAGTACCACATGAGGTCAGGGAGGAAGGTGGGGCTCTGCAGGCCAGGGAAGGAATGTGGATTTTATTGTAAGTGCAACAGGTGTCGAGCAGGAGAGTAGCATGACTTGACTTACACATTTAGAAGTGTAGGGAGAATGGATTACGAGGGATGTGGAAGCAGGACTAGAAGCCATAAGACCAGTAGAGAAGCTATTTCCCTGATGGAGGTGACAAACAAATAGTATAAGTTCAGATCGTGTCTGTGGAAGAGGATTTGATGTATGCTTATGAACCAGAGTCCTGACACTGACAGACTAAATGTAGGGGTGCAAGAAAGAGAAGTATGTAGGACAATTCCCAAATTTTGCCCATAGTTTCTTAGGCAGCATATCCAACATATTCTGTTGGTGACATATTCAACAGATAGGAATACTACTCCGGTCCATATACCAGGTGACAGGGAAGGCTGCCCATTATTGGATGGGGACAGCCGGGCAAAGTATAGACTGGTGGTGGGGGATCAAGACTTCTGCTTTCAAAATGTTGAGTTTGAGATTCCTAGCAGATATACAAATGGAGAAGACATAAAGTTGTATGTAAAAGTCTTGAGTCCAGCAGAGGTAGATCAGAAGAAGGATATGCAGGTAGGAATCATTGGCATTCAGATAGAATTTAAAACTACAGGAGCAGATGTAATTTCTAGGGAGAGCATATAGTTGAGGAAGAGATAGACTCCCAGAGCAGAGCCCTGGAAAGACCAGCATTGGGAAGTGGATACTGGGGGCCTGGGAAAGAGACCAAGAGGAAGCAGACAGCACAGAGGGACAAACTCCAGAAGAGTATGTTGTCCTGGAATCCAAGAGAAGACAGTGATTCAAGGTGAAGGGAGTGATAAACTGGGTCAAATGTTGCCAAGAGATCAACTAGGAAGAGGGTTGAATTTGACAACATGAAAATCTTTGATGACTTTGAGAAGATCATTTTCACTCTTCATTTCCTGGACCCAGTTTATCTATCTTGAAAAAGCTGGGGGAGGGGGTGTTTTCAAACATTTCTTTTAAGCAGAAGTCCTCTTTCCTTAAAATAAACCATTAAAAGAATCTCAAGATATAAGAGAGAATAAAGTTAGAGCCACTGTTTTGAAGCAGGGACTCAAAAAACATATCCAGCCCAATCTCCTTGCCCCTGCATTTGATCCTAAGGTGGCTCTGGGTAACACTAGGACCCTTGGAGAGAAGATCCAAAGCCACTGGACTTTGATCCAAAGCTCTGTAAAGGGCTCGTTGGCCAAGGGAATCTACATGGGGACATGTGAGAAGCTCTCAGTCCACTGAGCAACAGGCTGTCTACCGGCTCGGAGCCTCTTTATATGTGGCTAGATTTTCTGCCATGAAGAACACAACATCCCAGCCTTGTAAGGAGGAGCTCTTAGGATCTTCTATAATCATGGTTCATTCTGGTTTCGGAACCCTGTTCCTTCAAGATACGCCATTGGCTGGTTAGAAGTGCACCCATTCAACTGGTTTGCCCAGATCCTGCCACTCGGTCACACCTCCAAGAAGCATCCAAAGCCCTTCCTTTGTTGCAAAATGATTCAGTGTCGTTTCCATAAAATGTGGGAACCTGAGCATATGTTCACACATGCAACCTGTGTATATTAGAGATTTAAAGGGAGACATTCTTTAAGGGATCAGGCTCACCAGAATAAATTTCTGGTTGACTTAAAGGAGCCACGAGGCATATCACAGTCTGCATAGTTCATGTTCTCTCAAGAAATGAGCTACAATGCTACTCTGTTGGAAATCATCACAAAAGGGATATTTGAGTGTGGTTAGTGGGAGAAGGGGAATCAAAGAGAATGTGAGGGATCATTAGAAAGTACACAATTAACTGATAGAATGATATGAAATTCCTAATTCATGGAATGCCCACTTTGTGTCAGGGCCCCTGCTAGGCCTGGGAAAAGGTGGAATAGATACAAAAAAGATAAGCTCCCTGGGGACAATCCTTTTGCTTATCTGAATTGAGTCATCTTCCTTTAATTAGTTCTAAGACACCTTAAAATCAAACTGTCCATTATATTTTCAAGGTTTTCCCAAGAAGCACATTCATTCAGGCTACCCAAATATGAGACCAAGAGTGCCTGCATCACAATGGCCACCCCAGACATCTATCCGCACAGACACTTTACTGTTTACAAGACTCTTTCATGTACAGGAAGAGGAGGAATGTTCCTTTCACTTCGGGTTTGTGGAACCTTTCTTGTTCTCCGATCCTTTGCTCAATAAACTGTTTTTGCTGCTACTCTGATTATTAGTCTTTTTAGGGCTGTTTTGTTGTTGTTAGTTTCTCAGCTGTATACAGCCTGCCTCAAAGACAAAGCCCTGACATAAGAAAGTGTCACTGTAGAGTAGGTGCCAGAGTGGTACCTCCATGACTCTTGGCAACACCACTGATGTCCATTGGCCACTGTGTGCTGTCTGGCCTAAGGAAAAGTTGGAGCAGTCAGGGAAGCTTTGAAGGGGGGATGTGGTCAAGGTGTACAAATAATATGACTTACAAAGCAAAAGTCAAAGAATCTACATTAGAAAGACCCTTAGACTGTTAACAACCTGACTTTATCACATGACCATCACTCAGAGGAGACCAAACCCAGGCTAGACCACATCCTCACCCAGGCTAGCCCAACAGCATGGCCATTTCCCCCACAGCAAGGGAAGCAGGGTGATTGAGTTTGGGGAGAAGGAATTTCCTGCTCTACCCTCCTGGGAGCCAGAAGAGTGAGAAGAGGTGCCAGGGCTCAGAAGCGTGATGTATTTGCTCCCTGTACCTTGGCTCTGAGCTCACAGACAGCTCTCATTTGTGAGTCAGCTTCCTTCCAGTTTATACCCAGTGTTTACAAAAGTACTGTGGTCTCACAATCACCCTATGAGGGATGTATATATTTATATTCTCATTTTTCAGAGGGGGAACAGAGAAATGAAGTTATGTGAGCAAGGTTACCGAGCTCTTAGCAAAAGCTGGAAGTACCTGTTTCCAAATCTTAAGGTCCTAACTACCCCTTCATCCAGGTCATACACGAAGCTGGGTCTCCTTTACCGACCCCACAGCTGACTAAAGCAGTCCCCTGACATCCTTCTGCCATGTGTTTAGCTCTTGGGTTCATGCCTGGAGTTTTGATGTGTGAGTACCCTCCCCCACCTTTTTCTTTCATCTTTTACAGATTTTGTTGTCAAGATATTACTCTTGGAAAGTATCTTGTTTGGCAAGTTCCTATGACCACTGGGGATTCAACTTGAAGGGAAGCACTTGGAAAACATTCTTGATGACTCTGGGATAGAGGGAAGGCAAACCCTTCTGGCTGGATCTCACCCGGAAAATCTTCCTGGAGTTGCGTGGGAGCCAGAGCAGGGGGCAGGGGGCAGGGGGTGGTGTCTAGAACCCCAGGGTGGGAGGTGAAATGCCATGTGTCCATTTGAAGTTACCTAGAGTCATTTGTAGCCTGAGATTAATGGGCCACAGATCCTGATGCAGCAATGATAGAGATCACACCCAGATTTTCATCTTAGTCCGTGGAGCTAAGCAAACATCAAAAAGCTCAGCAGGTTGGTTCAGATCATTATGATAATGATTAATAACAGGTTTGTTGACAGAGCTTCTCTCTGCATAGCTTGCCATTGCCTTTATGGAGAACATTCTGTTGCATGAAAGCAAACAACAACAACACTGGGAACTAAATGAGTTTCCCCAAATTAATGAATCTCTCCATGCTTTGGACTCAACTCTGGTCCTGAAGAAACCCACAGTGTAACTTCCTTTTACTCCATTGACTCAAAAGCCAGTTTGCCCATGTGCTTGGATATAAGGAGAACATTTCATAGAATAATGGGCCCTATACATTTCTAATACAGCATACACACTGTGTTAACACTCTGAGTTTCTGATTCTCCCTCTACATCCTGAAAACTCAGGAGGATAAGACCAGTTACAATAAGACCTTTTTATTTGCAACATTTAGCCCAGTGTCCCAAGCATAGTAGATGCTCAATAAGTTTGCTGTATTGCTAAATTTCTGATGACATAACTAGAGGAACTTTCTGGTACAAGCCCCTTATCTTACAGATAAGAAAACTGAAAGGGTCACTAAGCTAGTCTAGAAACATTGTCACTGGACTAACCTCTCGTTGCTCTTTCCACACTCTCAAAGCCTGGCAATGACAGGCCAATCAAAGATACCAGCCTCCCAGGAAATCTGCTATCAGAAAGCTCTGACTGATATGACCTAGTATAACCTTGTTGCCAAATCTCCAAGCCTCTCTCACAACTTCCCAAGGAAAAGTTTGACAGCCCTAGTTTTATTCCTGGGATGAAATTACATTAATATTAGTCAGGCTTTAAACCGTTGGGCCAGGAGTAGCAAGAGCATATTTTCCTTGTATTTCTACTCACTTAGAATTAAAATGGAGAGAAATCAAATAAAATTTCATAGCTTTTTTTTTTTTTAACATTGCATGGGAATGGAAGTGTTTCTAAATAAGGACAGAGATTAGCATCGCTCATGACTTTAGGAAGTAGTGAGCAAAGCACCAATAATTATTGTGACTGTTCATTCCAGAACAAAAAGAAAGTCTCAAGTGGAAAAAAAAAAAAAGTATGTCTAGGCAATTATATATTCATTTAAAGAGCTTAAAGAAAAACTCTTGCCCCTCCTACCTGATCAAACCAAAAAGATCTCCAATTGTTCCTAACACCAAAGGGGCAGAGGACTAGCAAGCTTTACTTTGGAAATCTAGAACCTTGAGGACTGGCCAGATGGTCTGTCTCTCTGTCTCGGACCATTAGGCCTGGGCTGGGTTCTGAAATCCTGGTCATTGGCCCCAAGCTTAGAATGATTATTATTGTAGATGGATGGATTTGTCCAAAACAGGACTTTGCCCCATCCTCTCTGTTGCAAGCTGGCAAGGCAAGAATATGTTGAACCTATATGACTTAGGAGACCATCGGGCATATGAACTTGGCCTCATTAGCCCAAGAACATCCTCAGCTGAGGATCCGCAACAGTTCTCATTTCTAAAGGTTGCTGTCTATCATCTGTCGCGGTGAGCAGTGTGGGTCCAGACCAGTGACAGACATTGGCTCCTCCAAGCATGTCTCGCTTGGGTTCTTGTGGAAGGCAGGCAGTATCACACCTGCTCTTCTTTGACTGCTCTGGGTCATGTCTCAACCAGGCCCATGGTGGATTTATTTGATGAAAATAAAAATATGATTAATGTGATAAAATATTTAATAATTTATTTGATAAAAATAACATAACCGTCCTCCTCCATTCTTATCAGAAGAGAAAGTGGCTTTTTATTACAAGATCCAGTCTTTGATCCACACCCTGGGTGACCTTGATTAGGTGTTTAACCTCTGTAAGCCTCTGTGTCTTCTTCACTTTAAAATGAAAATAGTCCTTTTGCCGCCACAAGTGTTGGTCTAAAAATTAGCTTTAAAAGAATATTAAGAGCACTGGACATCAAGAGAATGTAATCACCGTTTCTTTTCTTCTCCTTTTCCTGAAATCTTTGTTTTCATGTTCTTAAAAACAGAACAAAAAAAAAAGCAAAAGTCCTGAACTAAATGGATTCAAATGTGTACCTCTTTCTTTTTTTTTTTTCCAGTACCATGGCCAAATTGGACCTAATTGAAGGATGATTGGATTGTTGATGAGAGCGTGTGATTACAAATAGCACGGCACACACGTCAGCGAGGCAATCCATCCACTGGGATGACTGATCACTCCACTTGTTTTATGGGAAAACCTCCTCTGCTGCTGGTAAGCCCCAGATCAGATCTGCGCTGTGAGACGAGGTGTGTCCCTGGGGGCCCCTGCGTCATTTTCTGTGTGTGTAAAAGGGTATGTATGCATCCACTTGGTCGCTGCCACATCCAGCAGGGGCACCTGTGTGCTTCGCGGGGAGAGGCGGTTGTGACTACATGTGTGGTGTGCATCAGGGTCTGAATTCGTGGAGTCCGTTTGATTAATTCCATAGTTTTGTGTAGATTCCTCAAAATACAGTGCTTGGATTCTGACCCTCTTTCTGGGGAGAGAGGCTTGGAATGGTCCTAAGATGACCAACAAGCCTCATCCTATTACTGTTCCTAGCTCCTGCTTCCCTCTTCTGGGCCCCTTTACAACCTCCGTCCAGCTGTGTGTGTTTTGTACATGTCCACATATATGTAAAATTTACAAATTGCTGTGAACTCTTTATAGCTTCCAGAAATACGTAGAAGTCTTTCATTCTGTCAAACTTTGCACATGCTGGTCCCTCTGCCTGGGACACCCCACAGCCTCTCCTGCCTACTCATCTTTCTAGAATCAGTCAGGTAGTACCTCCCCTGAGAGCCTTATCTGACTTCTCCAAGGTAGGCTGGGACACTCCTTGGTTGACTCCTCCTGAGTATTTTTTTATTACAGTACTTTCACATTGTGGGTTAATTACCTGTTTGTGAGCCAAACTTCCCAAACCAACGGTGAATTTCTTGAAGACCTAGAATAGGCTTTATTTATTTATCTCAGCCTCCACAATGCCCAGTACAGCACTTGGAATACTGAAAATCTCCATAAATACTGAATGAATGAATGAATGAATGAGTAAATGAATGGGTTCATGTCCAGGGCTAGTCCGCCATGTGAGTACAGTCAAAAAGGACTGAGAGCTTCGGAAGGCAGGGTGGGATCTCACTCAGTAACCCCTGAAGCATTAGAGCTTCAGAGAGGAAACAGCTTCCTACGGCAGGTGCACTGGCCTGTGTGACACTGTGATCGTGGAGAAGCTAACAGATCAGGTAATTTGTCAGGTAAGTTTCCTGGAGTGAAGTTTTCAGCTCCGGCTCGCCTCAACTCAGAAAGACGAGTGCGTGATGCTGCATGCCTCCTTCAGTGGAGTTCAATTAAGCTTAATATCTTATGACTCAAGAGTTTGCACACCAAGGCTTGGCACTTAATATTGTAATTACCCCTTTTGATTAGAACTGCCTTTCATAAGCAAATCGACGCAGTGGTTTGACAAGCTTGAGGAATTGTTTTTGGAGCTCACCCTACAAGTTCCACGGGGAATTATAATCATGGTAATTACTATTGAAGCGAGATTCCAGTTCTCCGTGTCCTGGGAGGTAAGTGAATAAGAGTCACACGCTGCACCCTTTTCCATCCGAAAACAAGGAATGAAGGTGGAAGTCAACACGGCGTGGTCCCCACTCGGCCCACAGGCTGCGGTGTTTCTCCTTTGATCGGGCTCAGCCTCTGCGGATTCAGTACATTGGGCAGAATTCTGTGGCTGCCCTGTGGTTTGGGTTTTGATTTTCCCCCCTCCCTCCAACCGGACACATAGGTGGTGGTACCTACTCTCCTCGTCTGCGCTAACTTGTGGGAACACGTGGGAATACGAGGGGCTCCCAGACTACTGTTGGGCTGGCAGTGGAAACCCAAACCGATGAGAAGCAGGGGCTGTCATGACCCAGGGCTGGGCTGGGCTTAGGGTCCTTGGGATCCCAGTCAACTTACAGATAGAACGTTCACTGAAGAATGAATTCAGAGCTCCACTGGAGAAGCTCAGAGTGTTCTGGGCTGGCTTTTAAGGGAAGAATGCCTCACCAGGTTCAAGAGCCTTATTCCAAACCACAAGGGAGCTTTGCAGCCACAAAAGTATTTAGCTTACACACGAGCGAGGCTGCCCTTCTATTCCAGGGGCCGCGCGCGCTGGCTTCCCGGGGAGGCTGGAACCAGTTCCAAATGCTAAAGAAGACCATTTCCCTACGGGACTCAAGAGGGGGCTCTGAGAAATGATTGTTTCTTTTCTTTTTCTTAGAGAAACTGTTTATGTTGGGGGCCCCCTAGTCTCTGGAAATGTGATCTCTTGGGCCTAAACTCTGCAATTGTGGCTCCCCGCTGTCCACACTCCACAGGGGCCCTCCCCCACCCTTTGCTTTTCCCTCCATCATCCACAGCCTGAAAATTCATTTTAAAATTAACAGCACAAGAAAAAAAAAAATAGGCCGCAAGCCCCAGATTGCTAGCAGATGCCCTGGGGGTGCTGATGAGAGAAAAGGCAAGTGGAATAGGCCTTTCGCGTGGCTGGGTTCCCTTCTCTGCCTTTTCGAAGGGCTACGCAGGGTCAGGTGAGGGGCGTTAGAACACACGTCCATCCACCTGATCGCTTGTTCATTCTGTTAACAGACACTCTTTGCATTTCAGTAATAGGATGCACCAAACCTGCCCCTGGGTTCTGCAGCCTCCATGGAAATAATAACAAACATTTACTGAGTGCTTGCTACATGCAAGGCACTATTCTAAACATTTCAGATTTAATAACACCTTAACTCAGTTTTCATAACAGCCCTATTTTTAATACTCCGATGAGGAAACCATGACACAGAGAGGTTAATTACTTCGCCCAGTGTCATGAAGGTAGGAGGAAGCGGGTTCAGCATTTGATTCCAGGCAGTCTGATTCCACGGCCTAAGCTAGGGGTCAAAAAACTTAGTCTGTTGGTAAATATTTAAGGCTTCGTGGGCCAGGTTGTCTCTGTCACAATGACTCGACTCTGTTCTTATAGCTCAAAAGCAGCCATAGATAATACACAAGTGAATGGGCATAACTGTGTTCCAATAAAATGCTATTTATGGACACTGAAATTTAACTTCATACAATTTTTATGTGTCTTGACATATTATTCTTCTGTTGCTTTTTTCCCGCCCAATCATTTAAAAAAAACCATTCTTTCCTCGCAGACCATACAAAAGCAGGCATTAGGCCGGATTTGTCCCACAGGCCTTAATTTGTCAATCCCTGGCCTAAGCCTTGCTCCCTCTGCACTGATGAATAGGAAGAATTGTTACCCTGGGGACTCCCACAGCCTGGTGGGGGAGACAGACAAACAGCATAGTGACAGAGACATGTAGACACAAAGCTCTTTGGAAAAGCCTCTTATTCACACACACGTTGCCTGCTTTGCCTGAATTATTCTATCTCCCATCCTCTACCCTCCTCCTGGCTGAATCCTAAGTGCCTTTCCAACCCCAGCTTGGCATCAGCCTCTTTCAGAAAACTCCCCTTCACATCCGCCCTGTACCCAGCTCCTTCTCTGTTTCTCCCAGAGCTCCATCCTCCACCTGATCACCATGTTACTGTAGTTCTCTAATGACACGTCTGCTCCAGCAAGGCAGCCCCCCTCATTCCTGCTTTCCTGGGTCCTGGCCTGGTCCCTGGCACTGGGCATGCCTGTGGAATTAACTTATAGACGAGAGACTCTCAAAACAGGTAAAGAGAGAAGGGAACTTTTAGACTTTGTGTTGAGTAAAAAAATACTCCAAGCCAATGAGATAGGGAAGAACGGTGTTCCGGGGATAAAATGAACTGCACGTGACAATGTAAGAGGCAGGGACGAGGGAAACATGGCATGAGCAGGGAATCCCCAGGGATTGGCAGAAATGCCCGTGTCAAGAGATGAGGCAGACAACGTCTTTATTGGCAAGGGTCTGCTGCCTGCAGACAGTGGCATTAAGCATGGAGGTGACATGCTCAGATTGTGTTTTAGAAGAGGAGTCAGCAAATGATAGCCCATGGATCAAATCCAGCCCAAGGTCACATAGTTACAAAGAGACAGAGCTGGGGCTGGACCCCAAGGGTGTGAAACCAATTCTGTGTTCTCATCACACTAGGATTCGACACATTACAGAGATTCAGTAGGCTACATTAAAACACCTGTGGCTAGGATGAGAAAGGGGTGAAAATCCTGGAAGTGGAGGAGGCAGCACAAGAGACCTCACTCTCACCCTCAAGACACAGGTGAGCAGCTATCCAGGGCTTGGGAGGGAAGATCCCCACCAGATTAGCTCGGAGGGGAGGGAGCTTGTTAAGGGGATTTAAAGTCTACCCTCTTAATAACCCTTTGTAGTTCTTTGGCGCCTGCCTTTTCTTGAAGCTCAAAGTATTTTGCAAAGATTAGCTCTTTAATCCTGCCAACAGCCTTGTGAAGTGGGTAGGTGTGAATGTCTTATCCCCACTTAAGAACCTTGGATTCCAGGGGAAACAGGCTCCAATGGTGACTACTTGCAGGGTGGGGAAGAGGTACCAGGGGATGGACTAAACCGAATTGTCATTTTTTATCTCATCCTCCCACCAGAGGAGCAGTGGACCCGGAAAGCACGAGCTCTGGAACCAGCCGAACCTGGATACCAGGTCGAACTGCAAATTCCTCAACTTCTGTAAAGTTCAATTTTCTCTTTGGAAAGGGAGGTAATGATACCTACCACCTCACCAACTGACAGTCCGAGACTGTACGTGTAATATGCATGTCAAAGTCAAATTCTCGAGTATATTTAAGAGATTTTTTAAATTAAAACTCATCAGACACTTGGCAACAACATTCTGTGGGGTTTTGTGTTCTGGGAAGCAAAGCTCAGTGTACTGACCTGAGATCTGGAGTGCCAGGTAGGGG
>CM052443.1:108512705-108524714 GCA_028533085.1 Varecia variegata | reverse complement strand
GACGCATCCAACTGATGAAGCCTGGAACTTCAGTGTAAAAGACTCTGAAAATTGAGTTCTGACCCCTGTCCTGGGAGTTCCCAGAGAAAGAACAGTCAAAGGATGGTGGGAAGCCACAAATACAACAAACATCCATTAGTAGAACATATTATTGAACTTCAAAATAAAACGTAATAGAACTTGATAGTTTATTAGAAGATTGAAGGAAAAAATTCTTAGTGGGTTTTTTTTTAAATTCTAGAAGTAAAAAAGCAGCCAAGTAGAGTATAAAGAGAACATACTTTGGAGCCCACCAGACCTAGGTTTCAGTCCCCAGACTGTCAACTGTTTAATCTCCATATGTCACTTAATGTCACTGAACCTCACCTGGAAAATGACAACAACAATGCCTACTTCACAGGGTTATTTCCAGCACTGAGATAATGAAAGCTAAATAAATCTTGGTTTCTGCCAATAAAAAGGGAAAACATATGTTAATGTTTCTATTGATTTTTATTAGGTAGGACTCAACTGTTATCCTGATTTCTATATTTTCACAGTTTTTAAAAGATATGCTATTGACTTATTTTATCCTTACACTGATCTTGTTTATGGTAGGTGCCCTCTAACCCTTCCCTCCAACTCTACTACTAACCAGATGTCTGTCTATTTACCTATTCTTGTGAGAGTTTTATAAGCTCAATCATATAAAAATTGCATAGAAAAAGTACTAGAAGTAAAACATCCTAAATGTCCACCATAGTTGTCTCTGGTTTGTGAGAGTATAAACAATTTTTTTTTGTTTCTTTCTACTTCTATTGCTTTCCATTTTGGTTTGTCCTTGATAATAAACATGTACTTCTAAAATTAGATGCAAATAAAGAATCAAACAAAGCAGAAAGTGAAGATGAAAGTTCCATGAGCTTAGCATGTAAAAGAAAAACCAGCAGCAACTTCTCCACTGAGCAGCCGCACCAGCTGATGTACAGAAGGGAGCTTCAACTACTGGTCTGCAACATCATCTGATGCACCAGCTCTAGTCTGATGCTGGACAAGTCCTTATCCACTCATCCTGCCATGGCATTTTAGATATCACCTCTGTTCAGAAAATAGAGGAACTCTTCACATATTTTCCAGAAACTTTCAGGATTCTGTAAACTTTCTAAGACTTTGCCTCTCAGCACATGAGGTCCAAGTGCCATGTTACTCATGGGTTATTTAAAGCAGGATGAGAACTCTAGTGCCCCAATTCTCTAGCTATCCTTAGCATGCTCCTTTTCCCTTGTCAAATCTGACTGCCAAGGAACTCATTTACCATAGACTGTAAATCACCAATCAACGTCTCCTGTTCAAGATCCTTCAGGGGCCTCCAGGGATGGTGATACAACTTTCCTGATTATGAGTTCTGTACCTTTCTGACGCACAGTCCTTTCTTAGTTTCTGATGTCCTCATTAGCATACCTTCTTATATTAATTAAATCATGATGACACTGATGTCCTGGTAGTATTTGAGGGTAGCAAGGATAAGGATATGAAAGGCTAAACTCTTAGGAGCCAAAGCTACCTAAGTAGCCATAAAGATAAAAACACTGTATCACAACGACATGGGGAAACAATTTGACTTCTCAGAAACGCATGTCTTGCTTTATTTGACCATGCCATTGACCTTTTGCTGTCTTCTCTTGATTCTCTATTTCCTTTGCTCTAAGATTCACACCCCTTAACATGTCAATTAAGACCTTCTATGCCTGTTTTTCTAGCTCTATCTCCTGCTTCCTCTCAGTCTCATCTATCCTCTCCTTTAACATATGTGATGTGTTTGATCCAACACATCACACTTTTAGCCTTTTGCAATTACACATACTCATTCTTACCTCTCTACCCAAAGACATGGTTCCCTCTGTGTAAACTTCCCTTTCCTCTTCTTCACCCTAAGACCCACTCAATCCCAACTATTCTGGAAGACTTCCTGACTCCTCCAGGGAGAAGCAGAGGCTCTCTCCTGTTTGTTCCCAAGGCTCAGAGGTTTCATTCAATATTCCACCCACAGCCATTTGTTGAGGGCCCTCAGGTGAACTCTGCACCGTGCTCCCGTAATCCTTGCATCTATTACAGCAAGTGCCACACTGGGTGTCATGTGTTTACCTGTCTACAAGGTGCAGCCTGGTGACAGGCAGCCATGTGGAATGTTTGCTTAAGACAATGGCACTATTTCCTCTCTTCAGACCCACCCAGCTGGAGTCACTTGCGCCCTATTTCTTAAGTCCAGCCCAGGACAAGAGAGCATGTTACCTCGAATCCAGCCTCAGCAAACCACAGGGAAAACCACACACCCCCATTCCCACTGCCCAGGAGCCTTTCCCTCATCCCCTGTGTGTTAGCACAAACCATATGATTGGGTTTCTACCTGGATTTCTCTGCTAAGCATGCTCTTTCCCTGCTGCCCCTGGAATCTAGCCGGCTGGATAGGTCTTTCCAATCTACCTTGCTTGTGCCAGACTCTTACTGTAAAGGCCAGACTTGTTCCAGGTAGACCCAGGGGTGGCTGGGGTTCTGCTTGCTACATGTTGGGGACTAGGAATCTCCCAGGTGATGTTGTGATTGCCTGCTGCAAGGGCTCTTGTGGCTGGGCACTCAATGAAGCATCACACCTGAGCATGCTCAGCTCTCCTTACCCACCTGCTGAATTGGGTGTTGCTCCTGGAGTTGCACACCCTTGGGACCATGGACTCACTTAGATATTTCTTCCACCTTCGAAGGCTGGCTACCCGCTGGCTTCTACCCTGCCCAAGAAGCCTCTTTTTTCCTACTGAAACTTCACTCAAGTACAAAGAGAAAGTTTCAAAAGTTTCAAAGTGAAGATTTTTTTTTTTTGAGATGAAGTCTTGCTATGGTGCCCAGGCTGGAGTGCAGTGACTATTCACAGGCACAATCATGGTGCACTACAGTCTTGAACTCATGGGCTCAAGCAATCCTCCCACTTCAGCCTCCTGAGTAGCGGGGACTACAGGTGTGTGCCACGGTGCCCAGCTCAAGCTGAAAATCTGTCATGCCCCATGGAGAAGCCAAAATGACAGGAAAAGGGGTGATTAAAATAGCCACAGGAAAGGAATTTAACAGAGTTTCATTTAAAGCAAAGGGGGACATGAGAGTAAAGGAAACTGTAATTGGGTATAAAAACTCTAAGAGAGCAAAAATGTCAAGGTCTTTGCATGTTCAAATCTGAAAAAGGGTTGTCCACACCAGTAAAGCATTTCATGAAAAATTATAACATTACCTAATACTTATTGTGCACTTAGAATGTGCCAGGAATTCTATTTAGGTGGCTTTTCTTACTTAATCCTTACAACGGCCTTATGAAATAGGTTCTGTTAGTAACCCCTCTATTCAGAAGGAGAAATGGCTTAGAGAAATAAGAATGTTGCCTGGCAACCAGCCATCACAAAGAATAAAATTCAAACTATCAATTGACTTAGGAAGGAATTTTCTAAAGTAAGTCATGTTGCATGAGAAAAGCCGGGTACAGGTAAGTGTGTATAATATGATCCCACATTTGTTTACCAACTTAATAAACTCTTATTTGTATGTATGTGCATATATTTATGTACTATACAGAGTAATGTGCATAGTATGATTCTATTTCAGAATAAAACAGAACCCTATGTCTGTGCATTTTATTTGCTTATGCATAAATGAGATAGGAGAAAATGATGGAAGAATTCATATTGATCTGTTGATATTAACTATCCAGGAAGAGAGACAGCATGGGTTGGCAGGCCTTAAAAATGTTATATTAGTCCCTGAGGCTACAACCTCCAGAAACGGTATGAAGAGGCTCCTGCCCTACTGTACCTGAAATGGATCTTTGAGAAGCAAGTGGCCTAGAGGTACCTGTTGTAAACTAGGGGTTAACAATTAACTATAGCCAGAGTACCCACTCACTCTGCCCTGTCCTTAGCTCAAGAATCTCTAACAACATCGTATTTATTAGACAATGGGTCAAGCCTTATGGTAGCTACTTTTCATTCATCATCTAATTTAATGGTTACACCGACTCTTTCACAAATGAAGGAACTGAGGCTCATAGAAGTGCAGGGCTTAATGCAAAAGCTTCAAAGCTAAAGACAGTACAAGAATCTGAGATTTAGATCTCAAAACCCAGTGCTCTTTCCATAATACAGGGTCCTTCCTCCTCCCACTTAATGGTGACTTTGCTCATAGAACTGTTGCTGTTATTCTTAGCTCTGAAATCAATGTCTTGGAGAACTTGGAGCAACACGTGCTACTAGGGGGCAAAAAGGAGACAGACTGTTGTGGTTGGAGTGACTCAATTTCAAATTTCAGCTCTCATTAACTCCACTTTCAACCTTGGGAAGTTGTTTTACTTCCCTGGAGCCTTAGATTTTCCTTCTAGAAAACTGGCATCTCTGTATTGTGAGGCTCCAGTGAAATAAAGGGTACGATATGCCCTACACTTAGTGGGCAATCGACACAAGTGAGCAGTGCCTTTCTTCTGGAGAACTTAATGCTAAGTGCTCCTGCCAAGCTTCCCTTTTGGGAGATAAGTGAAGATAGACAATGACCATATGCCAAGCAGTTGTCATCATGTCCTTCTTGAGTTATTATTTTTTTTGCAACAAATGGGGAAATTAGGCACTGTTTTGGAACTATCATTCTTGAACACAAACTACAGACTTATTGTTTGGACATTTCTCACAATTTTCCTAGATATCTTGCTAATGGTCATGATAGACAGAAATAGGATTGTAGACCACTGCCCAACCCTGCCTACAAATTAAGCTGATTTCTTTATTTCTTGACAGTTTGTCAGCCATCAATTGCAAGCCATACACTGCCAAAGGTATCTGGGCCTGAGTAATTACTAAGGGAATGTGATGATTTCCGGCACGGGAAATATAGTGTGAGCTCCACTGTAATTACTATGGAACCCATGAGGTATAATTACCAAACTGGCTGCACAAATGGCATCTGCTGGCACTGCCAGATCAGTCTGTGAACTTGCTATCAAGCAGAAGCAGTCGAGTTCTCTTATTGCATGAACTTGGTTATCCTAATTGATCTGAGTTTTTAAATTAAAAGTTTAAACTTTTCCTTTTTCAATAATTTTAGATTCATATGCAATTGTAAGAAATAATACAGAGGAATCCAATGTACCTTTTTACCAGTTTCCCTCAATGGTAACATCTTGCAAAACGATAGTATCACGGTTAGGATACTGACATTAACCCAGTCAAGATACAGAACATTTCCACCACCACAGGGATCCTTTCTTGTTGCCTTTTTGCAGCCACAACCACCTCCTTCTTGGCCCCATCCAGTCCTTAAGCCCTACCAGCTACTAATCTGTTCTCCCTTTCTACAGTTTTGTCATGTCAAGAATGTTAAATAAATGGAAACAAACAGTGTAAACTTTTGGGATTGGCTTTTCCACTCAGCATGATTCTCTGGAGATTCATCTACATTTTTGTATTCTCAATAGTTCCTTCATTTTTATTGTTATAGTCTTATAGTTCCCTAGGCTTTTGTTCATTTTCTTTTTTAGTCTCTTTTCCCTCTGTTGTTTAGAAGAGAGATAATTTTACTTCTTCCTTTCCAATTTGAGTGCCTTTTATTTCTTTTTCTTGCCTAATTGCTCTGGCTAGGACTTCCAATACAAGTTAAGAAATAACCCTAACTTTACCACAATGCAATATATCAGTGTAACAGATTGTACTTGTGCCCCATGAATATATACAAATAAAAAAAGAAATGGGAAAAAAGAAATAAAAGAATATTTATATGAGGGATTGAATAAAGGTGGAAACTCAGAGAGTATGACAGAGCCCTGGAGCCAGCTTTCATGTCCATGGTATTTGCTGTACCTGATAAATATGAGCATTATTTTGCTGCCTTGTGGTGTGTGAATGACAGAAGTGTGGGGTTCTGAGGAGTCCACTAAAAATCTATAAAGCTGGACCCTCAGGGTCTACACCCTCATTGTAAAGTTGAGCTAGAAATCAACCTGGCCTCCATTGCCTAAAAGAACACTGCAAGGAAAGTTGTATTTCTCACACACTGGTGCAGAGTGGAGTGGGGAAATTTCCCTTAAGAATTTATAACCACAAACCACCCTCCCATGGGCTGTTTGGCCTAAATTCATACTCAGTTGGTGGTCCCAATAACCACAAGTAAGTCTTTATTTTTAAGAATCTATTTTTAAAATTTATTTTAAAGACCAGTAGTGCCATTAGACACCTGGCAAAGCAAATATAGATACTTCCTGCAGGAACTTGTATTCCTGAAGAATATTCAAATCTTAAAGGATTTCCCCCAGATAAAGCTCCAAAGTGAGCAGATCACAGCAAAAACTCACTAAATGTGCAAGGAAACCACCAGTCACCATGAGTGAGAATCTTTAGTAACAGCAGATAGCAGAATCGGACTCCAAGTACTAGAAATATTAGAATATATAAAATAAATGTATTTATTTAATTTTATAAATTGAAAACAGGCTTGAAAATGAATACATTTAAAAATGACACAATTTTCTAAAGAACTAAGCAGCACTTCTAGAAGTGAAAAATATAATATATTATACTATATATTATACATATATTGAATTACATGTTATATATGTTTAATATTGTTTATTATGTATAACATGTAAATAGTTCACTTATTACATTTTATAATGTTAAAATATTATTATGGTATGTAATATACATTATACTATTGAGTTATATAACATATTTTAATATATGAAAATATTATATTATGAAACTATTAAAAATAATAATTGAATTCAAAACTCAATAGACAAGTGTAATAGAGAGTTAAAAACAGTTAAAAATAGAATTGGTTAACTGGAAGATAGAGCTGAAAAAAATTACTTAAACTAGGACCCGGAGAAAAAATGCAATAAAAACTGTGAAAATGAATTTTAAAATATATGGAAGATAGGGTGAGAAAAGCTAAATCTAATTGCTGTTTCTTAAAGTGAGAGAAAAAAATGACAGAGGCAATATTAGAAGATTATAGTGGGGAATTTAACTGTGAACTGATGAAAAACAAAACAAAACATAATACCCCCACAAATCTACAAATTCAAGAAACCCAAACAATTCCAATCAGGATAAATAATAAGAAATTCACATTTAAATATATTATAGTGAAACTACAGCACCTCATATACAAAGGAGAGATCTTAAAAGCAACCAGAGAAAAAAGATAGCATGCCTCAAAGAAGCAATACATTGATTGCTGACTTCCAGACAGCAACATTTAAAACCAAGGTAGTAAAATTAATTCTTTAATGCATTGCGGAAAAAATAACTTTCAACTTATACCAAGCAAAAATATCTTCCAATTTATAAAGGTAAAATAAAGACATTTCCAGACAAACAAAAATGGAGACAGTTTGTTAGCAGCAAATTCTCACCAAAGGAAATTTTAGAGGATGTTCTTCAGCTATATAATCTAAACAGGTTATTTAATTAAACTCTCCATGCCTAAATATCCTCATTGCAAAATGGAAAGAATAATAAAATCTAGTTCATAGGTGTGTCATAAGAATTACATGATTTAAGGCCCTTAGACTAATGCCTGGCATATAACAAAGGTTACATAAGTGATAACTGCTAGTATGATTATTAGAGAAAGAAAATACTCCCAGATGAAAGGTCTGAAATTTAAGAACAAATCAAAAACAAGTTTTGGTTGTAAAAATTGATAATAATGTCTTACAGGTCTAAAATAAAAGGAAAAAATGCAATAAAGATATAAAAATCAAAGTGGCACTGGTTGGAATTAAAGAAGTTTAAAGACCCTTTGCTATCTGAGATTAAGGCAAAGGTATTGATCAACTTTACACTTTGAATACTTAAGTGTAAATACTAAAAATTCTTGAGCAACCAATAAAGTAATAGTAAAAAGGTACATAACTTC
Source organism: Varecia variegata (assembly GCA_028533085.1). Taxonomy (NCBI): domain Eukaryota; kingdom Metazoa; phylum Chordata; class Mammalia; order Primates; family Lemuridae; genus Varecia; species Varecia variegata. The sequence goes on along the minus strand of CM052443.1, from coordinate 108,516,791 downwards.
CAAACTATACAGTTATCATGAGGATTAGATAAATTAATAAATATGACACAGTTATAAAAATACTTGATATATAATAAGCACTATAAAAGTGTTTTATATGTTTTAGGAAAATCTGAGAGAAATATACAAAAGTGAAAATATTATGTCTGGATGGTCATATCTATTATAATATTTAAAATAGTTTTTAAAAATTTTTCTATTATAATATGTTCACATATTGAACTTTAATAAGAAAAGAAAAACAGATTTTAGAAAGCTTTTTTTCAGGAAAAGAAGAGGCTACTAGAAGTATAATGAAGAGACTATCAAAATTGGCCAGGCAGTTAGTTATAAAAGAGCCAAATAGAACTTCCACAAATGAAAAACTTAGTCATTGAAATTAGACACTCAATATGTAAGTTAAACATTAGATTGATCAGAGCTGAAGAGATAATTGATGAACTGGAAAATGGCTCTTGGGAAATTACTCAGAATGCATCCCATGAAGACAAAGCGTAGGAAAATAAGAAAGAGAGGTTAGAAGATAAAGATTACAGAGTGAGGGAGTTGTCGTGAAGATTAAAGTGTCTACCATCTAATTGGCACCTAGAAGATGGTCGAGAAATGGTAGCTATGATTATTATCCAAGTTTCTGAAATGGTTTCAGAGAGTCATACCTCTTATGATGTATGACAGATTTAAACCCATCCAAAACTATCAAAGAGAAGAGAAAGACAGTTTTGCATGATTTCATGAAAAAAATAAAAAGAAAAAAAGAAACCAAAAAAATTGGCCAACTCAGACTTTAATAGTTCATATGGGAGGCCGAGGCAGGCGGATTGTTTGAGCTCAGGAGTTCGAGACCAGCCTGAGCAAGAGCGAGACCCCGTCTCAATTAAAAATAGAAAGAAATTATATGGACAGCTAAAAATATATAGAGAAAAAATTAGCGGGGCATGGTGGCGCATGCCTGTAGTCCCAGCTACTCGGGAGGCTGAGGCAGGAGGATCGCTTGAGCCCAGGAGTTTGAGGTTGCTGTGAGCTAGCCTGATGCCACGGCACTCTAGCCTGGGCAACAGAGTGAGACTCTGCCTCAAAAAAATAAAAAAATAAAAATAAATAGTTCATATAGGAAAATACCATTTTAGTATCGGGTCCTGTCCTTTGAGACTTTTCTTTATTCATTCCCCAAGACGGGCAAACCTGCTTGGTGCTTCAGTAATTTACTTAACTGACATTAATCAGTCTGGTATCAAAAATAAAATAAAATAAAATAAATAATACCATAACTATATAGTAAATTCTTAACCCTCTTGTAACCAAAATATTAGACACGACCTTACATGGACCAATTTCTACATGGAGTTGTATTCAGTAACAGGTATGGGCTCTAAAATCCTTGAGAATTAATTCAGACCTGTATTCTAAGTTTTCTTGAAGGAATCAATGCAAGGATTTAAAAGAATCCAACAAATAAAAACATTCTTTAGACATCATTTCCTCTTCTCCATCACTCTTATTCTCTTTTTTTCAGTTTGCAGCTGGTTCTCTCAATGCCACGCTGTTTCCATCCCTTTGTCTTAACCTTACCCTTGACCCACCCTATTCGGCCTCTTGACCAGCAGCAACTACCAGGATTTCTTTCACCACGTGCTGAATTGATCCGGGATAACTAGAGGCTCCATGTTCCTGACTCTCTCTCATTTTCTATACAGGAAAGAACACAGAGTCCCTAGTAAAGTGACATTCTTCTCTATGATTCATAAATTCTTATGCTGAAAGTAATTTTTACTTTATTCTACCATAAAAATCTAAACCCCCATGTTAATTAAATAACCCACACAAACCCATAGCCACCCAGACAGAACCATATTATCTGCTAACTGTGCGGACAGATCCACACTGCTTCCAACATTCCAGACCACTCAAGTGCATCCCTGCATAGTCTGTTAAGGGAACATAAGGTCTACAACCAGAAAAGGAGGGGGTTTTTACCAGGGCTTTTGTGTGGGAGCAAGAAACACAGCTCATTGTGAGAAACTTTGCTATATAAAAGTATACCATGAAATACAAATATGCAAAAAGTGTCCCAACCACTGCCGCTTTGTGTGAATTCCAGAACACTAGGGAATGATTAGGAATACCTGCAATTATAAGGGACAGTAATTATCCCTGCAACAGTCACCAGATGTTTCGTCCTCAGAATTACCAAAGTTCTTATTGCCACAACCAATTAGCTGCAGAGTGACATGGGTGCACTCCCTCATGTGTTTCCTTTCTCTGAGGTCACTGATACGTTAAGGTGACCTAATACAAAGAGTAATTTTGTCACGAAAACATCACACAGAATATGACCTAAATGTCAGATTCGAATAGAGACACACGTACTGAGAGTCTACTTTGTATAATCCTTACAACAATCCTGTGAGTTGGTGGCATTTTTTACATGGTACAGGCAGGTAAATTCAAGTAAATTAAGGCTCTGGCAGTCTAAGTCATTTGTCCAAAACCAGACATCCAGTAAATGCACCTGAAACTTTAGATCCTGCCTATCTAGATCTAAGTACTGTGCTCTTTCCACGGACCAACCTGGGCATTAAAGCAGGAGAATTAGGTCACCTACAAATGGGAAAATTGTGTAGTGTCAAGAGAACTATGCCATTGTGGTCAAGGTTGTAGACCTGGCTTGGGGCAATTAGCTTTTCTTTGTCCCGGTAGCCTAAACTCTAAATCCTGCCAGATTTTCAGCAGATTAGTCACAATAGCAACTGAGTAAGAATTTGTGGATGGCTAACAAAGTGAATAATTTCTCCCATGTCTATGGTATTCCTGCATATTGAATTTTACTTTCATATTTAGTATCCACTTTTAACCTCCAAAGTAGGGTAAGTTGGGTTTTACTATCCTCATTCTACATAGAAAGAAACAGAGGCTTAAGGAAAGAGTTTGCTGTGATTACCCAGGACCACATAACTGGTAAGTGAGGGTGCCCAAACCCGGAACCCAGGGTCTCTGACTCCGAGCTCAGTGCTCTCCCAGCTCAGACTCTTCCTAATGCTCGAACCATTGTTTCAAAGCCCATAGCTTCTCGAGGGGCAGTGGAGGCATCTTAGGGGCAAGACCAGCTAGAGGGTTCCTCTGGCTTCTCATGCCTTCCCTCAAGCCATGTCCAATGCCTGATTTCCAGGGTCTCTTTCCTCGGGCACTTACCCAAGTAGGATGTAAAGGCTGGATGGAGTCCCACACACATAGCATGTGTGGACATTTGGTGGTTGTCCCTGTCATCCACGCCCCTCCCCCCTCTTTCTAACTCTACCGTGACTTTCCTAGTAAGATGTTTTGGGTGGAATCAACCTTGAATGCTGACTCCCTGAAAATATCATCAAAATAACCGGTTGATAGTATTCTCCCGTATCTTGATAAGAATATACTCAGCTTTGTCTTATCAACCGGTTATTTTGAATCTTAGTAGCATCAGGGGGAAAAGTTAGAATATTTATAAGATTTTGAAGACTGGTCTAAGATGGACTTTCAATGGGGAGAGGCTTTATTAAGATTGGATAAGGATCACAATATAACATTTTGGGTCTGTCAGACAATCAAGGGTTTCAAGCCAGGGTTTCAAACAGTCTCATAGACAGTCATTTGATGCTATTTATTGAAAATTCCAAGTTTGATGTTTGTATAAATGGTTTTTGTTTGTTTTGGTTTTTGGTGGGGACTGGAGAGGAAATTCCTGAAATGAACAATAAAGTAGTTTGCAACTTTTCACTTCCTGGGCAAGAGTTCCCTGGAAGAGTAATGCTACATTGATGAAGATGGTGGAAGAGTAAAGTTATGTTAGTGAAGACAGCCAAATAGCAAATTCAAGTTAATGGGGACAATAAGCTGTGTGAGTATAAAAGAATTCATTTCTGACTCCCATTGCTATTTCCAGGAGTATGCCCTGATTGACTTATATGAATCAACATAGTCCATACCTGAGGTCACAGTGATTCAGTTCAGCAACAAAATCCAAGTCAGGCCAACTGGGACAAAAGGAAATGTATCACAGAGCTGCATGCAAAGAGTTTCTAATTTCTACCAAGTTTGAACCCAAGAGTCTAT
>CM052443.1:108484958-108512605 GCA_028533085.1 Varecia variegata | reverse complement strand
GCCATTTGAAGGTATATCCTCCATTATTCACAACACAAAGCATTTTATTAGATACAGAACACACACAAGAATTTCTTTTCATGTTTTCTCCATGTGTGCCTTTGGAAAAATTATTTCATTTCTCTGACCTTGTTTCCTACTTTGGTGAATAATAGAATTCACCAGTGAATAGGATTGTGAGAACTAAGGTAATATATATAAAGTGCCCAACACCTGACACAGAGTTGTTGCTCAATAAATAGTAACCCTAGTCATGGAAATTCTAGCTGTGACTCTACAACAAACCAGCCAGTGACCCAGGAAAGTCATGAATTCTCTCTGGGCCTCTGGTCATTCATCTGTAATATTTGAGGACCATTAGCTGGTCTTTGAATCCCAGACCAAGTCCCAGATTTTGTTATTTTGTGCATCAACTTTCTACAAACTAGAATAAATTAAGCTGGAAATCCCCCTCTAGGCCCTGCCATATGATTCAACAAGCCAGTCCTTGAGGGATGATATATTGGTATTTGATACCAGCCTGGGTTCTTGGCTGTGAGAACAAACAGGGCACTGAGATAGCTAACACTTGGTCACCATTGAGCAGATTCCAAGGAGCAGATCAGATTTGGGAAGCTGGCTGGATAAATATTAGCCTTTATCACAGCTCAAACAACCCCAACTGCCAAACCAAAGCGTTCTTGGTAAGAAATTGTATTCCCTCTTCCGCTTTGGAGAACCAGCAATCACGATGTAATTTTGTCACGTTGCCCAGCAGATAACTATTTTCTAGCTAGTAAATAAAGGCGGGCACCACCCTGTATGCATTTAAAGGCATCACACACCTGTAGTCACTCTTTCCTTCAGGTAAAGAGGAGCAGGATTGGATTAATGAGAAACGCTGCCAAGAAGCTGGAGGTAGGTTTTGCCTTTGACCAACTGAGAACTCTGGTCATAGGAAGAGTCTGGACAGTCCAAACGGTTGTTAAAAGATACTGCAAAAAGTCACATACAGGAAAAAGCAGTTTCCAATTTCATGTTCATGGCAGAATTCCTTTCCAAATTCCAAAGGCTGTGTCAACACAAACAATGGGAACTGGAGAACTAAAGCAATCATCTGGGTAATTCAAGTTCAAAATGTTTTCTCCTAAGTTATTCAGTTGAGGCAAGAACAGTTTCCCATACGAATTATGTAGGCAATCATCTTAGCCTTAATATCTTAAATTGGACAGTGTTTTATAGTTTTCAAAGTACTTTCACTTATCTCACAATAATCTCATTTGATAGGGAAGTGAGTAGAAGAGAGGGGAAGAGACCTGCTCCAAGTCATACAACCATGAAACCAGGGCTGGGATCCACAGGGTGGGTGACGTGGCAGGAACGAGAGAGTTTATAATTCTTTGCAAGAGTCAGAGCCAGGGTTAGAACCCAAGGGTCTGACTCCTTGTCTCTGAAAGGCCAGGCCACATCTCACCTGTCTCCTCTAGAGATGCCATATGGTCAACCACACTATAGACATCAAAGGTTTAGCAGCAGCACCAGGAGTTGACATTAGGGAGAAGACAATGAAGCAACATAGCCACAGAAGGGAACTACTGTTCATTAAGCACTTTTTATATGCTGGGACTGGCATTAAGTACTTTAAATATATTAGTTCATATATTAAATATATTAGTTCATTTCATCAATAGCTCCACGAGGTAGAAATTATTACCTTGACTGAAGCCATCACAGGCCCTGGAGGACTTGGTGACTCCACATCTCCAGCACAATGCTGAGGGTACCGTTGCTCTCCAGCTCCCACTCACAGGTCTCACACTTCCCAGCGGGCACTTGGGCTACTCAGTAAGCCCACAGCTGCTTCTAAGTCCCCTCACATGACCTTCTGGTAGGATCCAATTGCATCCCGAGCAGCAAGGGTGCTGAGGCTGCCAGCACATCCGATTTGAAGGAAACAGTGTCTTTGCCCAAGTGTCTAAGTGGTGGGTCCTGCCCTCAGGGCTAGGATTGGGACCTGCACGACAGGTTGAGCTCTCTGATGTGATCCGCCAAAACTTTAGTGGTCGATTCCAACTCATGGACACCATCTCCAACTCCACAGGCAAAAGCACTTATGTTTGATTCCTGGCTATTTCTTTAACGATTTACATGTGTTTTGCAAATCCGCAAAAGCTCTTTTGCCACTAAATCACCTGTTATCCCTTTCCCTACTCCTCTACTATACTGCTTGCTAATGTTATCTCCATTTTTCAACTTCCCACTCACTGTTCAGCCCATGCTAATCCAGCTTCAGACCTAACCACTCAACCAACCCAGAGCTTTTCCTGTTCACCAGTGACCTCCTAATCGGGCTAACTCAGTTGGCCCTTTCCATTGGTACCTTCTGGCTGTTTCTGCAGTGTAAAGACACTGCTGATCAACCTTCCTGAATCCCTCACTTCCACGAACTTCCATCACATCAGCTGTCTCTGGAACCCCCTCATGGTTCTCCTTCCTTCCTCGTGGATTTTTAATCTCTTCTTTCTGTGATGAGCCCTTAAATGCTGGAGTTTCTTAGGCTATGTGCTTTTTCCTGCTCACCCTTCCTTCTCCCTAGTCTCCTGGAGCTATCATGCCTTCCATTAACTTCACTCACCACCTGTCTGCCGAGGACCTATGCGTGTTTTATCTCCTTCTCAGATATCCCCCAAAGTTCCTCAACTTTCATGTGTTTCGTATTAAACTCCTCACAATTGCCCAAGTCCTGTTCCTCCTCCTGTGAACTCATTCTCCCTTAACGCAATCCACCCACCCACTTTCCCCTGCCAGACCCCTGAGGGTCATTCTTAATACCCTTTTTCTCCCTCAGTGCCTGTTCTGCTGCCACATCCAATCAATTACTAAGTTCTCCATACTTTCCTCCTACATGGGTCTAGACTCTGTCCCCTCTTCCACAGTATATCTGTCCCTACCATGGTTTGGGTCCTCATCATCTTTGCTTAAATCAGCACAACAACCTTCTAAATGGAACTGGAGCCTCCATCCTCTGGCTACCTCAACTCCAGCACTCACATGGCATCTAGAGTGATTCGAGCATCCAGATGTATTTTGAGCACACACTATGTGACAGATATTTTTCTAAGTACCAGAAAAACAGTAGTGGAAAAATACGGGGGTGGTGGGGGAGAGAGAGAGAATGTCCCAGCTCTCAGCGACCTATGTTCTATGGATCCGTGTGGAGTGAAAATTTAACCATGCCATACCCATCAGTGTGCTCAGTGAAGGATGGTTGAACAAACGTATGTGCACCACAATATGAAAAGTCCTGTGGTCGCAATATATGCACAGTAGTATAAGAGCACAGAGGAAGGAGAGAATATCCTATTAATACCTGGTGGGAAACGCAAAGGCATCTTTGAAGAGGTGACAGTGGGGCTAGCTGTGAAGCCCACAGAGGACAGGAGTCACAAACTGAAAAGCTTTGAAGCAGGCTAGGTGGAGACAGAAATGAATGGAAGTGTCCATGCTCTGTTTTAAAATGGGCAGCTGCTACTCAGCCCCCATAGATTGTTACTTTGCAAAAGCAAGGGCATAGTTACCTAATATGCTAATTTTTCAAGAGAGGCTGAGAATCTGGATTTTTGTGTGAAATCACATGATTTTTAATTAGTGGCAAATGAATGCAAGAGACAAAATAAATTACTATAGAAAACCACAAAAAAGATAAGTTTGGGGACAGGATTTAGACCAATTCCTGGTATAGAAGATCTCTGGGTGAAGAAAACTGAAGATGGCATTCTAGGGAGAAGGAACAGAACGACGATGCTATAAGAAAGATGATGAGAACTCAGGGAAGAGTGGAGGAACCTCAACTCTCACCCTCAGCTGAGCTTGGCTCTGGGAGAAGCAGGAAGAGCTGAGCCTGGTGAGGTTGGCAGGAGGCTGGAACGACAGGCTCCAGATCTCGCGTTTCATCGTGTGAGCAGTGGGGGTTTGGTCCATGGAGAGGCGTTAAGGAGAGAAACACAGTAAGCTTTCTGTTCTGGAATAATCGTTCTGGCAATAGGTGGAGGATGGAACAGAGGGAAGGGATTGAATAGAGGTGGGGTGAGCAACGACAACAGCATTGGGACGTGCATTGTTTATGGGCAGCATCAAGCCATACTTTGCTGTGGGAGCAGCTCAGAATGACTCTGGTTCAGGGGCCAGAACACCCATGGCAACAGTCTCACCAAGTGACATGAATTCCAATCCACAGTGGCATCATGGGCCCCAGCAAGTCTGCAGCCTAATGAGATTGTGACTGGGTTAGAGAGGAAGAAAGAGAGAAAGAGAGAGAGAGAGAGAGAGAGAGAGTGTGTGTGTGTGTGTGTGTGTGTGTATGCGTGTGTGCATGTGTGCGTGCACCTCAAACTTACTTTTCAGGCCCAGAGTGTCTCATAATCTTTTTGGATGGAAGTCAGTTTTGGGCCATAAATCACCAGGGTCATCATGTCTGTAGGGAGATGTTTGCAATAGGTCTTGGGCTAGAAGGAATGTAAATTTTCTGGAAGCCAGAAAAAGATGAATAAGCATTTCTTCTCTGGTTATTCATGTAGCGTGCATAGCCCTCTCTCTCCTGAAATAAAACAGAACTGTCAACTTCACATACTTCACTCTAGGTTTCTGGAAAGTATAACCTATCAGGGCCCAGTGAGCTCTGCCTCCCCACTGCCTCTCCCTGTAGGATCAGTGACAAGGGGCCATCCTGAGGCAGACTGTCAGGTACAGAAGAGCAAATCTGAGCCAAGTGAGAGCCAGGTAGTGGCTCAGAGTGCCAGGAGAAAGAACCACTTTAGCCACATGCCTCTCCAGCCTGGACACCCTGAGGCCTGTCTCCACCTAGCCTGCTTGAAGGCTTTTCAGTTTGTGACTCCTGTCCTCTGTGGGCTTTACAACTAGCCCCACTGTCACCTCTTCAAAGAAGCCTTTTCATTTCCTGCCAGGTATTAATAGAATATTCTCTCCTTCCTTTGTGCTCTTATGCCACTGTGTGTGTGAATGGGAGGAGAGAGGTTCCAGACTGAAAGAGGCCATGCATGTGCTCAGAACAGGCCTGGGCTAGGGCACATATCTGCTAATGCTAGCTCTGAGTCTTTGTGCTACTTTACTCTGTGTTCGGAAGTCTTCGTATATGAGATAGCGAAGTGAACTGGTTCAGCTTAGTGTTCCATTTCACTGGGGACCCTCTATAACCAACCAATGAACCAATCAATCCAATGCACAGCCAGTGAGTGTTTTCTGAGAGTGAGGCCCTGGGCTAGGTGCTAGAATTATGCATAGACATTAAACCCAATGCCTGCCCTCAAAGAACTTTCATTCCAGTGCCTGAAACAGACCAAGCAATGACTTGCAGTTGAAAAAAGTGACAATAAATACATGGAAAAGGAAAGAGACGGGAAAAAAGGAGTGATTACTGTTGTCTGAAGAGTAGGGAGAGAGAAGTATAGGAAGACTTTCTAGGGGAGGAAAGATATGAACTAGCCTTTGAAGGACCAAGCAGAACGACTAACATGAACAAAACCCGCGGAGAAGAGAGTGCTGAAGGTGTAAAACAAGGGACAGTGCCCAGCTATGGCTGGAGCCTCCAGGCTGCCCCTTCCCTGCCCTGCCCTGCATGCACTCAGCTTCCACTCAGCATCTACTCAGCATCCACTCAGCGGGGCAGGGCTGGAAGAGGAGCCCAAAGGAGCTTCCTGTTCTGGGCTTGGGAAAGGCATGCGGGGCAAAAAGAAGGAGCGAGCACAGAGAGAAAAAGGGTGGGGACAGGGGATTTTTTTTCCCTAGTCCTCTCCATTTTTATTATTTTATTTAACCTCATTCCATATATACCCATGCATATACATACATTTATTTGATTCCACAGGTGCATTTTTTCTTTCCCTTTCTGGCTCGGCTCCCCAACACCACTCTCCTCCCCTCCGTCTCCCTCTCTCACCCCCACATTTTCTCCCCGCTGAGAGCCCATGTTAACAACCACATCAGGCAGGTCATTGCAGGAAACAGGTAGCGTACTCAGAGCACTCAAGGAAATCTTAATAAAGAGACAATTTGCAAGGTGTGAGCAAGGTTAAGAAAAACTAGCAAAAGGTGGTGAAACAGCAGCACATAGCCCTTTAGGCCTGAAGGGCCAAAGGTAAAGAGTATAAAACAGGGAGAGAGTGAGTGGTCACATGGACAGCCCGTCCCCCAGAGCTGTGGACATCACTAAATAGGCGGCAACTACCTGCGGCCAGGTCACCACCACTAGAAGAAAAAGGAGCCAGGAGAAGACACCTTGGCCTCACACTCCTTCCTCCTTCTCATGTCCTGCCGGTGCTTCCCATTCTCCAGACCAACCAGAAGCCGAAGGGTACCCTGGGCTTTGTCACCGCCCATCCAGGTCAGGCTCCAGACACACCGCTGGTTGGGGAAGGGCAAGGAGTAGATTTGGGAGGCAAAAAGGAAATACCCAGCACAACCTATGTGCATTCTTCCATGGATTTCTGTAGATCCATACATAATATTCACATATATTATACATCAGAATTTTATCATTGTTTTACAAAAATAGCAACACATTGCACACATATGTGCTTCTCTCGCTTTCCTCATTCAACAAGAGCTCACAGACCAATCCTCCAAGTCAGCTGAGAGAGCTTCATTCATTCTTTTAAATAGCTGCAAAATATCCTATAAGATGAATGTATAATTAATTTTGGGGAATTCTCTTGTTTTCCAGTTTTTATCAGTATAAAAAGTGTTGCAAGAAACATCTGCATATACATATGTGCCATTAAATATTTGTGGGGTTTTTTTAATGCTATAAATTCCCAGGGTGGGGAAAGGTTGGCTTAAGAGTACTTTTGAGTATATGTAAGTATGTGTATTTTTAATAAAAGTTGTCAGAATGCAATGGTACCATAACTATTTCTCAAATGCTCAAGAAGAGTTAGAAGGAGGGGAAACACTAGCTTGGTGTCTACACTCATGATCACCTGCTCTGGGAGGCCACCTGGACTGTCCCCCAACCCTCCTGTCCATCACTGTCCATCATCTACCTCCCCTCGTCCACACCCTCACCCCATCCCAAAGGTCATGAGCTTTCAGAGGCTAGAGATCATGTCTGGCCCATCTCTGAACCACTGCCATCTAGCATGGAGCCTGACATACATTAGGCTTTCCATCTTTATTAAATAAAAGGTTGAACAAACCCAACAAAGGTGCCCAGAACCTTCCAGTTTCCTTCTCCGCCTTTGCAGGGTGGGGAAAGCAGCCTGGACTCGGGACTGAGTCTCTGTATCAGTACAAAGCACTTGCTGTTGGGCAGAACATTCTCGGTGCTCTGCTCCTCCCATCCTGAGCTTGACAGATGATGAGCCAACCTCAGACATGGAGGAAGGACATGCATGGATGGACCACAGAGCATAGATTCTGCCTTTCCCAGACACACTTGGTTTGTCTTATTTACTCTCATGAGGGGAAAACGAAAAGAAGCCTCCAACTCATGAAAACCTGTGGAGAGAAGTCTCATCACCAAGCATAGTTCCCCGTAACAATAAGAAGGGCCTTCATCCAGAGTCTTCCGTTTGGGTCCAAGACTCCCTGCAGAGTGTGGAGCACGTTGCCTCAGCCCACCAGCTGGGCTGGTTGTTGGCAAAAGTCATTCTCAGAGTTGATGCTTTCAGAAGAAATAAAAAGAAATGACAAAGTAACAATGATGTCTCTGCTCTTCCAGAAACACAAACAGAAAACGTTGTTTTGAGTGTTTTTGAATGTTTTTTGTTTTGAGGTTTTTTGGGGTCTTTTGCATGTTGATATTTATCTTCCTGGCATCTCCAGAAAGCCTGGCTACATCGTGTTCTTTCAGAAAATGCATTTGTCCTCACCCAAAACTGTCAGCAGCGTTCTCAGTGGGTCTGAGTGGAGGCCACCGTCATGTGTGGGGCTAAGTGAAAACAGACCTTTGCTAAGAGGATGAACTTTTGATGGACTGACTCACAGGCCAGGGCTCAGGCTCAGCCTCCACCGCCTCGTACCCCTCAGATCCTGGGAGAGGCAGAGAAGGAGGAGAAGCTGAACGAGCTTCCACCTGGAACAGGCAGTGTTAGGGAACCGGTTGGAGATGAGGCCCTCATAGAGCCAGGTTGTCTGGAGTGGGGTTGGAGGGGGTTGGCTTAGTTCATTTGGGAACTATTTTTGCTCTAACAAAAATACCATAGATGGAACAGCAGAAATGTATTAATATTTCTCACATTTCTGGAGGTTGGGAAGTCCAAGATCAAAGTGCTAGCAGACTTGGTGTCTGGTGAGGGCTGGCCTCCTGGTTTATAGACGGTGCCTTTTCACTAGGAAGGTGCAAGGCAGAAGGGATTGAAGGGGCAAGGCTGGGAGAGACAAGGGAGCTCTCTGGGGCCTCTTCTAAAAGCACTAATCCCAATCATTAAACCTCCACCATCTTGACCTGATCATCTCCCAAAAGCCTCACCTCCTGAAACCATCATATTGAGGGTTAGACTTTAACATATGAATTTTGGAGGGACACAAACATTCAGTCTATAGCAGGGGTGATAAGTGTGTTTGGGGGTGTGGAGATAGGATGTGCCGGGTGGGATGAATATTTCACACAAAGTGGCTGGAGGCAGAAAAGTCACAGGGAAAATCTGGAATTGGGTCAACCAAGGGGGCCAGGAGAATAGCCAGGGAAGGAAGACTGAGCTCTAGCCCAGGATTTCTTAATCTTGGCACATTTAACATTTGAACTGTAACCTAATCTCATCACATTTCCCATATTCTATTTGTTAGAAGCAAATCACTAAGTCCAATCCACTGTCAAGAGGAGGTGTTGACAGAAGGCTTACATACCAAATAGGGGGGCTTACTCGGTGCCATTTCAGAAGCTGCCAGCTGCAAGGAGTTACCAGAGCACCTTGATCTGCAGAACCATTGCCACCATGGAAAATGTACTCCTTTGTGTCAAGGTGTGGACTGTGTGGGCAACTGGAGCAGACTGGCTGCACAGATAGGAGTTATGGGGTCTGGTTCCCCTAATGTTATCTGTTCCTATTTCGAGGTCCAGCTGTATGCCTTTACCATTTCTGGCCTACCCTTATTATGGCATTTATGTGACAATCTGTTGACTCATCTGTCTCTCCTGCTTGACAGAGTCTCGTTCACCTCTGTATGCACAGTGGCCAGCTCAGGGCTTAAAACAGAGCTGGTGCTCAGGGTCTGTTGTAAATGAAACTGAATATACATTTGCTGTCTGTGGTTCCAACAAGGAGATGAGGCTACCACTTTTCCCACTGGACACCTCTTTTTTTGATGAGAAAATTTCCTAGTAGAAATGGTAGCATTGGACATCAACTGGGTGGGTCTCAAGCAGAGGGAAAGAACTGGGCCCTGGGTTGGGCACAGTTGGCTTGGTCCATCCCGAATGGGGCAAAAAGAACATAAATCCTGAAGAGGAGTGCCTCCACTATTGGGGTGGCTTCTACTCTCAAAGGAGTAAAAGTTGAGTGTCTAAGTGGCCTTGTTTTGTTTTGTTTTGCGTTTTTAGAGGAAATTCTTCTACCCTTGTAGTTTTGAGCAGTGCTTGAAAAGCATCTCTGTGAGGAATGACTTCCCCCCATTGCGGTAGACACTTGCATTGACATTCTCAACCTCCATTTCACCTTCCTGGTAGTTGGAGAGCTTGCAGGGCCAACTGATGCACTCAGGATTTGAAAGGAAGAAGCAAGGCAGAGGCCATCTCCTAGACTGCTGGCTGTCACTACTGCTTAGAAAAGTTGTAGTTTTCTTACAGCAGGTCGCAGTGTTTATTTTTCGGGGTCCTGAGTATTGACAAACAGTGGTGGTCGTGCCAGCTTCTTGATCTGACTGCCTGAACCCTGGATTGCAGCTTTGGGTATGCATCCCCCCACTTCCTGCTGTCCAGTGGTCGCCATGGTGGTGGCTCCCACTCAAGATCTACCTAGGGTGGGACAAAGGCAATATGCATAACCTAAACATTTGTACCCCCATAATATGCTTAAATAAAAAAAAAAAAAAAAAGATCTGCCTAGTGCCAGGGGCACCCTCAGAAGTAGTAGCTCCCCTGGTAGGTCAGTTCTATATTTCTTGGAACGCATTCAAGAGGCCTGGCCTAGAACCTGTTCCTTCTGCCTTTACAACTATTTTGGAAGCATGCAATTATTTATATTAAACCCTATCTTGCTTAAAATAGCTAGAGTGATTTCTTTTTCCTGCACTTAAACTGATTGAAAAATATTTTTGTCATCTGAAGTCCATCATTTTAAAGTCTTCCCTTTGGAACTCAAAGCTATTAACTTGCCAATGTCTCCTACTTACACATAAATTGAAAGAATGCTAAGAAGTGCGTGGTAAATTAGCCCCAGAGCTAATTTACTTCCCTGGAACCTGCCCTCCTGACTTGTGAAATGATTCTTTTCTGGCATTCCTACACTTCTACTAGGTTGTCTATACCTTAAAGGCAGAGCAGAGATGGCGATAGACTCCAAACTTCAGGGCCATCCCCAACACATTCTCCCACAGATGTACAAGCAGTCCGGATAATCCAAGCCTGTGGCCCAGAGGGTCCACAAGCCACTCTGCGCTTCCCCCTGCACAGAACTGTGTGCAGCGCCACTCTCAGGTATGGGAAGGAATCTGTCCCAGTGAGAGAAACCAGCTAAATCAATTATAGAGAGTGATTCAGTCTTCTTTGACCTGAAAACAAAGTCCCAAGTTTCTTGGAACACTTGAAAATACTAACAATGGACATAAAAGTTTGGCTGTCCTAGGGAATCAGTGAGAGTTGCAGGCCAGGCTCTACCACCTAGAAGAAATATAACCTTGTGCATGTCATTCAACCTCTAGGAGCTCAGTTTCCTCTTTATAAAATGGAGCTACCATTCTGCAGATAGTACAAAGATAAAATAAATTTATCTGACTCCTAGAATTGCAGCTCGTTTCTCTCCAGTCCATCCTATAAGTGTGTAACCAATCAAGACCTTGGATTCTTACAACACATAAGGGTTGGAAAGGACCAGCATGATGCCTGGCAGAGAGTTGCCAGGCAATAAATATTTGTTAAACTAATAAATTAATCACTGAAAATGTAATTTAATAATTTTACAACCCCCTATGAAACTCAGAAACTTGGGGCAACTTGCCAAAGTCACCTAACTACTCAGGGACAGGCCCAGGGACCAACAGTATCCAATCGGTATCCCCTGCTCTGACTCACATTTTATAAAGCCGTCACATTTTCCAAAAATGATTTGTAGGCAAAATAGCTCTGATTTATGAAAAGCAAACCATAAATTATACTGAAATATTAATTTTGAGCATCTGAGACCCACTTTACATGGAGCAGGAATTCAGATTTCCTATTGAAAATCACTTCAGGGACCAAGGATTACAGAGCTTATTTCCCAAAAGCAAATGTTCCCCCAAGTCTAAACAAGAAGCTGACAGTGAAGTAATGAGGGAAACGTTGGATGCTGGAATGTGGAGGGGAGGAGAGGAGGCCTTTTGTGCTACGTACTCTGACAGTTCTTCAGAAACTTTCTCTTTCGGGAAGTGAGAAGTGCGAATCTGAGATCTGGACGAGGACATCCTTAGTGATACAAAAATATTATGAGTCGGCAACCTGCACTGCCGTGATTCACAGCAGAAAGTCCCATTCGACGCGGCTCAGCGAACACTCTAAGGGAGGACTCGCCAGGTTCAGGAAGGGGGCAACTCCAGAGAAAACTGCCATTGACTTAAGTGAAAACAGTCCAGAAGTTTCGGAATAATAGAATCATTGGGCTGGCTTATTTTTCTGATCTGTACTTTGTATAGCTCTTCTCCCTGCAACTCCCAAGGCAGATCCTTCCTGTGGATGAATTAGGCCGAGTGAGGAGAACAGGATTCTTGCCCATAATTTTTTTTCCAGCATATCTGGTTGATTTATCTGTTGATACCACTGTGTTATGGCAGTTAAAACACTGCAACATTAGAACAAGCTGGAACAGACTTCATGCATTCATAAAAGCCCATATGAAGACCACATGTAGGAGGCGTGGGAGAACCGGTCCAGATAAGAAAATGGATGCAAACATGTGCAATCCTTTGCTTAAAGCTGAAGTACGCAGAGTGCTTGGCTGCAGAATTGTAAACACTGCAATGGAATTTAGGAAGCTTCACCTTGTAGAATCCTTGACTTTGAGATGGCTCTGCGTTCGGACAGGTGAATGGCCAACGTGCATGGGGTAAACATCATTTCATGCTCCTACGAGGAGGACCTTTATTAACCCAGAAGAAATTTCTCACATTCTTCATTTCTGTTCCCACCCATTTTGAATCTGTGCCCTCTAGATCTTTCAAGGAGAAATTGGAGTCTTTTAGTCACCCTCTGGCAGAAAAAACCTGAATCTTTCATTTTCTTAGGAGATAGCTTGGGTGGATCTTGTGTTACAAGACATGGCTTGAAGCTAGGATCTTTGAGTTCCTAGACTAGGTGTTTGAGCTTGGGTACAAACTTAAACCTCTCTCCAGATTCCTCATCTGCAAAATAATTGTAATAATCACTCACAGACTTCAAGGGGAGAACAGGGAAATGTTTCGACAACTCAACAGGGAAGCTGTGAATCACAGCTCAGAGTTCTTGAAACTTGTGTAATACATAAACTCTTTCATATGGAAAAAAAATCCTCATAGAACCCTCGAAAGTGGCCACAGACATGAGACACAGTCTTGCTTTGAGGTCTGCAAACTGAAGCAAAGACTGTCTTATTTTCTACATTAAAAAGAAATCTTTCCATCTCAAATTATCAACTAACATTTTTTTAAAGTAGTTGTTCATGTATAATAGGTAAAATGAGTTTATTTTAAAGATTATAATCAAAACAAAACTGCAAAACTTTCAAAACTTTGTCAGCCTGGGATCTCTGAGAATGAACTATGAATCCATCCTTGTTTGAGAAACACTGGCAAAGCGATTGAGAACCCAGAAATCAGGATTTTAATCCTGGCTTTGCCATTTACTAGCTGTGTGTTTTGGAGCGGGGAAACGTAATCTCTCTAAAGCCTCAATTTCCCATTTTAGATTACCATGCCCCAAAGTACTGATTAAAGGTGAGAAAACCTCTTAGAATCATAGTCTGTGAACAAAATCACGAGAGGAAGAAATTCTATTGCAGGGGTCTTAAGGCAGAAGGTCAGGTCCAGCTGTGCAAGCTTGGGCAGAGCCCTCGCCTTCCCTGTGCCTCAGTTTCCTCTCCAAGGAAATCGGGTGATAATCTCTAACAAGCTTATGCACCTTGCAGAGCTGCCAGGAGGATCAAAGTGTTTATGCAAAGGAGCCGGCTCTGCAAACAGGGAAGCACCACAGAACAAAACTCCTCCTGCAAACAGGATGCTTAACACCGCTCAAGGCTTAGAAACCACCAGCCCTATCTGGCAAATCGAATCCGTCTTGAGGTTAGAGTTCTGGTTTTTGATCCTCTGCTGCTGGTGCCAGAAATGAGCTCAGCCGAAAGTGCCATTAACTACCTGCTGCTGGGGTGGGTTCGCTGTCAAGATCCTTTTTATCAGTCAGCTGGCTGTGAAAAGCAGGCTAAGTACTTAACTACAGCCTTTACCCAGAGAGCCCAGCGGCTCTGCTTCCCCGGGCTCTGGCAAAGCCCACCCCTCTCTGGACCAGGGCAAAATGCGGATAAAGTCATGAATGAATTCTCTTCTCGCTCCCTGGCGACCCTGCAAACGCCCACACACAGAAGAAATAAGAGAGAAGTGAGTACATCCCTGAGTGGTTTACTGGCTCCTTCTCCAGCCTCTACCCCCAAACAGCGGCACGTGTGATGAGCAGTTAGGGCCACAGAGGCGAACCCAAAGCAGTCTCTTTGCAACTTTCTAGAAATGATTGGGATACACTTCTGCTGATAGTCGGCTAACATTTCAGCCCATGTTAATTAAGGTATCTCTTATAGGCCAGGAGCTGGGCAGGGCTTGCACACACATTATCTCTATCCCATCTTCACAATCCCCCTGAAATGTGAGAATTATTCCTCCCATTTCACAGCCAGGGAGCAGAGGAGAAACTGACACTCGCCGGCGTAGACCTTCCCAAGTATGGTGCTCCTGGGTGCACATCATCTGCTCTGGCTCTTATCATTGTGACGATGGCTATTCAGAGGACCCTCTAGATAGTAGAAGGACAGTTCCAGCACCACCCCAAACAACTGTGTGCCCTTGAACTCTTGCCTTAACCTGCTCTGAGCCACAGCTTCCTTCTGCCTAACTTCTACCTGTCTGTAATGTGGTCATAGGGTTTAACTGAGATAATATATATGTATTTTCTGTACCTTGTGAGGTATTGAACACCTGGGAAGATTGTTACTAACATCATAGAAAACATGGTAAGCTCTTCACTCAGACTCTAATTTATCTTCTCAAAGAGGCAGGCACCCCACTGATGAGGGGGTAGAACTTTTGCTGATGCCCAATGTGTGAGCAGTTTCTGGAGTCCAGCTTGCCCCTACCCACTTGCCTAATATAGGACAACTTTGGGTCCAGAATTTAATGATCTACCATGATCACACAAACTAATGATGTGGAGTCCATGCATCTATCTGGCTGCTGTGCCATCCAGCCTGTGTAATTTGGGATGCTGGCTCTTTGGATCTCAATCTCATCTTCTCTGAAATGGAGCTAGTAACAGCTATCTTGCAGAGCTGCTGTAAAGATTAAGTAAGAGAAAGTACGTGAACGCATTGGCACGGTGCCTAGCACGTCAGGGGAGTTCCATGGGTGTTTGCTCCTTCATGCATTAGTCCTGGAAGCTTGCTTAGGTTTGCACATGTCTGTGTGGCTGCTGTACACAAGGCAGAATTTCACAGGGGCATAGAACAGTAAGGGTTTCACTTCCCACGGGTAGATCTGTGGGAAAGCCTTCATCATCAGAAATGCTGCTGAAAGGAATGTCTGCCCCTAAGAAAGGGATTAAGAGAACAATCACCAGTAGGTATTCTGCAACTGCATCTGACCCCAAAAGTATAAGAAACCCAAGAACACTGCCCACTTCAACAAACTGCTTGGACACCAGGTCTGTCTGCTCCATAACCAAGTTTCAGACAGATGGTGTCTTCGTCTGTTTGGGCTGCTATAACAAAATACATTAGACTGAGTGGCTTATAAATGACAGAAATAATTTCCCACAGTTCTGGAGACTAGGAAGCCCAAGATCATGGTGTCAGCATGGTCAGGTTCTGGTAAGGGCCCACTTCCTGGTTCGTAGATGGTACCTTCTCTGTGTGTCCTTGTATGGTAGAAAAGACAAAAGAGTTCCCTTCAGCTTCTTCTGTAAGGGCATTAGTCCCATTCATGAATGTTCCATCCTCATGACAAAATCACCTCCCAAAAGGCCTCACCTCCTATTACCATCACCTTGGAGGTTAGGATTTCAACCTATGAATTTTGGGGAGGAACAAACATACAGACTATAGCAGATGAGTAAGCAATGGCACTTTCCAAAGAAAATTCTTCCATTTTCAGGAGCTGCTACCTTGATGCAGAGCTGGGCCTCACTGTTTGGCCCACCTGGCCAGTAGCAAACTGGGTGCCAACTGTCCTCTGTCCTAGGGATGGAGCAGACATCCAGCTGGACAAGTTGACTGAACTAAGTAAGTGATGCAATCATTAAGTCCAGGGGAGAGCTTCTCCTGGGGGGGTTGGGGAAGCTATACTTGCATCTCTGATCATACTCTTCTTGATTTCTGGCCAAATTATGAATTCAAAAGGAAGGCCAGATTTTACCCATGTAAAGAGCACAAATGTACTTCCTGATCCTCAGATAGAAGATTGTGACTATGATTCCAAGTTCTAAAAGTTCCTCTTAGTACTCTGCATTTAGCTCAAAGGTTTGAACAAAAAATTCTAAGGTGGAAACAACTGTGCCGGGGGTCTCAAAAGAAGAACAACATGCTGTAGGAGAATAGATGAAAAAAAAAATTAAACACAAGAGGAGATGAGGAAAGAGGAGGTGGCATTGAAGATGAAGCCTTGGAAAATGGGTAAAATTTGGAAGTGTAGGAATGGAAGGGAAGTGCATTCTAGGCCAATGCAACAACATAAACAAAAACATGGAGGCAGAACACACAAAGGATTTTAAAGAGCAAGGAATTTGATGTCTATGGATGATGTAGTACACCCTACATACACACAACCTTCTTACTGTATCCTTGTCCATAGAAGACAGCCCACTTATGGTGGAGGTTTGGTGGAGAACCACAGCATGGTAGAGGCTTCTGGTGTTCACCCATATTTAGCTTTCCTTTTCTTCTGGGCACAAGGAAAGATTCTGTTTCCCCACTACCCCTGTAGCCAGGCAGGGCCATCTGACTAATTCCAGGCAATGCATTGTGTACAGAAGTGGTAAGTGTCACTTCCTGGCCAAAGCAATTGCCGGTTCATAATCTCTAGGACCTCTTCTGCTGCCATGTCAACTGAAAAGGTTGTGTTTCCCAAATAGTTTAGCTACAGGAGAGTGGAGGCTGCTCACGCATGGGTCACTGAGTCATTACAAGGAGAGCCAGTGGCTTAGAAAGTCACTTTAGTAAACTTTTCACAAGTGAGAAATAAACCTCTGGTGTTAAGCCATTTTAGAAACGTTTGTTATGGCAGCGTGAACTTGTTTATTCTGAATAATGCAAAGAGTTTCTAAAAAGTGATCAGGAGTCTCATAAAGACAACCCTGGACCTAATGTGTTTACTTGCTCCTCTTTGGGTACCAATCCTAAGCATCCTTGGAAAGAGACAGCTATTTCATTTGTACCTCCCTAGGTCTAGGCAGGATCTGTTGAAAGTAGCAACACCACCAAGGGCTTCGTGGCTTAATTTTAAAGCAATGATGAGGAAAGATATTGTTGACAATCTCTAAAGCTACATTGAGATTTGGATAACCTGAACAATGACCTCATAACAGCATAGTAATAATTACTACCATTTAGTAAATTACTGAGATTCTAACATGTTAGTGGACACTTTACAACGTTGGCCTTACACCTAATCCTGCAACATTTGGATTATGTCTCTAATTTACAGATAAGAAAACAGGCCCAGAGAAGGGACATGACTTGTTTAAGTTCACCTAAGTCAGTTAGAGGAGAGTTAAGATTCAAACCCAGACATGTCTGCCTCTAAGCACAAGCTCTGCTCAAGAAGCTCTCCTGTCTCTTAAAGCTCACAAGAAGAACAGGTAAAAATAGAATCTTACCTAGAATTGTTCCTCTTTAACAAGCAAAAAGAGCAGTGTGGCAGAGACAGTGCTCACTAAATATTCATTTCCTCCTCTACATATCTCCCCAGCAATTAGTCTGGGGCTATAGGACAAGTTTTGGCCAATGAACTATGAGCAGAAGTGACATATGTTATTTACAAGCTGAGGTTGCTAAAAGTTAGTGTGTTTCTTGTATTCTCTTTGCTGCTGCTTACCTTACTTGTAGCATGGCTACAAGATGAGCAGGACCTCTAGACCTTCGTAATAGCTTATGTAAAAAATAAGCCCTATTTTTCTAAGCCAGACACAACTGCCTTTTAGAGACTTGTGTTTTTGGTTTTGTTTTTGTTTTTCTTATTGGATCACAGGTTAACAGAACTGAATTAATCCTAATGGTTCATGATACATTTTCATCACTGGTCCTTGCATTACTCACTTTTGTTTATTTCATTAACCATTTAGTTATTTTTAAAAATGTATGCATTCATGAAACTACTCCTAAGAACTAAGACCTTGATAATAATCTTCGTCTAACTACATGGTTCATCTACCAACTCCCTCCCCTGTCCTCCCTCACACATAGTCACCATCGCCCTATGTCCTATATTTGTCATTCTCTTGTTTTCCTTAACATATGGTTTTATTGTATCTATACATATTCCTAAAGTTATGTGTGCATTAAATTTTATTTGTTTTTTAAATTTATAAAAATAATGTCATGCCATAATTAATTTAAATCTAATTATTTCTATTTTACATTACATTACTAAAATTTATCCTTACTGTTGAATGTTGCTGCACTTTATTGATTTTGGCTGCTGTATATTGGACCTCATTCTTTTTCGTTTCTTGGACATGACCTTGTCATTACTCTCCAAGTCTAGAGGAAACTTACTCAGTTGCCATATACACTTATCGTAAGAAGAGCAAACTTGTAAGAGGAGAAGTGGCACAGGACTGGGGTTTAGGTTGGCCTGTGAATGCAAGCCTTGTCCTTTCCAAGTCTGGATTTGGGACACAGTTTCCTCTACTACAGAATTGCCACATTCATGCTGTCCTCACTGTGCTATGGCAAGGATTCAACAAGATAAAGGATGGGAAAAGCACTTTATGAATTCCAATATGCTACATAAATATTATTATGAATAAGGAAAAGGTCCTTCAATCTGCTTGTTAAAGCATGCACACGCACGCATGCATACACACACACACACACACACACACACACACTCAAATCAACAAATTCAAGCCTGTAGCCGTATTCTTATTCTGGCTGCCTATGAGCAATCATTGGTAGAATGACCAGCAAATTGGGATCATCCCTCTCCTCTGCCAGCTGTCTCTACCCTTCTTGTTCTTTGACAATTCAGACCACACTCATAAGTGATCTTCCAACAAATTGCAGGTGAAGTAGATTTGGAGCTGGGCACCTTTTACTCAGCATATGCTGCTTCTCCCAATGTGTATGTGTGTGGATGGGATGTTGTTTGAGTGAGCCATGGTTTGCAGCATGCAGAGTGGCTTGTTATCATAAATTTTGCTTATAACAGTTGAAAGAAAATGGCTTCAGAGTCATCCAACTCAGGTTTTTAACCCAACAGTGGCATTTACAGCCTTATTTCAAAAGAGGTACGTAAGTTCTCTGAGTCTCTGTTCTGCCATCTGCAAAACATGGTTGTTAGGAAAATTAAATCAGATAATGTAAGTTGAGTGGTAAGAACAGGGCCTTAAGTAAAGTAGGTGCTCATTTAAATGTTAGTTTTCTTTTTATTTCCTTTTTCTCAATGGTCATTTTTCTCAGAGACATTTTGGTAAAGTGGCAATATCACAGCATGATTTGAAATATCTAAGAGAAATTGTGTGACTTATAAAAACAATATAATAACATGGCATAATCCATATCAGAGGGGAAAGAACTCACTTTGGGTGTGAGAAAAGTTGTGGTTTTCTAGATGTTGGTGTTGGCAGAAGCAGAAACTGACAACTTCTTGCCTGGTGAGAGAGCAGAAGCCCACAGGGACTGACCCTGCACTCCTGGGTAGTCAGGGCAGCTGGTCAGTGAAGAAGACAGACTCTGGGGGAGGGTGGACTTTTCCAGGTTAACTGTCATGAGGCTCCAGGATGAGAAGTCAGAATAACAGGACACACATTTTTAAATGTGGGAGAGATGCTGCAAGAAAAGGTAGCTCAGGAGGGTGGGAAGATTCCCTGAGACTTCATTCAGATAATAATAAATAGTAAAATATTCCAAGGAAGAACATAAGGATTTGGGAATAGCTAAGAATGCCAGACTGTCCGCCCAGGGCACCATCCAGTGATCTTACTCTTTAAAAGGCAAGACAGAAGAGAACTGTCAAAGATGAGAGAACAGATCAGATAAAAGGAAGGCTCAAGCTCTGAATTCTAGGCCAGGATTCTTGCCCCCAGTCTGTGGGGTGACCCATGTGGGTTTCAAATTGTCACTTAGAGAAGAAGAGAGGGAAAATTAGGTCAGTAGATGGAGTTCTTTTAGTCATACAGAAGGTCAGGCTACAGCTAGACTGTGTCCAATATGGTAGCACTAGCTACCTGTGGCTATTTTTATCAAAAGTAACTAAAATTTCAAAATTAAAAATCTAGTTGCTCCATCACACCAGCCGCATTTCAGGTGCTCAATAGCTACAAGTGCTAGTGGCTACCATATTGGACAACACAGATATAGAATATTTCCAACAGTCCGGAAAGTTCTATTGGACAACACAGGCATCAATAGGTCAGACAGAAGCTTGAAGCAGGTGCTGGATGCAAATAGGGTCAGCAGGGAAAAGGAGTGTCTGAGGCAATGTGGTGGCTGTCACCTGAACCTGCCCTAGCCCAGACACGCTGGGTCACATGTGCGCCTGAGAAGGAAAGTCTGTGTGTGAAATAGAAAAACAAAGGAGATGGAGACATTCCACTTTCACCTCTGCAACACACACACCAAGCAGTCAATCCACCTGGAGCATCCATGGCCCAGAGTGGACACATTTAAATCTGTCACGCATAACCTTCAGAGGAGCACTGTGGCCTCCCCAGAGGGCCAATGTTGGAAGCTACAGAATAACGGTGGGTTTTAGAGCTATGAGTGTTTTAAATCTCCAGTACATCTCCACATTCACTTGGATATTTTCTTAGTCATTGCTGGTAGTGGGACAAATAATTTTAATATTTTATTATTGCTGATGAGGTCAGCATGGTAGGGTGCCTATGTACCAGAATTACTCCCAGCCTGTCTAATTCCTTCTCTGCCTGAAGAGGAATGACAACTCAGCCTTGTGAATCATTTTTAACAGCAATGCTACCCCAGGAGCGTCTCCGCACAGCTGCCGTTGCTACCAAATTCCTATTGCCCTTCGGGGCCATCCACGATCGCTAAGCTGTAGAATGGCAGAGCCAAAAGGGGCTTTAAGGCCAATCTGGTCAGAACCCTTCATTTTTCAAGGGATAAATATAGGAACTGGATTTATCAGCCAACAAGGCCACATTCAGATGCCAGGTCTCTGATACAACAGTCCTGATGTTAGTAGAACACAAGTGTCTACGTGGAGGTTGCCCCTTCTCATCCTCAAAACTGGATTAGAATGAAAGCCAGAGAGAGAAGAGGTCAGAAGAGCTAGAGCCCACTGGCCACCCAAAGTCAACGTTGTTGGTGGGACTGTCCAACGGCTGCTTCTTTGGTCTAACTGAACACGCTTCTGTTGGGTGCCCCCTGGGGGAAGCCGCTGAGCTGAGGACACAGGAAGCATTAGACATGGTTGCTGCCTGTGGGGACCTTAAAATCTGCCTGAATAGAAATATGCAAAATGCTTAAGAAAAAGCCTATCTCACCACCTCACCTGGCACTCATCGTGGACTCTGTTTTGATTCTGGGTTTTTATGGGCCAGCAAGAATCTGAGAAAACATTTTTCCAGTTTGCATTAGCGAAAGCCTCCAGAGAGAGTAAAAAGGATGTTTCAGTTCTTGGCAATTGGTAACTGTGCAGCCTTAAGTGGATTACTTCACATCTAGGATTGCCAGATTTAGCAAGTAAAAACACAGGATGCCCAGTGAAATCCAAACTTCAGATAAACAATGAATCATTTTTTGTAGTATAAGTATGTCCCAAATATTGCATAGAACATGCTTACACTAAAAACTATTCTTTGTTTACCTGAAATTCAAATTGAACTGCATGTTCTGGCTTTATCTGGCAACGCTATGCATTTCTACGAGCCTGTTTCTTCACCTGTAAAAGGAAGATAAGAAAACCCACCTTGCCTGTAGGCTGAGGATTAAATTAGAGAGGGCGTGAGAAGCCTTAGCATACAGTACATAATCAATAAATAATAGCCCTCCCCACTTTTCCATCTCCTCACGACAGACATCAAATAGCAAAATGGACTTGGACAAGTGTATCCTGCCCAGTAAATGGCTTTCTGGGAGCTGGACCAGTGAGGTTTGGAAGGGAAAACAGAGATCCTTTGGCCCAGCGCCTTCACCTGTGCAGGACTCTCCAGGAAGACCTGGGGCGTTTGTTTAGAAACGATTGCCAAGGCTTATACCAACTGCCTAGATTTTTTTGACACATAGAGTGTGAGGGTCTGGATGTGAACATGGAGGTGCAACTTCTGTACCAAAAAGAAGAGCACTTAAATATTTAAATGTTAGGTGACCCATACATTGTTGGCTTTTTTTTTTTTTTTTGTTTGAGACAGAGTCTTACTCTGTCACCCAGGCTAGAGTGCAGTGACATCATCATAGCTCACTGCAACCTCCAACTCCTGGGCTCAATTGATCCGCCTGCCTCAGCCTCCCAAATAGCTGGGACTACAGGCACGAGCCATGACACCCGGCTAATTTTTTTGTTTTTTTTAGTGTAGATGGGGGCTTGCTCTTGCTCAGGCTGATCTTGAACTCCTGAGCTCAAGTGATCCTCCCACCTCAACCTCCCAGCATTGTTGGCTCTTAAATCTCTGCCGTGAAAAACCAATTCCCTGGCAACTTAATGACACAAAAAGATCAGAAACCCAGGTGGGCAGGATAAGGGTGTCAAAGATGGGAAATAGAAATGGTAGGTCCTGGAGATTCCTGTTCCTACAGCGACAAAAGATCATTCCTACAGGGAATGAACCCCGGGATCGAGATCTGGTCCCAAGGGAGCACATCTGGGTTGTGCCCTGCTCAGACCACGCCACATACACTCTGCTCAGCAAAGCCCACAAAGCTGTTTGGGTTCATGCCCATCTTGGGAGGTGAAGAGGATGCTGTAGAGAAAGCTAGAGCTCCAGAGAAAAGAGGTGCTGCCCGTCCTGCCCCTGAGAATCTTTGATTCTGTGAGCTTGTTCTATAGTATGGTGGCAGAAGGTGCACAAGTTAGTGAAGAGCTTATCCTGAATTACCAGGTAAAGGAAGGCCACCAACCTATGTTTGAGATGCACCCCACCAGTTGTTGCAGAAAGAAAGGGGGAGCTGTATTGTGCTGGATCTGTGTTGGCTTCTTAGGGTCATGGTATTATTTACAATAAGCATTATTAATATAGCTTGTCCTACGCCAGTGCCCACGGTTGGTTATATACTACCAGAAGGCCACAGGCTAGCTGGAAGAGAATTCTGAGTTACAATCAATTCCATCTCTACCTGAAAGACATCAGGCTGGAAATCACATTTCTGTCTTGAAATCCATTCCGTAATAGTAAGCAGAGTTAAGGAAATGTGTGGTAGGGAGGGGTTGGAGGACGAGCTCTTGCATCCATTTCTAAAAACCTACTACTGGAACAGCCCAAAGTTGTAAGAATCATGGTTTAAGGTAGAGGTTCTCAAAACATGATCTAAAGACCCCTAAGGTCCCCAAGACCCTTTTTGGGGTTCCATGAGGTCAAAATAATTTTTATAAAATGTATAATAATACTTAGATATTATTTATCTTTTTAAACTCTCTCTTGAGTGTTTCTTGAGATTACATGACATATCCACAGTTACCTAAAAAGGCTACCAAAGTACTCCCCCTTTTCCCACTACAGATCCTATGAGAACCCATCTTCTTCTATTAAGCTAGGTATTAAATAGGTTTGCAAAAAATGTAAAGCAAAGCCATTCTTCCCACTGAACAGTTTTTGGACTCCATTATTATTTTTTTATAAAACTTTTGATTTGCTAACATACAGTTGTCTTATTACTTTTATTCTTAACTGAATTAATACTTTTCTAAATTTCTTGGTTTTAATTTCTAATAAGGCAAATATTGATAGCTAGCTACATATCCACATAAAGCAAAGATATTTGGGGCCCTCGATATTTTTTAAGAGTACAAAGTGGCTCAAAGACTAATAAGCTTGATAATTGTTAGTTTCAGGGAAATGAAAAAGGTGAGGAATTATGAAAGTATATGTAATTTATAAAGAAAATTGGATTGATTCTTGCAGAGCTGGAGCTGCATTTGTTGTAATTGTTCTGATGGACACAAAGGATAAAAATAAGACCCATAAGTAAAAACCCATCAGGTAGATTTTAGCCCAATAAGAATTTTCCAGTGGCTTGAGCTAAGCCAAGACAAAAGGGATGTTTTTATCAGGGAGTGAGTTCCTCATCCCTGAAAGTATGTAAGCAGAGTCTGGCAAACCATCTGGCAGGGATGTTGCAGAGAGGAAGCCAAGTACAAGAGGAAGCTGGTGTAGGGTGAGATGAAATGCCAGAAGGGCTTTAACGATCACTTACAACATAAACATCACAGTTGAGGAAAGACCTAAAATGATTTTTACAAAAGTCAAAGGCAGAACTTTATTCTCCCAATCCTAACCATGGAGTTGCTCCCTTGTCAATACAGGGCACTAAAAGGAATTATTCTCACATGTTGCCTTGTGATAACCCCTCATGTTTGCATTGGGCTTTGCAGTTGGCAAAACTCTTCACTTGCTTTATTTAATGTGATCCTCTCCCCTGCCCCACGAGTTAGTTAATGCACAGAGGAGGCTCTGAGAGGCAATGTGGATTTCCAAGATGACGTGGCTGGTAAGTGACATATCCTTCTGGCATCAAGCACCGCTATTCTTTCCAGCATATCTCAGCTGCCTCCATACTGGCCCAAGGTTTGGGCGAGCACCCAAAATCAAAAGCCCAGCTCTGACATCTCCCCTACTCCTCCTCAGATGGCCTATGCGAGTGACACTGTTTACCCAGCTCGGCTCCTGCCAAGGCACCCAGCGTGATGTTCTTGGTCACGTCGAGGAGTCTCTCACTCCCCAGTCCCACCCCACCCCAGTAAATTCCTTCCTAGGAAAACACTGGACTCTTGGGAAGCCTGAACTGTTCAACTCTCCCCAGGCACACTAATGAGTTGTTTTAAGCTGTGTTTGAGTTTAATGTTCAGGAAACCCAGGAGCTGAGCGATCGCAGCACAGGCATGCGGGAGCGAGGTGCCACCCATCTCCCTGCAACCTGCCCTCTACTCAGATGTTACCACCTCTCCTGCATGGCGCTTCCACCCGCCCGCGGCCATCCCTCCTTGGGCAGGGATCCCATCAGATTTTACAAGACAGGCAGGGTCAGGCCTGGGGAAAACGCGAATGGGAATGCCCAGAACAACAAAGGCGGCAGGCTGTTTCCCTCGGGAGACAGGGGTGAGCCAAGCCACGTGCTGGCAGTCACAGGGCACCCAGGGAGAAGCAGTGAGCAGGACAGTAGCAGACTCGGTCAGTGGGATGAGCTGGGGCAGTCCTATCAGGATTAGCCCAGAGCTCATGAAGACAATTTTTAAAGAAACACTTTAGTTTTAACAACTTTCTAATAGCCCCATACTGGAATGCCAGGGTGCAAGCCAGTGAGTAGTAACCATTTCTAGAGCAGGGTGCACAAACTTTTTCTGTAAAGGCCGGATAGTAAGTATCTTAGGCTTTGTGGGTGCAAGGGTCTTTGCTGCAACTATTCAGCTCTGCTATTGTGTGAAAGCAGCAATGAGCAATATGTAAATGAATGAGCTTGGCTGTGTGCCAGTAAAATTTTATTTATGGACACTGAAATTTGAATTTTATACAATTTTTACATGTCATGAAATAGCCTTCTTCTTTTTATTTTTTTAAACCATTTAAAATTGTAAAAACCATTCTTAGGTAGAAGGCTGTAGAAAAACAGACAGGCTCGGTTTGACCTATGGGCTGTAGTTTCCCAGACTGTGTTCTGGGGGGATGCTTCTCAAACTATATGTGGTAAATGATAAATGGACCATTTTTTTTAAGATCTCCAAGCTTTCTCGATTACTTTTATAAATTTATATTGAAATTGGATACTATAAACAGTGAAAAAAGAAAAACAAGAGCTACAAAATAGAAGTCCACTGATGCGATTGCCACCATTTCTAATGAGCACTTCCAGTGTATGAACTTAACTCTCAAGGGACTGGACCAAAGGGGGCGTGACCCACACTTTGGGTGACCCTGTAAATCTAAAGTAACTGCTTTCTTGATCTAAAGTCAATGAGTACATCAATTATGTAAATTATCATCTAGTGTTTTGAAGTGCTTAAGATTTGTGCTTTGCATACACAGGTAAATAATTCATATCCCCCTTCATGAATTATTTACCTGTTCTCCAGTGTTTTGTTGCCCCATCGTGGGGCACACTCAGTTGAGAGCTATAATTCTACTGTGACAACTGTTGAGGATCAGTATTTCTGTGGTTCTGCTCCTGGACCTTCAGTCACTTTCAAATTCCCACCCACCTGTCTGGAGGCTCTAGGGCGCATCTTACAGGGCTCTGCTGTTGGCCACCTTGCCTGCTCTGGTGCCTGGGTCCAGACATCTGTCACAGCTTCTATTATGGCCATACTCATGACAGCATAATGACAATTCCTCTTTTCTCTCTTGTACTTCAGCCCCATCGCCCTGGGAGCAAGCTGCCCAGAGGTGATCTGAGTGGCAGAGCCCAAGCTGTGATCAGACCCCTCAGACTACTCAATGTGTACCCACTTTGGATGACCTTCTCTCTCCTTCTTGATGGTACATTTTTTCACACGAGGCCCTGAGGTTCCTCATGATAAAAGACCTAGTTGGACCCTAAAGGCATGCCCAGGCACGTCTGAATACTGGAGTGACTATAACTAAGGATACTGCAGAGGTCCACTTGGAACACTGGGTTATCCCCGCAGCTCAGAGATCCTTTAGGCTGAGGCTTCCCCACTGGGTCCCATGGAGCTCTTACTGCTATGTGAAGAGATCTGTGGGGGTGGTGAGCTTGATATTTTTAATCATCTTTTTGAGGTATAATTTACATATCATAAAATGAAATGCATCCGTTTTAAGTGTACAGTTTGATGAGTTTTGACAAAATGCATATACCTATGTAGCCACAGCTCCAAACAAGATAAAAACCATTTCCATCAACCCAGAAAGTTTTCTATGCTTCTTCGCAGACAGTTGCCACCTCTAGTCCCAGCCCCGGGCAACTATGGATCCGCTGTCTGTTGATATAGATTACTTTTTTCAGCTCTGGAGTTTAAGATAAATGGAATCACACAGCATATACTCTGTTGTATAAGGTTTCTTTCACTCAGCATGTTTGAGATTCATTCATGTTCTTGCTCCCACCAGTAGTTTTTTTCTTTTCATATTGAGTAAAATTTCATTGTATGATTATACCACAATTTGTTTCCTTATTTACCAGTCGATTGGCATTTGTATAGTTTCCAATTTAAAAGTCTTATGAGTAAAATTGCTATTAACATTGATTTACAAATCTGAGGTAAAAATATGTTTTTATTTCTTTTAGGGAAACACGTAGGAGTGAAATTTCTGAGTTGCATGGCAAATGTATGTTTAACTTCGTAAAAAAATTGTCAGGGTTCTCCAGTGTTCTGTTGCCATTTTACATTTCCACCAACAATGTGTGGAAAATCTGATTGCTCCAAAAACCTGCCCAGTACTTAATATTGTTGGTCCTTTTAATTTTAGTCATTATAGTGGCTATGTAGTAGTATTCATTTATCTGATAATGAATGCTGTTATGTGCTTATTGGTCATTCTATATTTTCTTTTGTGCAGCTTCTTTTAAAAGTTTTTGCACTTTTTCTTAATAATTGGAGCTGTTTGTCTTCTTACTATTGAGCTGTGAGATGGATAGGTAGGTAGATAGATAATAGACAGGTAGATAGACACACACACCCCCCCCACCCCGAATATCCTGGATGTGATGGTTTATTTTATGTGTCAACCTGACTAGATTATGGGGTGCCCAGATATTCAGCTAAACATTATTTCTGGGTGTGTCTGTAAGGGTGTTTCCATATGAGATTAGAATTTGAATTGGTGGACTCGGTAGAGCAGATTACCTTCCCAATGTGGGTGGGCATCATTCAATCCAATGAGCACCAGATAGAACAAAAGGCAGAGGAAGGAAGAATTTGCCCTTTCTGCAGGACTG
>CM052443.1:108445985-108484458 GCA_028533085.1 Varecia variegata | reverse complement strand
CTGGAAAGAGACATGTTGCCCATCCATACCCCACATGAGACCAGCCATAGCCTGCCTGTGCAAGAAGTGGGGGAAAGCCCACTTGCAATTATGAAATAACATTTAAACTACTAGGGATAAGTGGAGTGAAGAAATTTCCTGTCACATTTATGCTTTTGGAAAACAGCATTTCCAGAGAGTAAGCAGAACCAAAACTAAGTATTAATTGCCTAATAACCACAGTTTTAACTGGATAGAATTTCATGAGATGCTCAAACTGGACATCCCTGTTTCTAGGCAAAAGGACTGAAAATTTTTATTTTGATTTGTTTTTCTCAATAGATTTTAGTCCTTCCATTAGTCTTTATTAAGGAGACGGAAAGCAAAGCAAAGAGGATGCTTAAATCCCTCAGAATTAGAGAAATGTGACATGTAAATAAAAGGTGTCCCACTACCCATCCAACCCCTAGCTAGGTCTGTCTTGTTTGGGGAATAGAGTCGTTTTTCTCCATTAGGCAGGCTCTATTGAAAATGTCAGCATGGAATTGGAGCTGCCGTAGGCCAGGCTGCACGGTGAGTGCCTGCAAATAAATTGCTTTGACCTGAGGCACTTCTCTCTACTTAGAATGGATGAAGAGGCTGCGCTGGTTGCCTGGCACCCTTGTGGGTGCACACCAACGGTGTACACTTCCCCAGAATACTAGAATAAGTGAACCGAAGTGCTTACCCACCCCCTGGTTTTACAGATGAGGAAGTGTGGGTTGACAGGGTGACAGACCTTGACAGGGGGCACTCAGGCCATGGCAACTCTGGGCCAGAATGCCGCATTTCTAGCTCAGATTGTGGTGCACATGTGTGTGTGTGTATTGAGGGGAGGGGTGAAGGCTCGAAAAGGACTCTTTGGGAGGTGACACCTGAGCTGGGAGTCCAACACTGAGCAGAAGTTACAAAGCCAAGGCAGGGTGTGGGTAGGAGATTTACTGCAAAGGAAGAGCAGTGACGAAGTGTGAAAGGTCCTGGGGCTGAAAGAATCACAGAAAGTTCGTTTTGGATGTGGGTAGAGTGTGGGAGAGAGGAGGGCAGGAGCCAGATCAGTGACCCTCCAGTTCATTCTAACGGCCTCCCCTGCCTTCGTGCCAGCTGCCGGCTCCTGGAGAGTGTGGACAAATCCCCAACCGGCTGTCTGTCCTTATGCTGGGAGACTCACCCCCACTCTCCGGGCATCAGCTGCCTCCTGTGCAGCAACCCTGCAAGCACAGACTTAGCCCAGAGCTCCCTTGTGAGCTTGCCATTCCCTCCTCTCCATCTGCTCTTCATAGGAGAAGAAGCACATGCTACAGACATCTAGAGGCAAAGGGGACAAGAAAGAGAGAGAGAACAAGAGAAAGGGGGAGGGAGGCACTGGGGAGACCAGCAGGGCAAGAAGGAGGATGGTGCATACCCACCCGGTTAAGAGGGTCATGCCTGGGGCAGTGGTCCTGGCAGACACTGCGAACCCCTTTCTCCCTCCGAGGTTTTGCTCACAGCCCCACCAGGGTGGGAGCCAAGGGGACCACATGAGCTTTTAGGCCTGCCATGACTGGCTTGGGCAGCAAGGATGAAGTTTGTGGAGTTCCTTTCCAAGCTTGTCTCTGGCTCCCACCCAGCCCTACAATACTGCCCTTCACCCCCACTCCGTGGGAGCAGGATGGTCACACCACACTGAGGTATCAGTGTCTGGTTCTCCTGTCATCAGGCTCAGGTTACTAGTGAAAGACACAAGGAGTTGACAGCCACTCACCATTCCAGAATGGTGACCCTTTCTAGAAGCATTATGCAGAGATAGCCCTGTCCTCTTCACTTCATAAACAGTAGTACTGTTTTGCTCATTGCCTTGGATAATTTGAAAAATTTGTGTGGTGGGAGTCTGATTGCTTTAAAAAATTTTTTAAAACACCTATAATTGCATTGGTTTCATCCATTGCTGAAGTTGGCTAGTACTGGCTCACAAAAGCTCAATATGCTATCTCTTCTCAGCTCCACGGTGAATTACATCGGCTTGGTAGCTTAAAGTCAGCCATGGTGGGAGCATTTACACCATGGGCAGTGGCAAATACTGCAAATCATTTTGGGCGGTGGGGTAGGGCATGGGCCACCATGACACTGCTTTCGTCTTACTCCTGGGAAGAACCACACAAAGCTAACACTCAGAATGGATAACTTCCTTGCACAGATGAAGTTCAGAATTCCAGTACTTTGGAATGGATTGAAAAGTGAGAAACGTCACACCTTTAGTGAGCACCCTTCTGGCAACTTTGGAACAAACAGACATCAATTTTTTGCTCCAGGACAGATTCTTTTCAGAGTACGAAGATGAGGGATTTGAATTTAGAATCAGAAGGCACAGGGTTAAGTCTGAGTTTCACCACTGATTAGATAAATGTACTCTGGGGTTAGTCTTTGAGTCTCAGTTTTCATATCTCTAAAATGAGGTTGACAAACTACTTCACACTTCGATTGTGAGAACAGATCTATATTGTAGACATAAAACATAGAGCTCTGGGAAAACATCAGATACTAAGATGAATAGCAGAGGCTGGAAAATGTGGGAACCATCTCACGAGCCACATGAAGAGCTCCTCGCTTCCTTTGAGGGGAATTCCTTCCCTCCAGGTGGATGTAACATGTCTGCAGGATTAACTTGGCACTTTCCTCCGCACGAACCGCTGTGATCCGTGCCGGCTCAGCAGAAGAGCTGTGAGGCAGGCACGGGCACGTGAGGGGCTTCATCACCCTCCTTCGCCCTCTCTGCTGGTGATGTGGGTGATGACTCCTTTGGGAGCTGTCACAGCCAGATGTTGGCAAGCATGGCAGCTCTAGAAACTCTTCCAGCTGTAACATCTTTGATCACCTGGAATTCTCTTGATTCGTGAAGAAACAAATCTCGTTAACTGTGCCATGAGCACGTTTCCTTCCTCTAAGATCTCGAGAGAAAGAGGCGTCTGTTGCTGGGAGTCCTAAGGGAACGAGTCCTAGAAAAGGTCAGAGGGCAGCGTTCTGGTTGTTACTGCTGCATAAAAAATCACTCCAACACTTCGTGACGTAAAATAACCATTTTAGTAAAGTCACAGATTCTGTGTGTGGGTTGGCGATTTGGAAAGGGAACGGGCTTGACTCTACTGCACAGTGTCTGAAGCCTCGCCTGGGAAGGCTCAAAGGCTGGAAGTGAATTAGCAACCAAGGACTAGAGACATCTAGAAGCATCTTCACTCACATGTCTGGCTGTCAGCTGGGACCTCAGCCTATAGCTGGGGTTGTCACCCTGAGAACCTACATGTGTCTTCGCCACGTGGCCTGGGCTTCCCCATGGCATGGCAGCCTCAGGGTTCTTCAATGTCAGCTCAGGGCCACAAAGGAAAATGTCACAGCTACAAAGGAGAAAGTCCTTCTTCGAGCCCCAGCCCCAACCCTTACGGCCTAGCCTCACAAGTCATGCAGCATCACTTTGACAACATTCTACTCCTTCCAAGCAAGTTGGGTGCCCTGCCCATATTTAAGAGGAGGGAATTAGGCTCTGCCTCTTGACGGAAAAGTGCCAAGTTTCCAGACAAACGTGGCATGGGAGGTATTGTTGCAGCCATTCTTGGGAAAAAAGCAATCTTCCACAGGTAGCAACAGATATTTCTTACCCGGGGCCTTCACTTCCTGTCCATTCAGTGAGGAGAGCTGCAGCTATGTCTGGCCCAGACCCTCACAGGAGTTCACTCCTTTCTAAGCCCAGGGCTGAGTCAGGTCGATCATTCCTCCATGTCATTTCCATTAAAAGGATTTTGGAAGCACCTCAGGGGCCAAAGGCGTGACTTGTCACCTGGAATCGCCCATGCACATGGTGCTGCCAGCACAGGGCCCAGACATAATTGCTGAATTTGGATTATTGAGTTATTCAGATTCTTATAGAATACAATAATAATTTGAATAAGCATTTATATAGTGCTTATTAATGTAGTTACTGTTCTAAGTGTTTTAGAGATATTAACTCATTTAATCTTCCAAGGAGCTTTGGGTGGTAGAAACTCATATTATCCCCATTTTACAGGTAAGGAAGCTGAGGCACAGGCAGGTTTAATGACTTACCCAATATCACTTAACTAATATTAAATTAAGTTTAGCCTAAAGCTGCCTCCTTATATATTTTAAGTTTGGCCTAAAGGTTTCTCTGTGGGTAGTGAACTATAACCTAAATGGATGTGTAAGCAGATTGTATCCTACTCTTGTACAAACCACAGAGTTTGGGCCAATCACCTGCAGCCAACTCGTCTGTGTTCAAAGAAGACTTTAACCTATCTGGCTGTTTCTGTACCTCACTTCGTTTTCTGTATGTCACTCTCCCTTTTCTGTCTATAAATGTTATCTATGTGGCAGCCCCGGAGTCACTCTGAAGCTATTGAGTTTTCTGGGGGCTGCTCGATTCATGCATTGTTCTTTGCTCAACTAAACTGTTAAATTTAATTTGTCTAAAGTTTTCCTTTTAACAGAAGGCATCAGAAGTGGGATTCCAAGCAGAGCTTCCAGCCACCCCCAGGAGCACTGAGTGACTGAGCAAGACACTCTCTGGGCCCGCTGTGTCCACTGCTCTCTCACAGCAACCGGGGGTCACGAGAAAGTTCTCTCTAGGATCAAGAAGCTCCATGAATTTGTGTTTCGAGCTATCCTAGTTCGTTTGAGCAAATTTTTTAGCCAAATTGGCTTCTGAAATCTCATCAGAAACTGGACTGAGTCCAGGATTGGGTTGGATCTGATAACTAACTGGATTGGATCCAACTGCAGACAGAAACTGGCAGCAAAGACAATACTACAGGTGTGTTTTGAACTCTGATTTTCAGAAATTCACAGGGATTTTTGCCTTCTATCCCTTTTGTTTCCGTTTCTTACATGCTTAGGTAGGAAAAAATCTTTGGCTAAATTGATCAATGGAATCTGAGAGCCAAAGCCAAGATTCAACGTAAAAATGGGATCCTTAATTTCTGAAGAACTGAGTGCTCCATCTTTGGGCTATTCCTACTTTGATGTGTATTAGGCTCTGGAAGCAGCAAACACTTACAAAAATGGCAAAATCTTACTAAAGGTAATTTAAAATTACAGTAAAATGTTCCAAATGAACAACAGAAGTGAGGGCCCCTGAGTTAGACCCACCCAGGGACACCAATTGATGTGCAGAAGTTTCTAAAATGATTTCAATACTTTTGTTGCCTCTTTTAAAATACTTTTCACAAAAGGCAAACAAAAAGCTTAAGCAACGAATCCATAAGAAATATTGAATCTGCTAACCTTTTGGTTTAGTTACTATCCCACCCGAAAGCGAAAAGAAAGCTTGATAAAGTGTTTACAGAAAGTGGGTCCTCAGGTAAACTGGGCTTCTCTTTCGGGGCGATCCATGATGAGTGCAGGCGTGGGGAACGCTTTCTTTGCCCCAGTCCTGCATGGGCTCTGCCCTGAACTCAGTGATTTTAGCTAAGAAACAGAAGCTAAGTTAAAAAGTCCACCTACTGAACTAAATGTATCTTTAAAATACACCTTTCTGGCACTTAGTGGGCTCTTTTGAAACCTTTTTTTTAAAAAGAAATTCCTTCTATAAAGGAAGCCTTCATTTATAAGGGTGTTTGCCTCTGTGCAGTGGAAACAGAAGGAAGATTGAATCACTAAAAACTCTGACTAGTCATTAGATTTACATAACTAGGCTTACTTGTAAGGTGCTTTTCCTGGCCATCTTCTCTTAACTGAGACTTTATCTATACCCTTCTTCCTTGGTTTTGGCAAATGATGATACAATCTTTAGGCCTAAAGTCTCAGCTATATGCTTTTTTTTTTTGGTTTTGTTTTTTTTTTTGAGGCAGAGTCTCACTTTGTTGCCTGGGCTAGAGTGAGTGCCGTGGCGTCAGCCTAGCTCACAGCAACCTCAAACTCCTGGGCTTAAGCAATCCTACTGCCTCAGCCTCCCGAGTAGCTGGGACTACAGGCATGCGCCACCATGCCCGGCTAATTTTTTCTATATATATTTTTAGTTGTCCAGACAATTTCTTTCTATTTTTAGTAGAGACGGGGTCTTGCTCTTGCTCAGGCTGGTCTTGAACTCCTGAGCTCAAACAAGCCGCCCGCCTCGGCCTCCCAAGTGCTAGGATTACAGGCGTGAGCCACCGCGCCCGGCCTTATGCTTTTGAGATATAAATTTTCTACCTTGTTTCACCCAAGAGTTAGCCCTTTGGAAATGCAAATTTAGCTGGCAGCGATGGCATGCCCCTGTAGTCCCAGCTACTCAGGAGGCTGAGACAGGAGGATTGCCTAAGCCCAGAAATGCAAATCCAGCCTGATCAACGTAGTGAGACCCCATCTCTAAAAAAACAAAATAGAAGTGCAAATTTGGAATTGCCTAGCTAACAATTGCTTAGGGCAATGGAATAGGTAATTTTAAGAATGATAATCTGAATGGGGAAAGAAAAACTATTTGGAAGCTGACATGTCTATATGTGTTTTGTGCATGTGATATTTCTATGTTATCTAAGATGATACTTGATAAATAAAGCTAGTTCTAAAATAGTTGGTAAATGAAATAGGAACATCTCCAGAATTGTCAGTGTTAAATATAATTCAGACATTTTTGCCTCTGTCTACTGGTTAGACAGGTTTATGCTATTGCTGATACCTATTTCAAGGTCATAAAACTGCTGCTTTTATAATATTTTTGATACTTGCTTGATTTGTCTGAAAGCTAAAGCTGTAAGGGCTGGCTGCTGGGCTCCCCTGAAGCCTTGCACACATCTTACTATGAGCTTGTATATAATAAGTTTTTGGTTTTGAGCCTCTGGATACTGGGGTGTGGACAAGTGGCCACGATGAGGCCTGGGAACATATGTGGGTCCTCCAGTGCCTGGGCTACCAGCTGCAAGGCAGAGCCAGGCCCAACATGGCCCAGCTTTGCCTCCTGGCCATGCTGGGAGGAATCAAACCCTGCAGGCATCCTCTTCACAGCTCTATCCTCTGTCCTGGGCACTATACCTGGCGTGTGAATTCAGGACCCAGAAGCGCCCTGCCCTTAATAGCTGTCCTGGGTGCTATGTGGGTACTCAAGACCCAGTACAGTTGGGGAAGACATTAGGGAAGATACCTGTGTCATAGTTTCAAAATTCTTTTCAGTAATTTAAAATCTTAAAGTCATATTATGTTAAATTATGTAACAGATAATCACAAGATGCCTGAGTCATTTCTAAGGAAGTTAAAATACGGAAACATTAGTGATTAACGTAAGTTTGATACATCCTTTGGCATCTTATTTTTATATGGTATGAAAAAGCTAAACATATTTAATCTGTTAATAAAAATATTGAGGAAATATATCTTTCTTAAAAATTACGAAATGGGCCCAGATGTGGTGGCTCAGCACTTTGGGAGGCCAAAGTAGGAGCATCGCTTGAGTCCAGGAGTTACCAGCCTGGGCAGCACAGCCAGACCCTGTCTTCAAAAAAAATTTAAAAATTAGCTGGGCATGGTGGAGCACATCTGTAGTCCCAGCTGCTCGGGAGGCTGAGGCAGGAGGACAGCTTGCACCTAGTAGTTTGAGGTTGCAGTGACCTATGATGACACCAGGGCACTCTAGTCTAGGGGACAGAATGAACCGCTGTCTCAAAAAAAAATTATGAAACGGTTTTTATCTACAAAAACGGATATAAAACAGTTCAACATTACTTCCTAAGTTTTTCACTGGAAATTAAAGTTACTAAGAGCCAAAACTGTAGTTAATATATTCAATTAAAAGTACTAGATATAATAGAAACAGTTCTATATACAGAGTGTATAAAGTGAGATGTGTTCTTAGTGAATAAGGTTATAAAAAAAGACATGAGGAAGTGGTTTTTATTAAAGGAAAAGTAATTTTTGTCTAGTTTAAAGGATTTTTTAAAGTTTGTCTCCAAATGAAGGAAAAATGAGATAGATAAAGCTAAATGGATATAAAAAGTTGGAGAAAGAAAAAAATTCGTAAGAAGCTTATAAAAAATTTACAGAAATCTTATCTTGTATGTTCAAAATCTGAGATTGGACTGATTTGTTTGTAAAGTGTTATTAAAGTTAGTTTTATTATTAATAATACACAAATATAAAAGTAAAATTTTGTTTTCTACTTCTCCATTTATGTAAGATTCATAAGAA
Organism: Varecia variegata; assembly: GCA_028533085.1. Taxonomy (NCBI): domain Eukaryota; kingdom Metazoa; phylum Chordata; class Mammalia; order Primates; family Lemuridae; genus Varecia; species Varecia variegata. The sequence continues at coordinate 108,476,298 of CM052443.1, read as the reverse complement.
ATAGTAAAAAAAAATGTTCATTTTTTGAGTAAACTGAAAAAAAAATGGGAGGGGAGAGCAAGGGAAAGACAGAGTCTGTCTCATGCTGTCTTCCTTAGATCTTTGATTGTTTGGAAAACTGAGCATCCTCTCTATCAAAGAATAATGATGTTGCTTTTTAAAATCTTTTAATTATCACTTTGGCTAAATGAATAACTATTATTTTACAGTGATCCTATTTTGATTGTGTTTTATTTAAACCTTTAACATATTTGACAGCCTTCCCAAAATCAAACTTCAAATTCTAAAATTAAGTCATGTTGACCTCAAACTAACTTTGAGATGTCCCAAAGGGTCCCTAAAGCACCCCAAAGAGAGATGATAAAGAGGCTTATTTGATATGTTAATTATATGGGAAACATTGTCAAACAAGAAATGATGTTCAAACTTCTTCAAGTTATAGTTTATGAACATTTATTTATATGTGTTGCAAAATTGTATGAGATCTCTAAAATTCTGATATGTCTTGGTATATGTTATCAGTAATAATTGTGGCTATCAGGTTAAATTATTGTAGGCCACAAAATAACCAAATTTTCTTGTCAATTACATCTTGAACCATGACCATTTTAACTCTTGTCCCCAGTTAATTGCTAAATTCTGATGCATTTTCTGAAAGCTCTTTACAAGCAGGTAAAATCCTAAGGTGTTGTGTCTTCAAGGAGGTTCACAGAAAGGATGAAAGTACTCCTGACAAGTACTCCTGAATACAGGTTTCTGATAAGTTTAGAAGCACATCATTTGGGCTGGGTAAGAATTTCCAGCTCTCTAATGAAGAGATTGACTGGTTCCTAAAAGTGCTGACCCAAGCAGGATAAGAATTATCTGAATACCAATGAAATACTCTGCCAGATTTTCCTGTTAAATCAGCCAGTACTGAAATTAAGATATGCAATTTGAACGAACTCCATGGTCCAAATCAAATTACCTATGATAACTCATTTCATAAACAGTGCTATGCACCTGAATTGGAGAAATAAAATTGGTATTTCAGAGTATATAAATCCAATGTTAAGTATAGATTGAGTGTGAATTGTTCTTTGCACAATTAAACTCTGTTACATTTAATTTGTCTAAAGTTTTTCTTTTAACACTAATAAGTGACAAAACCAAGATTTGAACCCGGCAGTCTGGTTTCTAGAGCCCACTCTCTTAACCACTACGCCACACTGCCTCCCAAGGTGTGGGGAACCCTTGCCAAATACACAGGCTGTCCAGGGGCCAATGGTGAGTCTGCCACCTCCTTGCAATTATACACATTCTTGCCCCTTTCTGGGTGTCCATGTCTTCATCTGAAACACAAAGGGGCGGGGACAGATTTCTAAGGGTCCTGCTACATGTGCTATGTCTTCACAAGTGAATTAGAGCAAAAGCTGCACCTCTTATGATACAAGCTTTTATTGTCTTTCAAAGGTTATTGCGGACCCAAAGTCCTGGTACAAAAAGCTGTAAACCAGAATACAACATTTATTTCATTTCAGTCATTCATCCTGGGAATGTGTGCTGAGCACCAACTGTCTGTCACAGTGAGCAGGAGACACACAGGCCCTCCCTCTGGGAGCTAAGAGACTTGGGGTGAAGGTGGGGGTAGGGGCAGGACCCACCAGCAAACAGAACCCAGACCGAGGATTTACATAGGAGATGAGCGTGACACTTGGGATGCCAGGAGTGGACATAGCAACGGGATCCCGCCTTGAGACGAGGCTCAAAAATTACATGAGTCTCATTTTGGGATCCTGGCCAGCTCTGAGATTTTGCTCTCTGGGGCAGACTGCTAAGAGCTCTGCAAGACAGAGACACAGAGTTCCAGTCCACATTGCCTTTTCTTGACATTCTGTGTGCCCAGCCAGGGAAGAGAACCAGGGCAAATGACCTCAGAGTGATACTTCATCAATAGTGCAAAGCCAGCGTGACAACTAGCAACATAACATGGCAGACTGATGGGAAGCATTTCTCCCCTGGGAATGGCCACGGCCGGGCACCTTTCCACTCAAACAGGGACCAGAAGAGGCATGAGAAGACTTGGCAAGGTGGGCCTGCGACAGGGGACAACAGGCCAAGAAGAGGCTACAAATTGGAGTGTTCCAGCGCCTGAGCTGCCTTTGTTGGCTCTAATGTTGCCCCATCTGACTGCCCCATCAAAGAGGGGAGATGGGGACATTAAAATGCCTTCCATTTGTGCCACGTAGCGTGCTGTCAGTAGCACCCGGAAAGAATTTTTGTGTCCTGTTTTTATCCCAAAAGCCTCACTCAGATAACAGGGTATTTTGCTTACATAATAATAACTTGCTTCTGATAGGATTGCCCTCACTCTTTTAAAAACTGTCCTGCTTCAAGCCTCACGTCAGCAAAGCTTTTATTTCTTTTCTCTTTATCCTTTTCTCTTTCACCTTTGCAAGAATGGCAGCAGCTGCACTGTTGGGCTCCTTCTAGGTGGAGACCCCTCACGACCTCTTCATTGTCCCCTCGTAGCTGAGGCTGTGCTGATTCAGAGAGACAAAGTCACCGGCCCACTGGCGGGAGTAGGGCCAACAGAGTGAGGGTCTTGTCTGCAGCCACAGGTTTCTACCAGCCCATGCTGTTTCCTGCCCCCATCATAAGTGCTGTGGAAACTCTAAGACGCTAGAATCGTGGTGTTTCTTCTGAGTTGATGCAATTTATAGTTCCTGTGTTTAATTGCACGCTACAGATGTATTAACCTGCCTGCGTTGGCTCTAACGCGGTTTGGGGACGCTTCCAAGCAGTTTTTTAGCTTCTCTAAAACATTTTGAATTTTCCCCGGAAAAAGTAAAGCTTTAAGTTTAACTTGGAGGAAGAGTCGTGTTGCTGTTGTTGTTGTTATTTAATACGTAGTGATGTTTTTAAGATGATTATTATCTTGTTGTCTTATTTGGTATCACTGAGAACTTGCTACATCTACTTCAAGGGAATAAAATGATACCAGAATAGATTTATGGAAAATGAAAACAGGAACTGGCAAAGTCAATGCTATTTCACAACTATTTGCTAAAAGAGTTTGCAACACTTGGATTTAGTTGCTTTTTTCTTTTCGTTGTTATGCTTCTGATGAATGATTGATCTAAATTTAAAACATTTTGAATTTGCTAGACTGCCACGTGCCCAGCCCGGAGGAGGAGAACTCTATGAAAAATGTAAGCCTTAGAAACTTGCATTTTGCAGGAGGCCTGCCCTACTCCGATTTCCCTCGAATTGGGAAGCTGATTTCTCTGTAACTCTCAACAAGCTTGAGCTGCCTCTTTAGAGAACAGAAAGAACAATATCCTCTTTTAAAGAGAAGCGGCTCCTGCTATGGTATAGGGGATACCCTTCTGCTTTGTAGTCTATGGGCAAAGGCTACTGAACCTTCGGGCAAGCTGAAACATCTCTCTTTTTTTTTTTTTTTTTTTTGAGACGAGATCTCGCTATATTGCCCAGGCTGGTCTCAAACTCCTGACCTCAAGTGATCCTCTTATCTCTGCTTCCCAAAGTGCTGAGATTACAGGCATGAGCCACAGCTCCCTGCCAACATCTCCAAACCCCAGTGCCCTCCTTTCTAAATCCAAAAAGACTGTTGAGAGGCTGATCTCGTCCACCTAAGGCAAGTAGGTGAAAGAATTTTAAACTCTCCAGAACTCAGTGAATGGGAGTGATCATCAGAACCATCAATCCAATTATGACCCAGAATATAACTTAAAGTCCAGGCACACCCTGATTTTACCTCCCATGTTTAAATAAAATACTTTCAACAGAACTAATTCTAGTGCAATCCTGGCAGACGTATCAATGGTAAGGCTTCATTTTTATGAGTGATTCCAGGAGTTTGTGATGACTCAGTCAAGGGCTTGGCTTAAAGTGACCTTTGGTACTGAAGGGGGAAAAAAAAAAACCCTGTCTTTGTCATTCCTTCATTCATTCAACAAGCCTTGAGTGCCTTTCACAAAGAAATTTAAACAGAACCTTTAGATAAGAAAGAACTTAAGCATTGTATAAGCACCATTTATTCAGGCTTTTCATATGAATATTCAAGAATGAGAGAGGAATTGCAAACTGTTGAGGTCATAGAAAGGTAAATGTTCACTTTACAGATCATTCTGACCCCTTAAGGCAAGTTTCTGGGATTCTCCTCATTCACCTTTTAATCCTCTAATTTAGGTCTGCATGAGGAGTTTAAAATTGTAAAGCATTTTTTAAAGTTACATATAACATTATTTCATTGTAGACTTTCTCCAGTTCTTTGACAGCAGTAAGATTTTACAATTAAGGGAGGTGGGGCAGGCAGGACACCGAAGACACATACAGGCCCCTCCCATCAGGGTGCCTGGAGGTGACTGATTCTCCTCCATTGCAATGGCCTGTGGTTCTTGGAAGGTCACAGTTTGTCCTGTGGGTTAAATCGTAGAAGATTGGGTTCCCTGCCAGCCTCCCACCCCTGACTTAATCCACCAGCAACCTGCGCAGTCTTTGCCTTTTTAGGGGATACTTGGAAATTTTCTTGGTCCGCATGAGACTTTCTCTTTTCATCTGGGCCTCTCCCCACGCCTGTCTGCTTCCTGGGTCAGGTCTAAGATACATGGGGAGGTGCTTCCCAGCAAGCAGGAGCTGAGGTATCCCACTCCTGAGATGGCCATCTCAGAGGTCAGGGAGGCTTCTCCCCGAAAGGACAGAGAGTTACCAAGCACAGAGAACTGCTCTGGGGTAACCAGGACAAAGAGGATGCACAGTTTTCTAGGCTTTAGCTGGGAGGCAATAGGTGCAGAAGAAAATAAGAACATACTCTTTGGGATTATATAGCAGGGTGCTTATTCTGAGCTTGTCATTTCACAGCTCAAGCCTCTTAATTTCCATAAGCCTCAGTTTTCTCATCTGCGAAATGGGGATGATAAATCTCACAGGTTTATTGGGAATACTAAATGAAGTAAATACTGTCTGCAAAGTAACAGGCACCATCTCTGTGCAGAACAGTGGCCTACAAATAATGGGCAACACCGTGGCCCACTGTAGTCTCAGTTGTAACTGCTAATGCAAGCACAGGGCAGCACGAGCCACTAGTGTCTTCCAAAGCAGCGGGGACAATGGGACAAGAGCCCAGTGCCCAACAAGGCTCTTACTCTGACCTTTTCCTACACCTCCCTGCCTGTCTCCCCAACTCCAAAGCTTGTTCTAGGCACCATCTGCCTCCCACAGCAAGTTCTGCCTATTCCTGCAAGTCCTTGCCCAAAGGTTACCAAAGGCCCCGCCGTGGCCTTCCAGGAGTCCTGCTCTCTTCCCATGGGTGCCCTGGCTCAGTCCCCCTTCAGCTCTCTCCTGGGCTACAATACCACCTCTTCTCTGATCATGTTGCCTCTGAGCCTTCTCTGGCCCCTAACGCTCCATCTCTATAACATACAGATTGTATCAGGCCTCCTATTGGTGGTTTCTGGAATAGGGTGCACACCCCTGTGCAGTGGTCAAGCTGACCCACTGAACACAGGAAGACAAATATTAGAACTTTGTTTATATATTTTACATCTCACTCATTTTAATTTCTCTTTGTGTGTTTTATAATATATCTTGTGCTAACATTTACTGAGTACTTCTATGTGCTAAACCCCACTGTATTTATTCTATTAACTCATACAATCACCACCACCTTAGGTTATCAGCTCCATTTTAAAGATGGGGAAACTGAAGCGGGGCGTGGTGGTGCAGCCTGTAGTTCCAGCTACTCAGGAGGCAGAGGCAGGAGGATCGCTTGAGCCCAGGAATTCAAGGCTGTATGATTGTGCCTGTGAACAGCCACTGCACTCCAGCTTGGGCAACCCCAAGACCCTGTCTCCTTTTCATTTATTTTTTTCCAGCTCCTTGGTCAATTTGCAAGGACCTCATCTCTTAAAAAAAAAAAAAAAGTAGGGAAACTGAGGCATGGCTATGTTAAATAACTTGTCTGTGGTCACACAGCTAGTGTGTCTGAACTGTGCTCTTAGAGTTATTCTGCTATTATAATATTACAATATATGTGCACAATATACAAATAAATATACACAAATTGGGATCAGGTGCTCAAAATATATTTTTTGTTAGGGTTGTATGATCTAAAAGGTTTGGATTAAATCTAAATTCTTTATTTTGGCCTTCCAGAGCTATTATGGTCTGGCTGCTGCTTACCTCTGCCCTCTTCCAACAACTTTCCTCCTGTTACAGGAACACGAATCTTCATGCCTTCAGGCCTTGGCTTGTGCTGTTAGCTCGACCAGAATGCCCTTCCTTCAGGTGAGATTTGAACTGTACTGGAAATTTTGCCCTTTAATGGGAAATTCTATAGCATCTAGAGAACTCCTTCCACGTTATCTGATGCTAATTTCCTAGGAGCTATTTTACAACCCTGGAAATTGTAGATAACTGATAGCAATGCAAAATCATTCTTGTTTACAGACATGTAAATTCTCTTCTATCCACAGAGGTGCAATTGATGCCTCTTCACTGTGGAAGAAGCTGATTTTGTTTCTTATTTGCATATTCATTTCAATATTCCTCATCTATACATGTGCCAGTTCTTTGGAGTCTCTCTTGAACCTGTTATAACACCTGCCTGATTCTCTCATTAATGAATAAGTTAAATAAAATCTTTAACACGTGCCTAATTTCTATCCGTATAAAAGTCATGGTGTTAGCCTTGGTTGAAAATGATCCTTTAACAGAAGTGGGGTCTGACCCCGAGCCCACACGCTGTGCTCTCTTCCCAGGCTTTCAACAAACCCTCACTGAAAACCGGCAGAGTGCCAGGCTCTGCGTTGGGTGCCGGGGGTCCAGGATGCGTCAGGCCTGGGTTCGGCCACCCAGTGACTCCCAACCAGACTAATGGGGGAGGTAAAATGACACAGACTGCTCATGGGATAAAGAAAATGACAGAAACTGGGAGCAAAGTGAGGAGTCCCTAGCTTCAGTTGGGAACACAGAGGGAGTTCCCTGAGCATCAAGGTAATAACTAATGTAATGTTAATCCCATTACAAGAAATTCTATTCAAAAACAATGAATGACTTATAATTTTATGTTAAATATTACTTGAATTAAGTGAATGAAACCTTGGCAACATCTGGTTTCTCATGAGATATGTTAGTAATGATACTTGGCCTGCACTATATTTAAAATAATACTGTGTCCTATTCCAAACAACATAGTTCAATATTTCCAAATCCCAGGCAGGGCACAGTGGCTCATGCCTGTAATCCTAGCACTCTGGGACACTGAGGCAAGAGGATTGCTTGAGCTCAGGAGTTCGAGACCAGCCTGAGCAAGAGCGAGATCCCGTCTCTGCTAAAAATAGAGAAAAATTAGCCGGGCAACTAAAAATAGAAAAACTTAGCCGGACATGGTGGTGCATGTCTGTAGTCCCAGCTACTTGGGAGGCTGAGGCAGAAGGATCGCTTGAGTCCAGGAGTTTGAGGTTGCTGTGAGCTAGGCTGACGCTATGGCACTCTAGCCTGGGCAACAGAGTGAGACTGTATTTAAAAATATATATATATTTCAAATCCCATGTGCAGAAACTGATTAGTTGGAGTTATTTAAATAATCACCAGCCATCAAATAGTCATCCTCATAAAAAGGAAAATACGCATAGTAGAAACAACGGGACCTAAAGGCTTTCCTGGACACCAGGCAAAAGGGATGGGTGCATGTATGCATTTGGAATAACAACTGCAGCACGCATATATGTAACTGTGCTTTGTATTGGTTTTCCATATGCAAATTTGCCCCTCCACCAAGTAAATTGATTTTATTCACCTTAGTATTTCTTGCCCAATTCATTTACTCATTCATTCATCCATCCATCTATTTATTACTTCTAAAATCTGCTCTGAATGCCTGCTTGAATCTATAGGAGCTTGAAAGGATATAATGATGAAAAAAAAAATGCAGTTCCTGTCCTGAAAAGGTTTATAGTCTTGTGACAGGGATGGGAATCAGGAATGTAAATACACACAGTGCAATTCAGTTGTGTTATAAATTGGTTATATTCAAAGTGCTGTGGGTCCAAAGGGGACGGTGATAACTTGTGAGATAGGAGGTGGCATGATGAGGCAGAGACATTGTTTCCACCAAAGGGAAGACACAAAGCTAGGCTCGCCTAGAAAAATCTGCAATGACAGCTCACTCCCACTTTTAGCAGTATGTGTCACTAAACGTATAATTGTCATTAAAGCAAAGACTGTCATTAAAATATAATTTTTTAATTTTCAGAAGGTTAAAAACATGACTTTCCTGCATATATAAAACAAACAAATATCAAGGATTTTAGCCAGCTCTTTAATTAATAAGACATTAAAACCAGTTCAAATGAGAACTAGGGGAGCTAGGTATTTGTGGGCAATTTAATTTAAAAAGAAAAAGTTGGATTAAGGTTCCAGATTGGATACAAAACAGGTTAATGTGTTTCAGAGCAATAAATAATAACCTTTGGGTTATTGACAGAGGAGTTCCTGACCAAGTTGTACTTGTCCTTGGGTCCAGTAGCTACACTGAACACCCTACACTAAAGACCCACCTACCTTAGGACTTGTGGACCCCTCAAATCTCCATCAAGCTTACGATGGTCCTGGCAGGGACGCCGTTTAGATGACAAATCGTCTTACCAGTTCGTTCTTTGTGTTTCTTCTTCCTGTATTTGATTTGATGATTGTAATGAAGATTTGTAGGAGAGACATATTCGGGCATTTGTTTGGTGTTCAGTGAAGGGAAACACATGGTGTCTTAAGATCCATGGTGTCATAAAAATTATCTGAAACTTGGAAATAGGCAAAAGAGCTTACTGGGCATTCTTTTAGTGCAATTCTGGGCTTTTGTCTGACTTTCTATTGCTTGGGCTATTTTAACTTCCATAGAAGCTAAGGTTAACTTGTACGATTTCATTTGATACAGATACAAAATTTCTGACTGTGATAAACTCACAGAGTTCATACCACCTACATTGACTTCAATGGTATTTCAATAAAGTGGGAAGTGAGTTTATCCAGTTTTGGCTTTTTGGGGGGTCAGTGATAGCAACAATGTGGAATCCACAGAATAAGCCAATGTGCCAGACCTCACTGAGCTTCCCCCTGCTCGGAGCTTTGAGAAGACTCATCCAGCACAGGAGGAGAAAGCAGCAGGTGTTTTTCGTGGTGGGGATGGGTGGAGTAGTACAAAGAAGTATGTGCATTGTGTTAAGAAGTGTACAGATTCCCAATTCTGGACTTGGATGAAGGCACAGGATGATACCCTCCAGAGGGGTCCAAGCCAGAGAGAAACAAGGCAGACTCTGCACGTAAGCAGGACCCCAGTGAGGAGGGGTTAGAGATGGGAGGCTGGAGTCGAAGGCTCAACAGGAGGCATGGGAATGATTCAGAGCAGGACCACGAGGGCTTGGGTATTTCAGAGAAATACTGAAGTGGCAGGATTTAGAGTTGGGAACCAACTCATGCAAAGGGCAAAAGAGGAGAAGTTGAGAATCTCTTTTAGTTTTTTAACTTGAGTATCTGAGAGTAAGGTAATGTCATTAAAAAAAAAAATAGGAGCAGGTTTAAGGAAAACAGTTAAAGATGGTGAATTTAGTCCTAGATATGGTGAGCACAGAGTAGGGGCTGAGAAATTTCAATGAACTGGATGGGACCCAGGGGGTCCACTGGGCCTTTCTTTTCCACAATGGGCTTATCTTAGAATGACATATTCTTGAAAGTATTTGTAGAAGCGACACATGTGAGGATCACACCACAACCATTCTGGCAGAGTGGAAGAAGCTTCCGCCATCCTTTTAGTCAATTATTTATGAAGATTTGAATACCGACTTGTGTCAGGGAAGTGCTGGGATGTAGTGGTGACCAGTTATGTTCTGTGTCCTCTCAAAGCTCATAGTATCCAAGACTCTCGGAGGAAGTTAACGACAGCAGGTAAGATTGGGGGTGGGGGATGTGAGAGTCATGGAGAAGAAGAGCCCATCTAGGTCCTGGGTCATAGGCAGCCGCCTTCTCCAGGGGCTCCAGGTCAGCTGGGAGCCGCCTTCATCTGATACGAGAAGTCACTCACAGGAGGAAGGGGAGAAAGTAACTAAAAATAAAGTGGTTTCTGATTTGAGAATATTGCCACATTCTTGGGTCATTTTAAGGAACAAGTCCTTGTGTTCTTGCAGGAAGAACTTGAAAATCAGCACCCATAGACGGCTTGAGTCATGAAACGTTTAAGGCCTGAACTGGGCTTCTAGAAATCCTTCAGACATTGCTCCTTGCTAAAACAGAATTTAATTTTCCTTTTCCCTTCTCTCCTCTCGCCCCCTCCCTAATTCTCTCTCCCATATTTTCTTCTTTCTCTAGAATGCAGGTGCTGAGAAATAATTTAATCTGATCCCTTTGCTCCCCAGTCAATGGCATGATGTCACCAAAGGTTCAGGTGTGAGGTCTCAATCCTTTTAAAGGTTCCATATGGTTTCCAAAAGCCCTTATTAGAAGGGGGTGAGACTCCCCAGTTATCCATCTCTCAATATTTCAATCGGTGCCCTGTCTGTGAAATCTCTTCCCAAGTGGACATGATCTTCCTTCCTTGGAGCTCACATAGTGCTGGACCAGTATCTTTCTCTCTTTTCTGCTTTTAAAATAATGACCTGCAGAGACAGTAAGTTTCACTGTTTCATCCCTAGTGCCCAGCATAGTTCCAGGAGCACAGCAGGTGCTCAACAGTCCTCGATGGACATAGGAATTAGTCCACCGTATCCTCAGCACCTGCCGCAGTGCTGACTACCCAGTAGGCTGTCAGTAGTTAGAACACAAACTCATCTTGTCCCCCAGGATGAACAGGTGTAAGGGATTAGATGGCTTATTACTCTGTGGTTCTCTTTCCTCCCTCCACTCTCACTTCCAGCCCAGTTTACCATTGGCACGTGGTTAGCGCTGGGTATATATTTTTAAAAATTATTTTGGTGAGGAACTCTCTGTACTATCTTTGCAACTTTCATATAAATCTATAATTATTCCAACATACAAATTGAGTAAAAAAATTTATTTGCTCTTCCTTTGGAAATGATCTTCAGTTAACCACCAGTTAACTACCAGAACTCTTGGGAACTTCTTTTTTATAGCTCTTTCTATTGAGATCCCTGTTTTTTATTTAATAATTACATATATTTATTTGAAAACATTTAGATAGCACCTACTATGAACCAAGAATCACTTTAAGTCCTTTATAAACATAATACATTGACTTATCATAATAACCGTGTGGTATAGGAGGCAGTAATCCCTTTTTACAAACAACAAAACTGAAGCATAGAGAAATTAGGTACTTGTCATCAGGAAGTACAAAGTAGCACAAAGTCTGGTCATCTTAGGATTTGATTCCTTTCCTGGGACTTCTTTACTCATGAGCTAAGAAATAGCTTCATTCCATTCGGCCCGAGCAACGTGGTGTATGAGGCTGTCACCGGAGACACCTTGAACGTGGGCAACGTGTAAGCTCAGAGAGAAAGGCCACCATGTTTGCTTTCCCTGGACACTTCATGGAAGAATGGTCTTTCTTTCCATTGGTCTGTACCTGAAGTCAGTTTCATGTCCATCTCAGCTGCTGAGCCCAAGTCAACATCCAGCCAGGCCAACAGGTCAAGTTACTACTTTATCCTTGTTGGTCAAGAGCAAGAGCCTGACTCATCTTCACACCCCATATATTGTATGTTTTCCTAACTTTCTGGGTCAGCTTGTCCATTCCCAAGTGTCCTCACTACCTCCTACGCTGACCACTCTCCCCACACTCTGTTTCCTCCAGACTCTCTCCTGAGATTCAGTCCTGCTTACCCCCTTGCCTTGTTATACAGTGAGGGACCACCATCCCCTAGTCACACACGCTGTCCCCGTGGTCACCAAGGCTGCTTTTGTGGCCTTACTTCCCTGCTCCCACACGGACCCTCTTTCCTGCCACATCATCCCACCTGCAAGGTTCAGATATTTCTCTTTCCAACCTGCAGCCTCTGCTCTTCCTTCTCCTCTTCCTGAAGTAAACTCGACCTCTGGATCCATCTGGTGAGTTCCTGTCTTCTTCTTCATAGCTCACTCCAAATACCTCCTCCTCCAGGGTCCACCAAGGGTAAGAACCCCAAGCCCAGTGTCCATTTATCTGCTTTTTCTTCTTGCTGTCCCTGCAAATAAATATTGACTGGACTGCCGTGGATATTCCAGTATTCTTTGATAATCTTGCCTTGGAGGAGAGGGAATAGATATTTGTGCCATTGAAATATAATTTCATTTAATGCCTGAATGAATCCAAAGGAAACTTTTGAGTGTCTATTTTATACAAATGCAGGGGACACGAAGATAACTAAGGTCCAGTCTTGAGCATCAGGGAACTCACAGCCTAGTAAAGGCAGATAGATCAGTAAATATTGCAAATAAGAGAGGCCTTGGTAGCAGCTGTTAATGCTCAAGGGAGACTCCTTTTCTGGAGGAGTTGAGATTGGAAGTTTTCTTGGAGGTGACAGCATTTATGATAATCCTTGAAAGTTGATTTATTAATTTTCTACAGTTGAAAATGGAATGGGGTGAGCAAAGTCCTGAAAGTGGAAGAGTTCAATAAAGGTAACGAAGGCAGTGACCAGGAGGGCACGGCTGGAGTCGAAGGCTCATTCAAGGCAACAATGGGAGACAGCGTGGTGAGGTGGGCTGCTTGGGACCAGGTCACTGAGGGCCCCAAATGCTGGGCTCTGTAGAACCTGACTTCTCCTGAAGGGGATCATTAGACAGATCTGTGCTTTAGGAAGATGCTGGAGGGTTGAGAAGATGGACATTGAAGGAGGAGGAAAGAAGAGCAAGGTGCCCAAAAAGAGGTGGGCTTCAGGTGAGCAATGATGCAGGCCTAGATGGCAGGGACAGTGGAGGACAAGCCACAAGGCACTTTATCCCATCAAAGAAAGAGTGATGTCTTTAAGAGCTACATTAGCAGAGAAGAAAGGAGCTCTAAGGCCAGGCTCTGTAGATGGCAGCCCAAGGACAGAGGTGCTCACCAGGGAAAATGTCTTTGTGGGACAAGCTTGAGATAACTGGTAATGGAGATGTGGTCAGGGCCTGCTCTCGGGGAGCTGGCGTGAGCATGGGAGGTGAGAACAGTTCTCCACTGGCCCCAAAGCAGCAGACCTGGCAAGGCTGGGCAGAATGTTGTTTGTTTTTGTATTTACTTGATTTTTTTAGTCTGTGTTGGGCAAACAGTACCACAAACTCCTGGGAGCCAAAACAAAGGGACTCTCTCTTGAGTTTTAATCAACCACAGAAACAGAAATTAAAATTGGGAAAAATACTCCTCCCATCCTTTCAATCTATCTTGTTGCAGAAAGGGTGCCAACCAGGGAATAGAAAGACACGAGTTCTGATGCTGCCATCTAACTATGAGATTTTGAGAAAGTAATTTTCCACTTTCTCTGTGGTCCTTGGTTTCCCCATCTTTGTAATACTTGCCTAACCATCCTCACAGGCTTTTTTAGGAGGATCAAATGAAATTTCAGATGAATGCAGTTCCAGATAGTATAGAATGTTATTTAAATATAAGCGATTCTTGTTCTCATAATTATTGTTGCTATTATTATATGCTGCCTGCCAGGAAGAAAGAGTTAATGACCTGACCATCCTTTTAACTACTCCAGCACCTAGAAAAAGTAACACTACCTTTTTTTGATCCTGTTTTGTCCAAGAAAATTTAAATGCATAGCATCTATTGACCCAAAAGCATGACATGTTTTATAGCATTTTTCTAAGTAGCAATTTTCCATGAAAAAGAACAATGTCCTTTGGCTTGAGGGCTTTTAGCAAGACTTACTTATTTTTCCCTCTTAAAGAACTTCTAAGGATTTCTGGAAATACCAAATCACCCTTAAATCCTTTCATTTCCTACTAATTATCCACAAAAAGTACTTCCGACTAATGTAATAGGCTATAACATTTTGTAGAACATGGAACATTCATTCAGGAAAACAGTCCTGGAGGATCCAGACAGAGCATGGAACACCAAGCAGAAAAAACTTCATGGGCTTCCCACCTCGTCCTTGTGTAGGGGCTCCTGCCTAAAGGGGCATTCTGATGGAAGGGGCTTTTTGCACAAAGGGGGCACACTTCTCATGGAGAAAGAAAACCAGACTGCATGCTGGGAGTGCAGAGTTCTCAGCTGTGTAGGTAACATGGATCTGTTGAACACCTACATTCCCTGCCATTTCCACCCCTGAAAAGACCCTATGGCCCATTCACATGGGGACAAAATAAGGTTCCTACATTCCAAGAGTTTGGAGAGTTTCTCAGGGTTGTTGCAAAGCAAATGGTTGACTCTATATATCTCTGCTCTGAAGGGCCTTAGTTGTGGGAACTTTCTGTTCAATTTTATTTTCAATCAACAAGAGTGTGACTTTATTACTTCAACATCAATTCAATAAGATTATTCTGCCACTTAGTGCCAGACACGCTGCCCTAAGCCCTGGGGAGATGAAACATAGATGGTCTGTGACTCACGGGGCTTATGGCCCAGGGTCTTAGAAGACTGAGTTCAAAAGCAAGATGTGACTACAGAGGTATTTCACACTTTTAAACACTGCATGTCTAACATGGTTGCTTCCATTTGTTTGTCTGTTTATTTTTCAAATCATGGCTACTCTTTTGCCAATCCAGAATGAAATGGGAATTGAGAAAGAATCAAGTTAACGCAAACCATGCATACAGAGAAGCCAGACAATTAGGACTCCCAAATGTGTTTTCTAAAGAGAAAGACTCTGAAAAAGAAAAGAAAAAAAGAAAAAGCAATGCTGGCCAGGCACGGTGGCTCACGCCTGTAATCCTAGCACTCTGGGAGGCCAACGTGGGAGGATCACTTAAGGTCAGGAGTTCCGGACCAGCCTAAGCAAGAGCGAGACCCCGTCTCTACTAAAAGTAGAAAAATTAGCTGGGCATCATGGCACGTTCCTCTAGTCCCAGCTACTTGGGAGGCTGAGGCAGGAGGATAGCTTGAGCCCGGAAGTTTGAAGTTTCAGTGAGCTACAATGATGCCACTGCACTCTACCTGGGGCAAAAGAGCAAAAAAAAAGAAAAAAAGAACTCCCAAATGTGCACAGGAGCCAAGATGTTCTGTCAGGCTGCCCACGGTGGTTATCGGAAAGCTAAACATCCCTAGCCAACTCAACAAAGGCTTCAGAGGCTGGGCGCGGTGGCTCATGGCTGTAATTCTAGCACTCTAGGAGGCCAAGGCGGGTGGATTATTTGAGCTCAGGAGTTCAAGACCAGCCTGAGGAAGAGCGAGATCCTGTCTCTACTAAAAATAGAAAGAAATTATATGGACAACTAAAAATATATATAGAAAAAATTAGCCGGGCATGGTGGAGCATGCCTGTAGTCCCAGCTACTCAGGGGGCTGAGGCAGGAGGATTGCTTGAGCCTGGGAGTTTGAGGTTGCTGTGAGCTAGGCTGACGCCATGGCACTCTAGCCTGGGCAACAGAGTGAGACTCTGTCTCAAAACAAAACAAAACAAAACAAAAAAACAAAGGCTTCAGGTTGCAACACAGGGGAAGGCAGAGTAAAAAATACTTTGATAAAAAGAGTTTGGTGGGAGATTAGGGGAAAAATACATTGAATGTGAGCACTGGGCAAACAACCGTGCAAACCCATAGGGAGGACACACAAGGGAATCCTTTTCAAGGTCGAATTGGTGACTAGACTAATTTTACCCTCCCTTAGAAAAACTGGCATTGATTAGTGAGTGTGACTGTATGGGCTGTTTGGAGCTTTAGTTTTCATTCCAAGAAACTGGCAGCATCGCTCACCACGGATCTCCCCAAATTGATGGATGGTAGCAATTATGTAAAGTTATTTATGTGATGTGTTGTAATAGCAGTGCACGTTGGCTGTCACTTTGACCCAGACACCCCCTTGCCCAATTATAAAGAAACCCCATCACAGAGCCGCCTTCAACAAGGGCCCAGGGAATGAAAAAGAGAAAAAAATCTTTTCACTCCACCTACCACTTCTCAGGGAAATAGAAACTTTGAAAGCCTTAGAGAAAATAATGCCCCTTTAATAAGAAGACTTAACAGGATTACATAATATTTGTCTTTGTGGTTTATCAGTCCATCTGGGCATTTATTCCTGCCCATTCTTGGAGCAAACAAAGGTTATGAATTTAAAGTCTAAATGCTATTCTTTCACTCAGTGGATATTTAACGACTTTTTGTGTTAAGCACAAATCACTGGTCTTGTCTGTAGGGAGATGTAAAGGCAAAATAGAGCCCTGGTGCTCAGGAAGCAAAATGCCCGGTGTCTTCAAAATGAGAACAGGAATAATAACCATAATAGTCACAGCTCTCATGTGCTGAACACCTACTGGGTACCAGGCATTGCACCAGGTGCTTCAACATATGGTCCCTTATAATCTTTGGATAGGACCATCTCTACCATCTCCACGCCTGTCTTCTTGACTTTCCTCCCTGACCTCCCTCTTTACTCTTCCTTGAACACTGAGTGTGCTCCTGCCTCAGGGTCTTGCACTGTTTCCTCCACTGGGACCATTCTTCCCCCAATAGCCGCGTCTTCCTCACTGCAGTCA
This sequence comes from Varecia variegata, assembly GCA_028533085.1. NCBI lineage: Eukaryota > Metazoa > Chordata > Mammalia > Primates > Lemuridae > Varecia > Varecia variegata. The sequence goes on along the minus strand of CM052443.1, from coordinate 108,459,694 downwards.
GGTTTCTGCTCAGACACTGCTGTATCTGGCAGGCCCACCCGACCACCCCAGGTACAACAGCACCGTCTTCACCTCACCCCACTTATTTGTCTTCAGAGCACTTGTCACTCCTGACAAATTATATATCTATTTGAAATTGATCTGGAATTAGGCAATGGTGACAATTGCACATATAATTTTAAAAATACAAAAAAACCACATGTAACTAATAGACATTTCTAGATCCACACACTGGCTCTGCCAATTATAGTGTATGACCTTAGGTGAAATAACTTATTCGTTTTGAACCTCAGTTTTCACATCTGTAAAATGGAGATTATAATAACATAGTCAGCTATGATGATGCCACTGCACTCTAGCCGGGGCGACAGAGCGAGACTTTATCTCAAAAAAAAATTTTTTTGAATGATTGAACGAATGCATGAAAGAATGCATTTCTGAGCAGGATGACAAGCATATATCAGGACTGTCCCAAGCAAACTGGTTAGTATGGTCACTCTAGCCACAGAAAACCAAAATGGCTCCTTTTATGTTGTATCCTAGTTATAGCATGTAAACATCTAACCCTCCACGCACTTAGTGCTTCTCTTGGACAAAGCATCCCACTGCACACAGCGAGAGAAGGGTTGCTTCTCTAGGGAGAATCAGCCCTCGACCCTGCTTTGCAGAACACAGCGTCCTGACCGCAGGGATGGGTAGAGGTGAGCTGTGCGCTATGTTCTCGGGTGATAAAGGGCAGTGGCATTTTAGGAAGATGAAGACCCCTGCCCACCAGAAAGATGCCAGGAAAGGTGCTGAGGAAAAAAAGAGACTTCAGAGATTGGAGGAGTTTGAGATTGAGGAAATAAGAGACAATAGTGGAAAGGAGGTGAAAATATTTCAGGATGAAAAAAAGTGTGAGCAGAAATGTGTACATGGTGGACATGGAGCTACAGTTGTGTGTGGAAGACACTGCTAGTAGACATTCTAACTGCTATTTTCTTCTTGCTTTCAAAGAAAACCCAATTTTGATCAGAGTGACAACAGGCCCAGCTGAAAATGTGTGGGTCTCTCTGACTTTTGCAGCTAGTGGTTGCCAGGTGGCACAGCACTCCGGCCAGTGAGCTCTGGTGGAAGTTCCTCTCAAGGCCATTCTTTGCTAAAGTCCCATAAGGGAAAGCCCTTTGTCTGTTACCCTTCACCAAGTACAGTGCCTGGAAGTGCAGGAGCCATCTTGTTCTCTTGCATGAAGGAAGTTACAGCCTGGCAATGGCAGAGCAGGAAAATAAAAGGACCCAGCGTCACTGATATCATTGATGAGCTGCTATACCAGCCCTGGAATGTCTACCTTGAACTTCTTGTTGCAGGAGACAAATACATCCCTTAATTATTTGATCCACTGTTGGTGGGATTTTCTGTTATTTGCAGGCAACATAATTTTAACTAAATATATGTAAAAAGGATGTAAAGGCAGGTTGTAAATCAAATAGGTGAGGGGCCTTGAATACCAGACCCCTACTCCTTGAAGTGTCTTACATCTAACAAACAATCAATAAATTTTGAAAAAATAAAAAGAAGACAGATGAAATACTAAGACTATAAGAACACTGTCATTGAGAATTTTTTTTTTTTTTTGCACAAATAACTGGGGTGGTCAATATGTCCATGCATAGCTGGACACGGTGGCTCAAGCCTATAATCCCAGCACTTTGGGAGGCTAAAGTGGGAGGATGGCTTGAGACCAAGAGTTCGATACCAGCCTAGGCAACATAGTGAGACCTCATCTCTACAAAAAAGGTGAGTGGTGTATGGTGGAATATGCTTGTAGTCCAAGCTACTTCGGAGACTGAGGCATGAGGATCATTTGAGACCAGGAGGTCAAGGTTACAGTGAATCATGATTGTGTCCCTGCACTCTAGCTTGGGCAACAGAATAAGACACAATCTCTCAAAACACACACACACACACACACACACACACACACACACAGTCCTTAAAGTCAGTAGCCAATCAAAACCTTCAGAAATATTTGAGGTTGTGACTATTACATTTTTTTATTCCGGTATGTACTGAGTACCCATTATGGCCCAGTTTCCAGAATAAAATGAATGGTTTATTGCACTACTCTGAAAATGCAAAATGTTGACATCTGAAATATCTTTCTTTATTGGCTCCTGAATTTCCTAAAATGCACGGTTACAGCAGAATAAAACAGAAGATTTTCAGTTACCACATTCTTGGTTTGGAAAGTTTAACCAGGTTTCCATACTCAGGAAGTCAATGTTTGTACACTCCACCAAGATTCAGCCCAGAGAAAAGAATCACTCGCGAAGTTCAAAGCTGATGGACAGCAGAGATCAGGCATCCCACAATCTGACCATCTAACTCAAACTACAGCATCAGTGGAAGAGCCTGGAGCAATCTGCTGGAGAACGGGCTTGATCCACAGCCTCTCTGAACACTCCCTCTCTTCCTGCTTCCCAAACACACCCCGGCCAAGGCTCAGGAGCAAGGACCGAGGAAAAGAATTTCAAGGAGGAGAAGGAATGCCCTGGCCACGCCCACCATACGCCAGTGCCTCATCTCATTGCCGAAGAGCATAATCTGATGTGGACCATGCACGGCATCAATTACTGTGAAAAGACGCAGATGGCCTTTAGTCCTTGTCCTCCATCTACAGCGTTGTCTCCAGCTGATCCTCAGGAATTTCAGAATGTGGCCTGGGGTTGAGGACTCACACTCAGAATTGAATTGCCTTGGTCTGAATTCCAGCTCTACAATTTATTAGCTGTTTAACCTTGAGGATAATAACAACATTAGCCTCACAGGGTGGTGAAGATTAAATAAATTAGCATGTGTACCATGTTTGAAAAAATCCCTGATACATAGTAAGTGCTTTGTAGATATGAGCAGTTCTAATGGAGCCCAGAGCTTTGTCTACTGGGATTTTCCTTCTAGAGGCTCAATCCCAAAATGTATTCCTTCCCTAGAATGGTCACTCACTTGGGTTCACCAGCCATTAGGAAGTCTCTATGGGAGGTGACGGGTAATGACTGAATCTCTGCTGTGTTTTCACCCCTGTGAATTCCTTCCACTCGTATTCCATAGCTGACTATGGTCACCTTTTCCACTCCAGCCCCTGATCCTAGTTCATTAAGAAGTGATTATAGCTTTCTCACTTTCCAACCTGAAATTTATTATCATTTTTCTTTAAATAGTTCAGGACCAAGGAGATTTTTAAAAAAGCATTTCAATAACACTACATTTCTTTTTACTAAGAAAGAAAACAAAATTCAACATGCACACACTTGTCTTTATTTACAACCTCTTGTGTGGTACATCTGAGAGCTGTGACAGCTATTCCTCTCAATATTCAAAAACAGCTTAATCTCCCTTTTAAAGAAAAGCTTCCCTAAGGACCTGCAATTCGCTGCCGGTGTCAAAATGAGGTGAAATATGGAAATAGCTCCAACCAGCAACATATTCTCTTAACAGATGTTTGCTACACAGCAAAGTGTAGCAAATAACAATAATAATAATAAAGACTGAAAATCAAAAGACCTGGATTTCCACATGAATGTTTTTTCTATGTATCCTTTGCTGTGGGACTGAATAAGGAACTTTCTCTCTCCCCAAACTCAGTTTTTAAATTTCAAAACAAGGGACTTAAATTAGAACAGTGATCTTTCCCTCCTCCTTTCCTTCCCTCCCTTCCTTCCTTCTCTTTCTTCTTTCCTTCCTTTCCTTTTTTTCCTTCCTCACTTCTTTCCTCCTCCTGCTTCTTCTTCTCTCTTTCTTCCTTTTTTTCTGTCTCTCAATCAGTAGAAGCCCTTCCTCGCATTAGTGAACGCCCCTCCAGCTGGTCAGCATGTGCTATGTGAGGATGGAGCTCTTCTTTATGAGATTGTCCTCATTGGTCTCCTCCTTGCCTTCAGGGGTGCATATGGCAGCTAACCAACACCCCAGGTCTCCTTAGAACCCAGTTAGAAGGGGAAGGGGAAGGGATCACTGAATTACAGGATGAGAAACCATGGTGACAGTGCAAGGTACACGCACTTTGGAATCAGACCTCAGTGCAAATCCCTGCTCACATCTGCTCTTACCTATCAGGGTATGATTGAAGAAGAGTCACTTGACGTGAGTTACGCCTTGAGCTCTCATTTCTTCACCTGTGAAATGGGAATAGCAATATCTACTGAATAAAATTACATGAGGATTAAAGGGAAGAATGTGTTGAGGGATGAGTTAAATTCCTAGCTTACAGTAAGGGCTCAGTAAATGTTAGCCTATTGTTTATTACTGGGAAAACCAATGTCCCACCTGGGACAGCACTGCTTTACACCCATTGCCCTGGCATAATATCCATTGCACACCCTTCCACTCTCAAAAGATCCTGTTTTGGACAATAAATTATATGACTGTTTATTACTATCTTTTTAACTCCCCTCTCCTACTTTGATTCTAGGGACTTCAAAACATGCATGAGTCTGTTGGTTGAGTCTTACAACCTTGTAAGGGCCACAGGTGACTTTCTTATGTCAAGGCACAAGAATGTGGTTGATGCCATTACAGAAGGAGGCAGGTGGCTCACAGACATAGAAGAAACATGTATATTTCTCCAGGGGAGAGGCCTGTCAACCCAATAACTGGCAAATTCCATGGGCATACCCATTTGGAGTCAGAGTGGACAAGGACTCATGTTAACAGGGCATGTGTTTGGGCTAAGCACCCCCTTACTCATTTCATGTCTCCTGCCATCCTGCTGTTTCCTTTCCTTTTGAACATAGGCATGCACAATCCACTTGCACTGCTGGGAAAGAGCTGGGAAAAAAAGAAGAACTCTGAGCTTAAGAGTGTATTTCAACACAATAAAAATGTGTGTCTGAGTGGGTACTGAGCGTTTATGCGTGCTTTGTGGTTACAGGCAAGCAAAGCCTGTACACCAACACACACTGTTGGACCTTTGTAGCGTGAGTGTTTCTGTTTCCAAACCACGGACTTGTTTGTAGAACTCACTAGTATCTTCATTAAAAGCTAACCACTTCAAAACTGTGTTTCAGGCTTCTCCATCAGCCTTGAGAACAAGAGAGTAAACACAGCCTCACTTATCACTTTGGCAAGCTCAACAAACAGCATTTTAGAGTGTAACAGCCCTTAATAAGGACTCTCACTGTTGTTAGTTAAACAAACAGCATTAAGTTGAGAAAGGCAATCAGCAGATTGTTATCTGGGTTGGCCTTGGTCGGCTTGTGCACATTCCTGCCCCAGTACCTTCTGATGAAAGCTGGTGGCATTAGCCACTTAGGAAATAGAGGCCTTAGTATTATTATTTTTGAGACGAGGTCTCACTATATCACCCAGGTTGGTCTTGAACTCCTGGGCTCAAGCGTTCCTTCCGCCTCACCCTCCCAAGTAGCTGGGATTACAGTCATGAGCCACCATGGGGCTTAGAGGCCTTATTATTTAAACCCCCAACTGAAACATGTGATTGTCAACAGACATTTGTGCCACTTTCAAATGATAGAGGTCATTTTGGAAATGGAATCTAAATATTTAAATATTGGGATATCGGGAATATTTTCATGACTTAAGCATTGGTGGGCCAGAAGTTTCAGGAAAATCTATGCCTCTTAGTGACTGTATCTGTGAATAGCTACTTATCTCCTTGGGAGGGAGGAAAAGGGTGAGAGGTAGGACACAATAGACAGGTTTGAATGCAAATCACAATGCCATTTTAGACATGGGTCTACCGTCCAAGCTGAGCTACCATTAGCTCTTTTTAAATAATCTGGAGTTTTAAACATGGGGTGATTTAAACCATCCACTCTCCCCTTTTTGTTCACAACTAATGAAACCCTATCCATTCTCCCAGGTTCACCGCAAATACCACCTACCTCCTCTAGGAAGTTTTCTTCTCATCCTACCTTCCTCTAACTCCTGTAGGAAATTATCTTTTATCCTCTGAATTCTCATAAGGCAAACATTAGCTGCATATGAGTCACCTGAGATGCTTGTAAAAAAATGCAGGTACCTTTACTACAATGACTGGAAATCCTGGCTTCAAATTTCGATATCTTGGGGGCCATTAAAAAAAAATAATAATAAGAGTTCTCCAGGTGAATCCCATATACAGACAGCTTTGAGAACTACTGTTTTCCAATGAGATCTGGGGTAGGGAGTCAGGAATTTTAATTATTAACCAGCATCCTGGGGCAGAGATTTTTCAGTCCACATTTGAGAAATCTTCCATGGCCTTTGGGTGCTAAGTGGGGCCTGATAATTAATACATTTATATTGCTTTATAAGGCGTGTACATCCTGGAAACTGGGATTCCTTTAGTCTTCTAAGCATTATGATGCCATTTGCATATATAGGATTGAAGGTAAAAGCTGAGGCAGAGATGAATAGTTCTACTTCTTAAAAGAAAGAGCCCTGAAAATATGGGGGTAGGGCAGGGGTATTGGGGTGGAGGAAACTGAGGCCAGCAAGAAACCCAAGGGAAAGCAGGAAACCCATGACTGTAGCACATGGCCATGTCCCAGAACCAACACCAAAGAATGAAAATATTGCAGGAGAATGCTGTAAATTGTTTGCTCCAAAATGTGCAAAGTAATCTCCCTCTTCCATTTCCCTTTAGAACTCTTGAGTTAGGAGGTACTGGAAGCCTTCTCCACCTTGCCAAGGATGGAAACAGGCAGAGGACTGTCGGAAGCAGAGTACGGCATAAGGCGGGGAAAGACAGCTCACATCCGGCTCCCACGTGTGGGCCTCCTCTCCTAACACAGCCTGTTATACAAAACAGGTGTTCAACAAGGATTTGTGAAACAGTGAAGTAACTACAGGGGAAAGGCTCAGATGAAAGACTGTGATCACAAAGGACTGACAAGGGTAGAAACAGACACATACTGACCTTTCCCTTTTCAGTTTGCAAAGGCACATCCTGACCTCCTCAACTTCAAGCTAGCAGGGCACATAAGGGTCTGCCAAGAAAGAGCTGGCAAGTCTAAAGCTTGTAGAATCAAGGAATTATCTATGTGACATTAGGTGGGGCTTTGGGAGTTTGGCTGTTATTGTTTTGGAAACGTTTGGTGGGAAAAAAAATGAAAGGGGAGGCATTCCGAATACAGAGAGCCCACCTGCCATGTGCCATTCTATCCTGATATGGACAGCACTGATCTGAATCACCCAGGGATCTTGTTAAAATACAGATTCCAGTTCAGTAGGGCTGGGGCAGGGCCGGAGAATCAGCATTTCTAACAGCTCCCAGAGGTGCAGATGCTCTGGCTCGGGAATCACATTTTGAGTAGCAAAGCTTGAGGACATGGGAAGCTCACAGTCAATGTTTGCGAAGTAATTAGAAATAGATAAATTGATCCATGAATGTACCAATGAATAAAGCGGAGGGAGGTAGGTTAGGATGAAAATGCTACTAAACAAGGCTAGACTGGGTTTAGAGACTATGGCTCCAGCCTCCCTTTCTTGACATTTATCCTCTTATCTGTTCCCTTTAATTCCTTCTGTTCTCTCTCTTTCCTCAGTGACAGGGCAGTGAAAAGATCAGGGTCATTGTTTCTGGTGTACTCTCTGAGGCTCCACGTTCATATCTGCAAAATGGGAATAATATTTCCTATCTTACAGTCATCCTTCTTAATCCGGCCAGCGAGGGCTAACTGACTCATAAGAGTTGTTTAACAAATGATGGCTATTGACATTGTTCACGTTAACGAACTTGAAGAAATAACAGGTTCCTCTCTTCCATGTAGAAGGAACAGGGAAAGAAGTATTCCTTGTATTTCTCGTGCTATCACTGTGCTACATGCTTCAATCAATCGTTTCATAGACTGTTTTACTTCTAAAGCATTTGGAGGTCCACGGTGTTATGCCAGTTTCACAGATGGGGAAACCAAGCCTTAGAAAGAATACGAGGCTTTTACCTAAGCTCGCAAGGCTGGGGAAGTGGCGGGGACGGGTTGTGTCTGATGCCAAAGCTGCACTCTTTCCCCACATCCTGCCTCCCCCCATGCCCTGGCAGAGGGCAGCCTGCCCCTTTGCACACAGCCCTCCGCAGTCAGAGGCTCTGATTCCCACCTGCGTGCAGGGCTCATTCCTTGGCTGTGAAGCAGACAGCCTGTTTACATGACACAGGTCTGGGATGGCAAAGTCCTCAGTGCCTGTTTGTCTGCTTTCGCCTTCTCCTCACTCTCAGACCTTTGGTGAGTCAGTTATGGTCGAATCCAAGGACAGTTTGTGCCGAGCTTGCTCCAACTTACCGGGAAGGTGTCTAAGCCCTGAAGGTCACTGGGTGAAAGTGTCAAAGTAGACAGACAGACGACCTCTCACCTCCTTGCAGCAGGGAGGTGTTTGTCGAGCCGAGGGTGCGAGGGCCTCCTCTCCAAGTCCCAAACAGGCCTGAATCACCAGCCCCACTTTCCGACCACAGATGTTTTCTTGCTCACAGCCAAGTTCCAAGTGGGGCAGGATCCGCCGCATTGAGCTCTAGAAGAGAGAGAGGAAAGAAATGTGAATCTGACTGCTGTTTTCATCGCTGTAATCCTGGCTTCCTGGTCCACAGCCCAATCCCGCCCCCGTATTCCCCCTCCTGCGGCAGAGACAGCTAACTGCTCCCCAGAGATTTGGGCTCCCCTTCCATACTGTAGAATTGTAACTGGGCAGTTGCTGCCATGTCGGTGACCACATGTCCCAGCGCCCCTTGCGTCTTGTGGGGGCCACGTGACCACCTCACACCAATGAGCAGAAACGATGCGCCTCACTCCAGGGCCAAGACATGCCTTCTCCACGCTCTCTTTTCTCACCCTAGAGGGGAAGGAAGCCACAGGAAAGAGGTTGGGTTTCTGACTCACCATGTGGAAGGCTTCCTAGGAGACAACTAGGAACACCCACATAGACATCTTGGATCTTGGTGAGTGAGAAATAAAGTGTTATTATTTTGAAAGCCACTAAAACTTTTGGATTTGTGTTATACTGATAACATCGCTCTCATTCGTATACCTAGGGTTAAGATTGTAGCGTGAACACTTATTGGACCCCGGCACTGTGTGCAACGCCCTGTGCTCAGAACTTCATAATCTCATGGAGTCCTCCTACGCTCCCAGCAGGAATTGCCATCCCCATTTTAAATGCTAGAAACCTTGGCTCTGGGGTGTTAAATCATTTGTTCTACATCATATAGTTAGGAAGTGGCAGACACAGGATTCAAACAAGTTTCTAGCTGATAACAGGTACAAGAAGCCCTCCCTTTTACCACCTCTAAGACAGCACGATCCTGAAGGTCCATTGGAAAGGAAATAATTCCACAGCCTTAAGAATCCCTCAGGGGCAAAAGTCCATTATGATCTGAAGTCATTTATGGGTGACCCAGCAGAGCTCACATTCTCCTCTCCTATAGACCCCATCTGGGGCCCAGGGAAGACAAGGGCAGGAAGAAAGAGTGAAAGCTGGTTCCTTATCCTTCTTAATCTGGCCAGCCATGGAACAAATGGAGCCCTCAGAGGAGTTAGAAATATGCTTCCTTTGGGAGGCCAAGGCAGGAGGATCGCTTGAGGCCAGGAGTTCAAGACCAACCTGAGCAACATAGCAAGACCTTGTCTCTATAAATTTTTTTTTAATTAGCCAGGCATGGTGGCACATGCATGTAGTCCCAGTCGCTCTGGCTGAGCCAGGAGGATCACTTGAGCCTGGCAGTTTGAGGCTGCAGTAAGCTATGATAATACTACTGCACTCTAGCCCAGGCAACAGAGCAAGATCCTGCCTCAAAAAGAAAAAAAAAAGAAAGAAAATATCCTTCTAAAATCCTCTCACTTAGGTTTGTTACAGACCCCAAAGAAATAGCAGCAAGTTTTGTGAAAGTACCTTTGGAGTAGCCAATGTAGTTTTTTTAGTATGTCTTAAACTTGCTGTTGACAGGTCATAGTGAAATAGAGTTCCGGTAAATTTCCCAACTGGGGTGACTCAAAACTATGGAAATTAAATTTGTAAAGGTGGCCAAGTTGCAAAGTGTGAATTATGCTGTACTTAGATCCAGCTCTCCGAGGACAATTTTAGAGGGCTCTTATGACACTAGCAATAACATCGTACTCAAGTGGAAAAAATATTGAGTTTGGAGTAAGAAGCCAGAGGTCTGAGACCTGACTCCATCATTGGGAGACACAGTGGTTACATGTCAAGACACAACCTTTCAGAGGTGCGGCTGCCTCATTTCTGAACAGGGGGTGGGGTGTGATGGGAGGTGCTGCTCTATCTTCCTCACAATGCCGTCAGGAGATGTCCCTATCTTTTTCATCTTTATGTTCAGCATCCCCAGGCCTCAGCATCTTATTCCTGAACTGTTGCCTCAGGCCCTTGTGGGAGGGAGAGAGTGGTGTAGCTCCTTCTGCTCCTAAGCCTCTCCTCACTGTATTCCAGGGATATCACACACAGGCTTAAACCCACCAAGAGCTCCCTACTATCTCTAGCTGAAATCCAAAATCCTCAACCTGCCGTTCAAAGTATTCAATGATACAGCCCGGACCCTCATTACTGTTATATATACCATTACTTCAGTTCTTCACCCTTGATCCCAGTGGCAGGTCTCACATTTCCCTGAGAACCTTCCTGCCATTTACTGACTTTAACTCCTCCAGTGTGCTCTTATCCTAATCATTACAAGTTCAAATGGCCCATCTTTCAAGGGTGATGTCAATACAACCACTTGTAGTATGCCTTTCTCAATGTCCACAGCTAGGATTTCCATCTCCCTCTTCTGGGCTCAGCTAGCAGGTCTCAACAGGCTGTATCCCTTTGAAACTTGTTGATTCATTATTTGATCTCATTTCTTATCTCCTTTCCATGCTCCTTAGAAAAAGAACAAAAGAACTCCACCTCTTTCATCTATGCATTCTCTAGCACCTATAACTGTGGCTGGTACAAAATGGGTGTTTGTTAAGTTTACTAAGTTAATTCAAAGTTGTGAATCAAGGAAAGACTCAGAAAAAAGAAGTTGATAAGAGAGAGTATTAGAGTAAACCATGGTGCAGTGACAAGTAAGCCATGACATTAACACAATAAAAGGTTACCTCTTATTATCTGAATAGTCCCTTATGAGTTAGCAGCTCCCCTGAGCGTAGTTCCTCCAGTTGGTGACACAGGGATCCAGTCTCCTTCCATTCATTGAGAACTTCTGCCAGCCTGAGTGCTTTGCTTACAGCTGTGTAGATAATGTTGGGAGATCATGGAAGTCTGCATAAGACATTTGATGGCCACACTGGAACTGGTGTACCTTCTTACTGCTTGAAGTGTTGTCCATAAAACCAGCAGCACTGATGTCACCTGAGAGTTTAATGAAGTACAGAGTCATGGGCTCCATCCCAGACCTACTGAATCAGAATCTGCATTTTAACAAGATCCCCAGGTGATGTGTGCACATCGTGGTGTGAGAAGCACTACTGGACATCATTTCTGTCCACATTCCATTGGCAAGGACTCAGTCACAAGCCGCAACCCGACTGCTAGGAAAGCTAGAAAATTTATCCTGCCCTGATACCTAAAAGAGGACATGAGTTTTACTAGCAATAGGCTCTGCCACAAGCAGCATTGAAGAAGGGACAGATCCAGTTCCACTCCCAGGTCAACTAAGTCATTTAACTGTACCTCATCTACCTGCTCTCCAGTAGCAGGGAGGATGGTGTGTCTATGCTGGCTGGAGAAGGGACAGGTTGTTTCAAGATGGTGGAATCTAACAGAAAGGCAGGAACTTCCAACATGTCTGTAGAGAGATGGAAGACAGGTGAAAAGTGCACCAAGAACACTGTTAACCAATGAAGTTGGAAGAACATTTAAACGGTCAGTGTACGCTGAAGAAAAGAGCTTGCCCCTGCTCCAGTTGACAGTCATTCATTCAGGGCACAGGCCCTAAGCAGACACAGTAGCAAGTCAGACCAATACACTGTTCATTTCTATGAAGTTTTGACCTGTTTGATCCAACTGTTTTCACTATTTCCATTAGTCATTGTTTCTGGTTTTCATTAGTTGAAATTTATTCTCATTATTCTGTGACTATATTTTTTTTCTGGAACACAAGGATTTGAGGTTCACGTATTTTCATCTTTTCTTTATGATTGGCTAATTACTCAACATTAAGTGAGGGGATGGGGAATAAGGAGTGGAGGAGACTTTTAAAAATCCCTTTTCATGTAAATGTGTAGACCACTTAACAAGAAAATTTGGAGGTCCTTTGTAATATTTGTATGTGATGGTGTTTTACTTGGGAAACAGTGTTAGGCTAGTTCTGATCTTAAGTTTTAAAGTGTTTCATTAAAATAAAAAAGGAAAACATAGTATTTCATAATACAAATTAGCTTCATCTTGTGTGTGCCAAACAAGAAAAAGATTAACCCTGAAGCGATCAGAATTTCCCCATCAGTGCTGGCAATCTAACTTTTGTAGCAGAATATCCCTTCTCCAAGTAACATTGTATTCTTGTTTTTAAACCACAGGGAAATAAATGATGTATAAACTCAATAGGAAAAGAAAACAAATCCATAAAAAGCATGTATCATGGAAAACGTTTCTAGCGCTGAGTACTAATGGGCATTTCGTGTCTATTCATATGGTTTAATATTAAGAGAACAGAGACATAGACCAATAGATCAGAACAGAGAACCCAGATATAAAACCATCCTCACATTGCCACCTGATCTTTGACAAAACAGACAAAAACATACACTGGAGAAAAGAATCCCTATTCAATAAATGGTGCTGGGAAAATTGGATAGCCACCTGTAGAAGACTGAAACAGGATTCACACCTCTTGTCACTCACAAAAATTAATTCACGATGGATAACTGACTTAAACCTAAGACACAAAACTATAAGAATTCTAGAAGAAAATGTTGGAAAAACTCTTATAGATATCAGCCTACACAAAGAAAAGAAAATCAAACAACTTCATTAAAAAGTGGGCAAAAGACACAAGCTTTTCAAGAGAAGATAAACTAATGGCCAATAAACATACGAAAAAATGCTCAACATCTTTAATTATCAGGAAAATGTAAATCAAAACCACAATGAGATATTACCTAACCCCAGTGAGAATGCCTTTTATCAAAAAATCCCAAAATAACAGATGTTGGCTTGGATGAAGAGAGAAATGAACACTTATACACTGTTGGTGGGACTACAAACTAATACAACTTCTATGGAAAGTAGTATGGACATACCTCAAAGAACTAAAAGTAGACCTACCATTTGATCTAGCAATCCCACTATTGGATATTTACCCAAAGGGAAAAAAAAAGTCATTTTATCAAAAAGATACTTGCACTCAAATGTTTATTGCAGCACAATTCACAATCCTAAGTGCCCATCAATACATGAGTGGATTAAAAAAATGTGGTATATGAATACCATGGAGCACTACTCAGCCATAAAAAAATATGGTGAACTAATACCTTTAGTAATGACCTGGATGGAACTGGAGAACACTCTTCTAAGTGAAGTATCCAAAGAATGGAAAAACAATCACCACATGTACTCACTATTAAATGGGAACTAATCGATCAACACTTACGTGCACATACAGAAGTAAAAAAGTCATTCTATAATAAAGATACTTGCACTCGAATGTTTATAGCAGCACAATTCACAATTGCTAAGATGTGTAAACAACCCAAATGTCCATCAATTCATGAATGGATTAGTAAAATGTGGTATCTGTATACAATGGAGTATTACTC
>CM052443.1:108406651-108445485 GCA_028533085.1 Varecia variegata | reverse complement strand
TGCACTGTCTGGGGAATGGACACTCTTGAAGCTCAGACTCGGGGGGGTTGGGAGGGGCATGGGCAATATATTTAACCAGAATGGTTGTACCCCCATAATAAGCTATAATAAATAAATAAATAAATAAATAATTCTTTTTATTTGTCCAGGATCTATTCTCCTAGCTGGCTCCTTCTCAACCTTCAGGTTGTAGCGCTAAATCAAAAAAATAAATAAATAAATAAATAAATAAATAAATAAAATAATAAATATATTTATACTAGGAAAAAAAAAAGTAAAACTCATTGAAAATCAAGCAGGTGGGAGGGAGGGATGGTTAAATTCACACATACCAAGTACACTACACACTATCTGGGTGAAGGGCACACTTACAACTTTGACTCAAACTGTACAAAAACAACTCATGTAACCAAAAAGTATGTACCCCCGTAATATTCTGAAATCAAAAAAAATAAATAAAGCAGAGTAGGAAACACTTATCAGGGATGTGTGATTCACAGTGTCTGTCAGGTTAAAGGAAATGCCAGCTGCTCAAGGGAGCATATCTTATTATACAACAAAAGCAATGCGAGCAAATGTGCGTGCTATGGACTTTCATACACGATGATCAGGGCTAGATGAAGCCTCCTCGGTTGCACACCTTGTCTATTTAACAATTATATAATTGACAGTGGGCTCAGGTAACTACCTTCGTGAATGCCTAAGCTAAATTTTTCTTGAAGACTGCCTGAGAAAGAGAGTGGAGGAAGACAAAGAATTACCTTATTTATCTCTATGGGGTCTTCTATTTCTCTGAGTATGTGATCCTAAAATGAAATGTTAATCCAATATAAAGCCCATTTAATGAATAAGGGTCCTTTGTGGCCTGGCTTCTATCTCATCTCCTGCCATGTAACCTTCACACCATCAACAGTGTCCCACTTGTGGTTCCTCTCACTCCTCATGCCTTGGCTGCACTGTGTCCCCTACAAAGCATACTCTTGTCCCAGTTCTCTGCCTCATATGCTTAGTCAATCCACACAACTCAACCCTCATTTCCTCTGTGAACCTTTCTCTGACTCTGGAATTGGGGGCTCCCTCTCTGTTGCCTGTACCTCATGTACATCCCTTTGCAGTAGCATTTGTCCATGGTGCGTCAAGATTTCTTGTTTAGTGGCTGCTACCACTTATAACAATAAGTCAATGTTTACTAAGCATTTGTAAGGTCTTAAGCATTGAGCTACATGCTTTCATATATATCATTTTCTTTGATTTCTGTATTAGTTTTCTATTGCTAAGTAACACATCAGTAACACAACTTAGCAACCTTAAACAGCAAGCATTTATCAAGCATTTATCATCTCAGAGTTTCTATGGGTCGGGAATGTGGGTGTTAGTTAGCCAGGTGCCACTGGCTCAAGGTATCTCATGAGGCTGCATTCAAGCTGTCAGGTGGGGCTGTGGTGTCATCTGAAGGCTTGGCTGGGGGAGGATCTGTCTTTGAGCTCATTCACATGGTTGTCGGCAGGTCTCAGAAAATTCGTTCCCCAGCACACCCGCACAGGCCTCTCCAGAGGGCCCCCTCAGGACATGGCTTTTCTGAGAGTGAATAATCTGAGAGACAGCAAGAGCAATCAACAAGGAAGCTAAAGTTTTTATAACCTAATCTTGGAAATGACATCTCATCCCTTCTGCCACTTCCTGTTCATTAGAAGCAAGTCTCCAAACTGAGCCCATGTTAAGGGGAGGGGATCACACAAGGGTGTGAATACTACAGGTGCAGATCACTAGGGCCACCCTAGAGGCTGCCTGCCACAATCCTAAGCAGTCTTGCCAATTTGACTTCATATCCCCCATTTACAGATAGAAGACTGAGACTTAGGGAAGTAAAGCAACTTAGCAGGTGAATGTTGGACTTATGGTTTGGTCTGTGGGACTCTCCAGCTTTCCTGTCACCATTCCATGCTGTATCTCTGTCTCAGTACCAGCGTGGTACAAATCATGGAACAAGCATCCTGTAAATCAGAGGTCCCACGCAGCCCACAGACTTTTGGGAGGGGGCGTTCATGGAGTGTTAAAACTCATTTAAGTTCGAGTTCCTGTAGAAGGGACACATGCTCTCCAGCTGTCTGTAGTCTCCTTCTCTCCTTATGGTCTTCCTCCAGCGTAATTCACCCACTTATACTTCCTGCACGGCTCCTTAGACATTTGAGTTTGGGTTCCTGCTATATGTAATTGGTGACAAAAGTGAGGTTTGTTATTCTTCATCCATCCATCCATTCATTCATTCAACTAACAGATACTTCTGGAATGCTTACCATACACTAGGCATTGTGTTAGTTGATTGTTAGCTGATTGGGGGGAGATGTTAAAATACTCAGTGCAAAAATGTCCACAATTGAGGAAACTTGGTGATAAGTCCATGGGGATTCATTTTTACTATGCTTTTTACTTTTTTGTATGTTTGAAAATTTTTGCAATAAACAGGTAAAATCAAAGGTGATGAAACGTAAAATTTCTAAGTCATGTTAGGAAGGGAAGGAGAAAATACTGGGAAAATACCCTAGTTAATCCCCACAATACCTTTGGAAGGAAGTTTTAATTTTCCAGTTTGTAGATGACGAAACAGGTTGATCGAGGTTAGAATGTTCTAGGGCTGAGATTTGTACCATGTCTGTTTGGCTCCAAAGCCAACATTTTCCCCATTATACCACACTGCTGAACATATACAAATGTTATCTCTGCATCTAAAAGCTTTAGTCTGCACTGGATTCTGGGAATACATGAGGTTACATTAATACCACCTGGCAGTGACTCACAGTGTTCACCATCCTTCACTTAAAGTTTTCCCCGGTTACCTGGGATGTCTCACCTGTGTTGGGCACATAATATGTGCCAGGCACTGGGTCTTGATATCAACTCATCTTCACAGCACTCACAGGTATTGCTACTCCCTTGTCCAGAGGGGAAAACAGGCTCAGAGAGATGAAGTCATACCTCAAGTCACATAGCTACCTCGGATTTGAATCTAGGGCTGTCGGACCACAAAATGATTGTTCTTTCTGCTAACATGACTGCCATTTCAGAATGGCAAGTCTATTATCAGAAAAGAAAAACCCTCTAGACTAGTAGTGTGAGGACTTGTATGAGCCACTCTTCTTGCTAATTACCAACGAGACCCTTCTCGGATTGCTGTCCTTCTCCAGCCGTAGTGTTCACATCTGTGAAAGAGAGACCTGGTCTCAATATTCCTTATATAAAGTTGGGTTTTCAAACCATGGGTCACCACAAACATTTTTTAAAAAGGACAAAAGAAAAACCATCAGAGTTAAGATGAGTGTTGTTTCATGACAGATATACATACACACATGTGTATATATGCATTTGGTCATGATGTAAGGTGTAAGATCAATTTCTCACTGTGGATTTCTGTCGAGAGTTTGAAAGTTATTTACTTTAAGGCACCTCTCAGCCTAGGGACTTCAGGCTGAGTTAGATCTGACAGTTGCAAATGCAAACCTGCTGGTTTGCTAGAGATTCAGTAGACCAATAGAAAGAGGAGAACTTTAGAATCAGACAAACTTTGTTTTGGTTTTTGTTTTTGAGACAGAGTGTCGCTCTGTCACCCGGGCTACAGTCCCATGGCATCAGCCTCGCCCACAGCAACCTCAAACTCCTGGGTTCAAGCAATTGTCCTGCCTCAGCCTCCTGAGTAGCTGGGATTCCAGGCATGTGCCACCATGCCTGGCTAATTTTTCTATTATTAGTAGAGATGGGGTCTCACTCTTGCTCAGGCTGGTCTCGAACTCCTGAGCTCAAGGGATCCTCCCACCTCAGCCTCCCAGAGTGCTAGGATTATAGGCGTGAGCCACCGCATTCGGCCCTAGGCTTTGGTTTGAATCTGAACTCTTCTACTTATGACTGTGTGCCCTTGGGCAAGTCATTCCACCTCTTTTGGCTACAATTTTATTATCTGTAAAATGCAAATAATAATGCCCATCTTATAGGATAATAATGAGGTTTAAATGAGAAAATATAAACACTTAGCAGAGTTCAAGACACATCATAATGCTCAAAAAATGTTAATTAGAATAATTATTAATTTAAATATTTATATTATGACCACTATCATTATTATTTTCAAATTGCATTGAAATTATTTGTTTACATCTCTTCCTAAACTAGGCACACAAGGAAATTTTAGGTAGTCTTTATCATTGCATTTCTAGTACACATTTTATTCAGTGTAAAGTGATTATGTTGACAGTATCTTCAAAGTTAGAACTAGAACTAGAAGATGTAAAGACCATTTCATATACCTCCCAACAAATGTATAAAAGGACTTTCGTTCAGTTAAGAGCTCTTAGAAAAGAGAATGCACTGCCTCAAAAAGTAATAACAATGACTGAGCATTGCAAGTTATTTTATTAGGAGGTGCAATCACCCACATAATTTTATTTCAATCTCACACCCACACTGTAAGGGAGATATCCTCCATCCCCGTTCTTCAGTGTGGAAACTACGGCTCAAAAAGATAAAGCGACTTCCCCAAGCCATAGAACCAGGGCTGTTGATTTTGTGTTGTGTTCTTTCTCTTATACTAGTGATTCTTGAATGTTAGCTTGTGTGCAAGAATAACTAGGAATCTGGCCAAAAACATATTACCAGGTCCCACTCCCAGAGATTCTGACTTGGTTCCTCCATTATGGAGAACTGGAATCTGCTTCTTAACAAGCACCCACAGGTGACTCTGATCCATGTGGCCAGAAAAACTATTCCCTTCGTCCAGTGGGTCTCTTAAAGATATAAATTGAACATCTCTAATCCAAAAATCTGAAATCCGAAGTGCTCTGAAATCCAAAATTTTTAGAGCATCGACATGGGATAATTATTGTGGTTACAATGTGTCTGTTAGAACATTCTGTTTGTTCTGCATTCAGGCATTCATTCATTCACACACTCGGTGTCTGCCGAGTGCCTGGAGCTGGTACTGGGTGGAGAAAGATGAATAAGGTGTGACTCCTCTGCCCCTTTTTTTCCAGGAGTCAGGCTATAAACTAACATGCCAGCCTCACACAAAGGGTTATGGGAGCCACAGGCAGGGCTGTCAACTGTAACTGGCTTCTGGAGGATGGCCCACAACTCTCCCAAAGCCCTCCAGAACTCTGGTTCCTACGACACCCCCATCATGATGTGGTGGAGATACAGGCTACCTCCGCCCTTGGGGTCACAGTGACACCTTTGCTTTCTGACACTTAATGCATACAGACATTATTTCATGCACAAAATTATTTAAAATATTGTATACACTTACCTTCATGCTATGTGTAGAAAGAGGATATGAAGCATAAATGAATTTTGTATTTAAACTTGGGTCCCATCCCCAAGACGTCTCATTACGTGTACACAAAAATTCCAAACTCCAAAAAATTCCAAAATCTGAATCCCAAGCATTTCAGATAAAGGATATTCAAACCTGTAATTCACAAGCAAGGGCCTTGTTTCTGTAGCCTGGCAAATTCATATGAACATTTGCCAAAGGCTATTCTCAGTTCCAGTGGGCACATGAGGACCCAGGATCTGGAAGTCCCAGCTTTCCTCTCGCCTCTTGACCAAGTCTTAGGCCCTTGTGCTGACAGTGGTGAGAGGAACGTCTTTGGATTGCCTGCCTCTCTGAGCAGCAGTGTGAGCCCCCAGGTTAGAGCCAGGCTGCCTCCTGGAAAAAGAGGAGCAGGGGAGGGTGGGCAGAGGAATCACACCTTATTCATCTTTGTACCCCCAGTACCAGCTCCAGGCACTTGGCAGACATTGAGTGTGTGAATGAATGAATGCCTGAATGCAGAATAAATAGAATATCATAACAGATAGACTTCTTTTTTTTTTTTTTTTTTTCATTTTTGTTTGAGACAAGGTATTGCTCTTTCACCCAGACTGGAGTACAGTGGTGAGATCATAGCTCACTGCAACTTCCAATTCCCTCCCCCACCCCCCGGGCTCAAGTGATCTTCCCCCCTCAGTCTCCTGAGTAAATGGGACTATAGGGGCCACCACGCCAGGCTAATTTTTTTTTTTATTTTTTTTGCAGAGATGAGGTCTCACTATATTGCTAAGGCTGGAATTGAACTCTTGGGCTCAAGTGAGCCTCCTACCTCGGCCTCCCAAAGTGCTGGGATTACAGGCAGAGCCACCATGCCCAGCCGTCAGACATACTCTTATTACAATGTTTAACGGAAGTTTCCTGGCTACTTTTGTCTTAGTCTATTCATTAAGTTTGACCACCTCTAGAATTCAAAGGAGAAGCTCTTTTTTTTTTTTTGGACCATGATGGAAACTTTTTAATTTTTTCTTGGTTTAAAAACATAAAAGAGAGCACTTTTCATGAAGCATAAATGATGAAAAATAAATGCTGCAGTTTGTGAGACATAAAACACTGTAAACTGTTTTGAAAAGATAATTTTACTGGAAATATTAATCATATACTTGGAAACTAATTTGCCATCTCAATTGCCAAACCGTGGCCTGCTAATCCACCAGAGGAATATGGGGTATGAGGCTTTGTGATGCAACCAACGAGCAACATTTTGCAGGATTATTTTTTCCAGGACAAATCTAGTGCACGCAGTGTTGAGTTCAACGTTCGGGTGGTGTCCCCTCAGTCACCCTCTATGGAAGGGGTTCCATTCTCATTTCTCAGCTGTAGTAACTGAGATTCAGAAATCACAGTAAGAGGTAGAGCTGTAATCGTGCAATATTGTCCTTCTGTGCCTGGCTTATTTCCCTTAGCGTAATGTCCTCCAGGTTCACCCATGTTGTTGCATATGGCAAGATTTCTCTCTTTTTTAACACTGAAAAATATTCTGCTGTATGTATATACCACATTTTCTTTATCCACTCATCCATCAATGGACGTTAAGGCTGTTATTATCTTGACTATTATGAATGCTACGGTTTGAATGCCCCTGCCAAAACTTATGCTGAAATTTAATTGCCACCATAACAGTGTTGAGAAGCAAGACCTATAAGAGATGCCTAGGTTGTGAGGTCTCCACCCTCATGTCTGGATTAAATATACTGTATCACAGTAGAGGGGTCCTGATAAAAAGGACGAGTTTGGCCAGGTGTGGTGGCTCATTCCTGTAATCCCAGCACTTTGGGAGGCCGACGTGTGAGGACTGTTTGAGGCAAGGAGTTTAAGACCAGATTGAGCAACATAGCAAGACCTCATCTCTACAAAAAATTTTAAAAATTATCCAGGCATGGTGGCATGCTCCTGTGGTCCCAGCTACTCAGGAGGCTGAGGCAGGAAGATTGCTTGTGCCCAGGAGTTTGAGGTTGCAGTAATCTGTGAAGAACCACTGCACACCACCCTGGGTGACAGAGAGAGATTCTGTCTCTAAAAAACAAAAAAAAAACAAAAGGATGAGGCCAAGTTTGGTTGGTTCATTTCTCTCTCTGTCTCATACTCTCGCTCTCCATGTGATACCTTCTGCCACAGGATGACCCTTGCCAGATGCCAGCACCATGCTTTTGGAACTCCCAGCCTTTAGAACTGTGAGAAACACATTTCTTTCCTTTATAAGTTACCCAGCCTGTGGTATTCTCTTATAGCAGCAGGAAACAAACTAAGACAAGGAATAATGCTGCAATAAACATGGGAGTGCAAATATCTCTTCGAGATTCTGATTTCAATTCTTTCAGCTATATACCCAGAAATGGGATTGCTGGAGCTATGATAGTTTTATTTTTAATCTTTTGAGGAACTTCCACATTGTTGTCCATATGGCTGCAAGATTTATGTAAAATATAGTAAAATTGATAAGTTCTAGAGATTCACTGTAACACACAGTGCCTATATTTAGCAATACTACTGTATTGTGCATTTAAACGTTTTGTCAAGTGGGTAAGTTTCGTGTAAGTGCTCTTACCACAAAAAAAAGGATGGGGACACAGGAAGCTTCTGGAGGTGATGGATGTTATTATTTGATTGTGGTGATGGTTTCATGGGTGTTTGCATATGTCCAAACTCATCAAATTGTATACATTAAATATGTGCAGTTTTTTGGAGATCAATTGTACCTCAAAAAAAAAAAAAAAAGTCTAGTGGATCTGTTTCACAACAATATATGTATACTTAACTTACTGAACTGTACATTTAAAAATGGTTAAGATGGTAAAATTTATGTGTTTTTTTTTAACCACCAAAATAAAAAATGAAAAGAAAAGCCTTTTCAAAAAAATTAGGTAGAGATGAATTCAAACTCAAATCCCTTTGGTCTCAATCCTATAGGCTTCATGTAATACTCAGACTACCTGAAGTTCAGAGGTGTCATCATAAAGTATTTTCACTTAACTGTACCCTAATACAAAGTAATGAGAATCCAGGCAGAAAATATTTCTCCCCTTCTCAAAGAATCCTTATAATCCAGCCTCTCTTGCCAAGTCATTTAACAGGAATCATAGTCTTTTGGAAAAAAGGCCAAGATTGCCACACACCGTAAACTGTATAAAACATTCAAAACTGCCTTATAGCTGTGGCTTCATTCTTCCAAAGCCCTGAAGACATGTGGGCCCTCAGAAAGATCAGACTGCAACAAATAGACAAAATGTAATTAAGAAATAAATGCTCACCAAATGAAGTTTGGAATGAATGGAAACTAAAATACAGAATAAACAAAAGTGCCTATGATCTACTATTCGAAAGACTGTGAAGCATTTGATTAAGATTAACTTGGAGAGATATATGACCCATGTATGTATATGATAATATGTCACGTGTAATATTACATCTTTTCATTTTTCCATTTAACATTTAAGCAGACACCTTTTCCCATGCATTGACGTAGTCTCCATGAATTTTACTGTGTGCGTAATACTTCATCAAGGAAATGCCCCATTAACTAATAATCCTTCTTTTGCTATTACATATTTAGGTTATAGCTAGTTGTTCACTGCTCTAAGCAATTCTGTAATGAATAGCTTCGTAAATAAAGCTTTTTAGAAAACTTCGATTAGAACATTGGGACGCATCCCCAGAAACAGACTATGGGGCTCTGAGGTATGAATATCACGCCAAGCCCTTTCTGAGAGGCTGCACTGGTCTGCATGTCGTCCGCAGTGCATTTTCCTTCACTGTACCAGCCCCATTTCACAGGGGTACTCCCTGCGCAGACCCACAGAGCTGCACACTCAGAAGGGCTCCATGTTTGGTTTAATGCTCTGGTGGTACCACTTTACAATTCTTAATAGTTTGGTCTTTGAAAGTGTGTTTTGCAAGGGAAGCCTGACGGAGCATGGGGACACGCAGATGAGCAGAAGAGATTTGGGCCATCTGTGTGTCTCCCGTTCCTTGCTGCCCCATTGACACGGTGTCGGCCATGCCTCATGAGTACAAAATTCCAATGGACCCGCCATGTGTAGGAGTTCAGAGAGGCTCCAAGCAAGTACAAGGTCAGTGTGTTACTTCTATGACTTAGTGAGCCTGGGAAGAAGGGAGGAAGGGGTCCAAGGTGCTGGCAGTCCTAAGAAGTTATGTCTTTTATTGGAAGCAGCACTTTCTCCTAATGACCAACAAGCCCTATCAGGCATTTTCTTGCTAATGTTATTTCCCTGTTTTGGTCAACCACTTGGTCTGGTTTCCTTTGCTCCATCTCTGCTCATCAGCGAGCCAGAGGGAGAGAGTATTGGAAGAACGTGCACATCTCAAGAAGTGAAGCAGGCTGGGCATGGTGGCTCACGCCTGTAATCCTAGCACTCTGGAAGGCCAAGGGGGAGAATTGCTTGAGGTCAGGAGTTTGAGACCAGCCTAAGCAAGAGTGAGACCCCTGTCTCTACTAAAAATAGAAAAATTAGCCGGGTATCATGGTGCATGCCTATAGTCCCAGCTACTTGGGAGGCTGAGGCAGGAGGATTGCTTGCGCCCAGGAGTTTGAGGTTGCTGTGAGCTAGGTTGATGTCACTGCACTCTATGCACACTAGCCTGGGTAACAGAGAGAGATTCTGTCTCAAAAAATAAAAAAATAAAAAAAGTGAACTAAACACAGTCGAGTTAGTTGTATGCAGCATTTACACTTTTTTGGTAAGAATGAAATGCACATGCGTGTACAAGCTATAGAACACATTTCAAATGTACTGCAAACACAGAATGTGATTTCAGTGATTCTGCGCAGGAGTTTGCCTCCCCTTTCTAAATGAATCCGGTCACGCTGAGGGAGTCAGAGCAGGATTTATAGGCGCAATCTCCCGTCCTCCCTCTCACCCCCTCTAACTGCCTTCTGGCTCAGCAACAGGCTGACTGTGCAATCTAATCAGTGACTGGCCGCCAGGCCAACTTCTCCTGATAGTGACAGATTAATGGCAATGTGGGTTTGGGGGCCAGTATTCAGTACAAGGCAACTAGGCTAATATCTCTTTATCACCATGTGCTCTATGACTCTTAGGTCCCTTATTTACTTGCTTGTCAGTAAATTTTTACAGGCTTGTCCTGTCAAATGTTGCTCTCCTTTGGGTTAAAGCCTCATTTCTGAAATACAACTTTGGAACTTTAGACTGTAGTAAAGTCACTCTTACTATTATGAGTTGACTCTTCTTTATTAAATTACAAAGTTTTCCTTCTCAGGACATTATGATAGCAACAGATTATCTGGAATCCAGTGTGCAAAACCTCCTCAGGCTGATAACCCATAACCTGGAGAAGAACCAACCCAGCCTCCCAGGCAGTCATTTCCAAATGTGGCTGCACATTAGAACCCACTGAGGAGCTCTAAAAAGCAGGGATGGGCCAGATGTGGTGGCTCATGCCTGTAATCCCAGCACTTTGGGAGGCTGAGGAGGGAGGATTGCTTGAGGCCAAGAGTTCAAGACCAGCCTGAGCAACATAGTGAGACCCCAGCCCTTAAAAAAAAAAAAATAGGGCTGGACACGGTGGCTCACGGCTGTAATCCTAGCACTCTGGGAGACCAAGGTGGGAGGATAGCTCAAGGTCAGGAGTTCGAGACCAGCCTGAGCAAGAGCGAGACCCCATCTCTACTAAAAATAGAAAGAAATTATATGGACAACTAAAAATATATAGAAAAAATTAGCCGGGCATGGTGGCACATGCCTGTAGTCTCAGCTACTTGGGAGGCTGAGGCAGAAGGATTGCTTGAGCCCAGGAGTTTGAGGTTGCTGTGAACTAGGCTGATACCACGGCACTCTAGCCCGGGCAACAGAGCAAGACTCTATCTCCAAAAAATAAAAAAATAAAATAAAATAAATAGGTGGACATGGTGGCACACACCTATAGTCCCAGCTACTTGGGAGGCTGAGGCAGGAGGATTGTTTGAGCCCAGGAGTTTAAGGCTGCAGTGAGCTATGATTGTGCTACTGTAGTCCAGCCTGGGCAACAGAGCAAGGTTGCCCTATCTCAAAATAAACTAAAATAAAATGGTAGGGATGCCTGGGTCTAACCCTTCAAGATTCTGATTTCATTGATCTGGGGTGCACCCCGGGCATTGAGAGTTTTATAACCTTTCTGGGTGATTTTGTATGGAGACACAATTTTAGAACTGCTCAGAGCCATGGCTCTAAGATCTCATTTGTTTAAATTCAGAGGAGAAAATCCACCCAACCATCTGAGGCAGAATGTTAGTTTCCGTATTGGTAGGATTCAGACAATAATTATGGAGCCCCTGCTGGCTGACAGGCCGAATGCTGGGCCCTTTGGATATTGCAAAGGTGAATGAGATAGTCTCCCAGCCCAGAGGAGCTTTCAGGTGGAGGGCAAGTGAGGGGATCAGCAAGCTGGTCTGAGACAGGGGAGAGTGTCTAGAACAAGACCTACCCATGAGCCAACAGGATGCTGTATGTGTGCATCACCTCTGGAAGGGAACTTCCAGGGCCTCTTCACCCAGAGGAAGTGATGGGTCCTATGCTTATGCATGAGTAGGAAGAGCAAAAAAGGCACTCAAGTCTGTGAACTTTATTCAAACCCATCTCAAACCTTCTTCCCCACACAGAGTGATCATCTCCAATAATAAAGATAAGACATAAAATGTTTGATTCAACCTTTTAATAGAAATGTACTGTTTTTAAACAGCTACCCAGTCATTGAATATCAATGCATACTAAATAAAGAGAGAATGAGGAGGGGATGAGGAGTAGGAATTGCACTTTCCCCAGCAGATGAAATTAACTAAAGAAGATTTATCTCTTTGTCCAGACTGCCTGTGGTGGCT
Organism: Varecia variegata; assembly: GCA_028533085.1. Lineage (NCBI taxonomy): Eukaryota > Metazoa > Chordata > Mammalia > Primates > Lemuridae > Varecia > Varecia variegata. The sequence continues at coordinate 108,433,294 of CM052443.1, read as the reverse complement.
GATTTTACGAGTTGTCTTGACTGGACCATGGAATGCCCAGATATTTGGTTAAACATTATTCTGGGGCCAGGTGCGGTGGCTCATGCCTATAATCCTAGCACTCTGGGAGGCCAAGGTGGGAGGATTGCTTGAGCTCAGGAGTTCGAGACTAGCCTGAGTAAGAGTGAGATCCCATCTCTACTAAAAATAGAAAAATTAGCCAGGAATGATGGTGCACACCTGTAGTCCCAGCTATTCTGGAGGCTGAGGCAGGAGGATTGCTTCAGCCCAGGAGTTTGAGGTTGCTGTGAGCTAGACTGACACCACAGCACTCTACCCAGGGTGACAGAGTGAGACTCTATCTCAAAAAACCAAAAATTATTCTAGGTGCATCTGTGGGGATTTTCTGCATAAGAAAAACATTTGAAGCAGTAGACTAAGTAAAGCAGGTTGTACTCAGGCCTCATCCAATCTTTTAAAGCCGTAAACAGAACAAAATCTGCCTGTCTTCAAGCTGGAAGCTAGGTCTTCTCTTACCTTCACACTCAGACTGAGACCGGAACTTACTCCATCGGTTCTCCTGAGTCTCAGACTTTTGGACTCAGACTAGAACTATACCATCAGTTCTCTCTGGAGAACCCAGACTAACACACCATCACAAAAGACTTTCCATGCACATCTGCATTTAATAACAACCTCAGCAGAGGAAATGGTGGTACATGATGTGTCTTAGGTTGCTCAGGCTACTGTAAAAAAATACTATAGACTGGATGACTTCAACAATGGAAAGTAGTTTCTCACAGTTCTGGAGACTGGGAAGTCCAAGATCAAGGTACTAGCCAATTCAGTTTCCAGTGAGAACCCTCTTCCTGGCTTGCAGGTGACTTCCTTCATCCAACCCCAATTACTGCCCAAAGGCCCCATCTCCAAATACCATCACGTTGGGCATCAGGTCTTCAACATATGAATTTTGGAGAGACAAATATTCAGTCCATAACAGTATGTTTCCCATTTTACAGATGAGAACACTACAGCCTGGAAAAGTGAAGTACCTTGCCAAAAACATCACCAGCTTGTGAGTGCAAGAGCTAGAACTTGAGCCCATATCTCACTCACAGACATCATTCTTTCTACTACAGCCATGGTTTTTATGTTAGCTATTCTAACATATAGCAAGGTACTCATCTTTAGAAATAGTAAAGATATGAACAGTTGTTCGACCTTACCAGTTATCTGGGAAGTTCTAATTAAAATGACAGCAAGATTCCATTTTTCACTCATCAGATTGACAAAAATTAAAAGACTATTCATATCCAGTATTAGTGAGGGAGATGGGAAAAACATGCTCTTAAAAACTGCTTGAAGGATCACACATCAGTGGATTGTTTGGAGGGCAATTTGGCAGTATCTATAAAAATTTTAAATGTGTATTCTCTTTGATCAAGCAATTTTAGTTTTGATACCTACCCCAGGGAAATAGTTTCATATGGCTACAAAGATGCATACACTGCATTTTTTGGTAACAATGAAACGTGAGGAACACCACATTACCTATTCATAGGGAATGGCTAAAAGGACACGGTGCATCCAAACCAGGATCTGTGAGACCTTTCAAAAGAATGTAGCTGACATGTATATGACAGAAAACATTTTATTCAGTAAAACAAACTGGGGAGTATATAAAGCATAATCCTATTTATGAGATCAAGAAAGCACCATATATGTCTACATTATATGTCTATATGTATATAATTTCATTGAAAAAAATTCAAGGACACATATACATCAAAGTGCTAATAGTTACTTCTGGAATCAGGTTAAAGGAGAACCAAAGAGAGCTTTGCTTTGATAGCATATTAACTGAAATTTCACAATGATAATATATTCATATTATTGTTTGCATAATTATAATAAATAAATAGATACATACAGAAATAAAAGCACAGAAAAGTAAGTGCTTTCGTTTACAATATTTCTTTTTCTTCTCTAACAATAACCCTGTGGGGTACATAGGGTCAGATCATTGTATCCACATTATGAGAAGTCAGAGAGTCTGAGAGGGGACTTGTGAGAAGTGCCATGATGGGCTGTGATACAGCTGGGACTAGAACCCAGGCCTTTCAACTCCAGTTCCAGTGCTACAGAGATGGCACCTCCCTGCTTCATTCAGCTTCCAGTCCTCGTGTCATTTTGCCTCTGATCAAAGGAAGCCATCAACCCATTCTTTCAAGGAAGCCTTCGACTCTTAAAGAGTTAGGAAGTATCAAAGCTTTTGTTCTCCCTCTTCTGTTTTTAAACCAGGCTGAGACTGGAGGCCAGCGTCCTTCAAATCTCTACTTGAAACCTGCAAGTTCACTGTTGCAAAAGACTCCTCTGATGTTTCGTCCGATTTCCATCCAAATAAATCTCATTTTGCTGATGTCTATAAAGTCTGACTTTATAGCAGAGAGCTCTCCTAGAACTCTGTCTTTAATAAAAGGGGAAAGAAGTGGAACTACTAATTTAGTTTCTTTAAAAGGCATGTATTTTCATGCACATTAAGTCCATCTGTTGGTGAAATGGATGCCTTTGCACAGTGTATAATTTGATAAAACCCAAAAGGACTCAGAGCTCCTAGCTTGAAGCAGAAATAGAGAAAGTGGCTGGGAACCTGACTAAAGTGGAGAAATCCACCAAACTATTTTTAGAACAAAAAACTGATTTGAAAGAAAAAATACCCATCAGAGAGAAAGATTAGTGTTCTCAGTGTAAGCGCCTCTCAGCACATTCAAACCACTTTAGGGACCGAGATCAAAGAGCCCGCTGTCTCTGCAGCTCATGTATTGGAGTTATCTTTTTCACAGCACTGTGCAATGTGATTGCCTCACTCCCTGCCTTCACACTGTCCAGTGGGTCCCTATTGGCTGCAGAGAGCTTACCAACTGGCAGCCACACATTTATTTGCCAGCATGAGTATTTTAAAATTTTCAATGTTGACGTCATTTAAAATTTCGCATTCCACATTAAAATCCTGATTTCTGACTTCTCAAAAAATCCGAAGATGTGGCCATGCTGGGCCCAAATTCCCGCAGAGCATCCATGTGCTGGTCATGACTTCCTGGCATGCCACTGTCCTCTCCTGTGCTTACCTGGCCCCCAGAGTTACTTGAAGTTGCAACACGTGGTCGTGAGGATTAAAATCTTAACTTCACAAAAGGGTATTTAACGTTCATCTCTATTGGCTACTGGTCAGCTCCTTATCCTCTCCCAGTTATTTCCCCATTTATCTAGTCAATAAACCTTCCTTGGTCACTAGCATGTACCAGGTGGTGTGCTAGGTAGACATGGAGATGAATGAAATTCAAAGTTTGAGCAGTCGGCACATGCAAATTAAGACAAGTGGCGCAGGGATGGTTGAATGGCAGGGGAACCACAAAGATCATGCAGTGCCCTGAGCCTAGGGACTTTCCAGTTTTTCATACCCCTAGGCCTCAAGGGGATACATCACCTACCTGGAGAGAAGCCATGTGACCTTCTGTTGGAAATGCAACCAGCTCCATAGAACCCTGCAGAGCAGGAGCTGAGGGACCACCTGCTCTCACTCTCCTCCCAACCTCTGGAATTCTGGGGGACTTCATCATGGGCCAAAGCTGGAAGCAAAGGAGAGGGGTGCTGTCAATGCAGTCCATTGGGTTCAGCTCCCTAGACAGAGAGCAGGGCAGAAAAAGGGTGAAGTGGATTCTAGGTACAAACAGAAGACACTGAGCCAACACTGCTCTGTCCTTCACGAAACTCCCAGTCTATAGAGGAGAAGGGTGAGTCGACAGACAAGGCCAGTGAAGTAGGGGCAGTGCTGTGTCACCGAGAGTCACAATAGGACATAGGAAATCAGAGGAGATAACTACCCAGACAGAGGCAATTAACCTAAGACAGTTAAAGACTCCCTGGAAACGATGAACTCAAAATTGAGCTAGAAATGATTGAAGGAATTAGCCAGATAGGGGTGAGGAGGGAAAGGCAGGTTGTCCCAGAAGAGGTAAGTCCCATTGCTCAGGCTTCATGGGCACCACATGCCCAACCCACTGGCACTCAGTGCTCCCCAAATGTGTCTTGCTCTTCTGTACTACATGCCTGTGCACAGACCCTTCCCTCTGCAGCTGTGGCTTCCCCCTGCCCTTTTTGGGAAGTTATCTCATCCTCAAATCCAGTTCAAAATCACCTCTCTAAGCAATTCCACTCTTGAATCTACCCAATAAAAATGTGACATACATGCACCAAAAGACACACATTAGAATGCTCACAACATTCTAATGCATAGCAACCAAAATGTCTATCAACAGTAGAATGGATCAATGAATCATGGTATACTCACAAAATAGAATACTATCCAGCAATGAGAATACATGACCTATGATTATGAACAAAAATATGAATGAATACCACAAACATAATATTGAGTGAAAGGTCAGACATGAAAGAGTACATCCCACAAGATTCCATTTATAAAATGATTAAAATCAGGCCAAATCAATCTACAGTGTTAGAATTCAGGACAGTGATAACTCCTCAGTGGTAGTTACTAGAAGGTGGCACAAGGCTGGGGAGAATTATGGGTTGCTAATAAGGTCCTCTTTCCTGATCTGGGTGCTGGTTGTATGAATTCATGAAAATTCACTGAGTTGTATGCTTATGGTATGTATACTTTTCTGTATTTTATATATAATTTTTTTTTGAAGTTTAAGTCACCTTCTCAGGGAAGCCTTTACAGGTCATTGAATAACAAGGGCTTCCTGTCCAAAGAGCTCAGAGAACCTTTCTATAAACCATCGAAGAAAGTGACTCAGGAGCCCCAGACCTGCCTCGACTTCCCTGGCACCCTGCACAAGTCCTGTCTACTCTCTTGGCTCCACCTGCTCCTTTACTGATGCCATGGAGCAGCTGTGCTGCCATTTCTTTTCAGCGATCAGGGGTTTCATAGACATCAGAGATCAATGGGCCATCCCCCATTTTCCGAACTGCCTTGTTGATCTGGACAGTCTCTGCTCACAAAACAACCCTGAAATTAGCCAAGTGCCGTGGCATAGGCCTGTGGTCCCAGCTACTCGGGAGGCTGAGGCTGAATGATCACTTGAGCCCAGGGTTCAAGACCAGTCTGAGCAACATAGGAAAACCCCATTTCTATTAAATAAATTAATTCATTTAAAAAAAAAAACCAACAATCCTGAAATGGCTGCAACTCTCAGCTGTGTGGCTCTCAACTTTCCCATAGTAGAGGGACCCTGTCATGACTTGTCTCCCATGAGCCACACATACTGAAAGAAGATAAAACCAAAAAAAAAAAACCAAGATTCTTATTGTGTAATGATCCATTTGTTTTAATCAAGACATTGATATTAACGCCAACCTGACCTTGTGACCAGCATGAGATAACCAATATCATTCCACTGAGTTGCGTAACTCCTGCTCAAGGCACGCTAGTAAGACAGTTTGGTTCGCCAGGAAAGATCCATAGCAGGGGTTCAATGTGGGATTTCCACTTACTATTATGATACAGAAATTAACTCAGGAGCCTCTATTTACTTTTCTGAAACCTCTCCAGGAAGCACCCCTAGGTTAGGACCATCATATTAGCTCCTTATCCCACGTACGGAAGAGACTTTGGTCTTTGTCTTCAGATATTCCACTACTTTCCTGACTTCTTTTCAATAATGATCTCAGAATGATAAGGCCTTCATGATGCTGCATAAGCCAAGTGAAATGAAATATGACTATTTTAATAAAACCAATTGTCTTAGTCTGTTTGGGCTGCTAACCAAATACCGTAGACTGGATAACTTATCAACAACAGAAATTTATTTCTCACAGTTCTAGAAGCTGGGAGGTCCAAGATCAAGGTGCTGGCAGATTGGGTGTCTGCTGAGGGCTCACGTCCTGGTTCATAGACGGTGCCTTCCATGTCCTCAAAGGGGAGAAGGCATAAACTAGCTCTCTGGGGTCCCTATTATGAAGGCACTAAGCCCATTCATGAGGGCTCTGTTCTTAGGACCCAATCACTTTCCAAAGGTTCTACCTCCTAATGCAGTCACCTTGGGAGTAGAATTTGAACATATAAATTTGGGCAAAAGGGGGATGCATTCAGACCATGGCACTAATACTGAGTTATATGTGCTGCTATTGTCCTAGGCAAACTACGTGGATTAATGCAAGCTGTTCAGTCAGATATTAAGGGTTCAAATCCCACCTCTGATTCTTACTGACTCAGTGACCTTATATGGACAGGTACATAACCTCTCTGCATCCACATTTCCTTATCTGTAGAATGAGACTCCTAACATAGTTAGTTCATTGGGTTATTTGGAGGATCAAATGTATATGGCACATGGTGTAGGGTTTGGCACATAGGAAGTGCTTAAAGTAGTTAGCTGTTAACAACAATTCTACTTCCTTCACAACATCTCTTTCAAGAAAGCCTCATGCTCTCCATTTTATAAAGGAGAAACTGAGGCTTGGAGACTTGCCCAAGATCACATAGCAACTGAATGGCAGATCCAGGATTTTTAACCCTAGTTCTACCTGACGCCAAAGCCCGACCTCTTTCAGTCCTTCCACCCAGCAGATATTGTGATTGAACACCCTCAGTAGTTGCTTCTATTCCTTTATAAGCATTAGTTTTTAGGAAAAAATTATATTTAAATTAATTAATAATTAATTAATTATTAATTAATTAAATAAATTAAATAAATTAATTATTTAAAAGAATAAAAAATAAATTATTAGGTAAGGCTTTTGCCCTTGTCATAAAAATTTAGTGTTTCCCAACCCCATTTTTTGATGGACCCGTTTGAGACTGCCAGTTCTAGTTTTGTGACCGTTGCCAATCTCATTTTGAGCATTAGCAAGAGGTCAGAGAACCCCTGCCAGGGTTTGTGACCTTGGGTAGTTCCTTCCCTCTCACAGTGGACCTCAGTTTCCCCTTCCATGGAAGAGGGGAGTGGATGGAGGCTCTGCCAGTCCCTGCAGCCTGACTGACCTCGAAGCTTCTCTTCTGACTTCGTTCCAGGGCCTTCATGCTTGTGAGCAGCTCAGCTTCCACGTTCGACTCCTTCCCCGTCTTCCTGAACTAAGTCAGAGGAGAAAGCAAAAAAAAGAGAGAGAGAGAATCCAACATCTGTTTTCACACCATGGATGGGAACTCATTCCTGAAACATTTTCCATGCTTGACCAGGAGGGCATTTCGTCACGAGTAACAGGATTCATCCCTCGCTCTCTGGCTGCCTCTGCGCTCTGCTGATAAGACAGTCACAAATGTGCTGATGTGCTTTTCCAGGAATCGAAGCTTCTCCCTGGCCGGGGCCAGCGCTGCTGCGTTCACAGAGGAAGGTGCCAGAGCCCAGCGCCGGAAAGGCCTTCCCTTCCCAGGCGAGCTGGCCAAGTCCCCCTCCTCGGGGCTCTCCTCTGCCCCACCAGCGCCTCTTTCAGGCCCTGCTTGTGCAGCTCCAATCACACCCCCTTCTCCCCCACTTCCCAGTCCAGCTGTGGGAGGAGGCCCCTCCCTGCCTGGTTCTGTGCCCCCACCCTTACAAATTGCTAAGAGAACCCTCAGTCCCACCAAGGCTCAGGGGAGGCTCTGCCTCCCACTCTGGTGTGACCTTGAGCAGGTCTCTTAACCTCTCTGGGCTCCATGCTAGGCAGGGTCTAGTTACTTTTTATAGGCATCAACCCCTATTCAAACCTCTCAACAACCTTGTATCCCACCTGATTGGTATTATTGTTATGCTGTTGAGGGTACGGATGAGGCCATTAAGCCACCAAGAGGTTAAAGATTTCACCTAAGACCACACACATCCAGGATTTGAACCCAAGCCCTGGGGCTCTAGGAGGGCTCATACCAGGCCAGAGGTCCTCAAATATGTTGGTCTCAAGACCCCTTTATAGGCTTCAGAATGATTGAGGACCCCAGGGACATTGTGTTTCTGTAAGTTATCTCAATCACCATGTTAAAAATTAAAACTGTGAAGTTTTTAAAGCTCAGGAACACACAAGCACGTGTCCCATTTGCCATCGAGCACGACAGCATCCCATATCAAGTAGCTTTCGGAAGTCTCCACTGTAAGCCCAAGAGAGGATGGGAGTGAAACAAGCAGATCATACCTTAGTATTATCACAAAACTACTTTGATTGCATGGACCCCTGAGGCTGGCGGAGACTCCCCGGGGTCCCCAGACCACATTTTGAAAACGTATGCATGACCTGGCCTCCAACACCTTGCTGTGACATGTGCCTAAGAGTGTCTTCCCGATCTTTCTCACGGGGTAGTGATTCCGTCAGTAAACAGTACTGAGCACCAGCCATGGATCAGGCGCCATGCTGGGCACTAGATACAGCAGCAACTCACCCAATATACCCCTCCCTGCCTTTGTGAAGCTTCCAGTGAAGTGAAGGAGACAGATATTAACCCCCAAAAATCACTCTGATAAGTATTTTTAAACTATCAAGATTATTAGAAAAGAAGAGGACACAGTGGGACTGGAGCTCAGAGACATGACTTAGTTTGAGCAGTCAGGACAAACTTTCCTGAGGAAGTGGCACATCTTGCTGAGGACGTCGCAAACCGTAACTAAGTATCCCAGTAAAGATGGTCCAGGCTGCCAGATGCACTGGGCCACCCCTACCAGGACCCACACCATCGCCCCACTTCCCCATGGGGCCACCTCACCCGTGACCATTTATTGAGGCAGTGCCTATCTTTTGCATCCATGTCGAACAAAATTGTAGTATCTCTATAATCTAAGAAGTGATTTTCTGCTTGTTACCATCATCATTTTTAATAACTCCTCCCTCTCCTTACATCCCTACCAACCCCACCTGCCATCCTGCCCTTGGGAAAGCAGACATGCCAAAGGTGCACTTCCTGTAATACCTTAACCATCTCCATGATAACCAGAAGTAGTGGCCCACACATGCCTATAAAAGAACATATCCCCCAGCTTATAAGAAAGGAACTGCAAAACCTTAAAGAGAAACCTCACACCTGTCTTTACCAAAAGAGTAACTGGAAGATTAATTTCTTTTCTTTTCTTTTTTTTTTTTTTGAGACAGAGTCTCACTCTGTTGCCCGGGCTAGAGTGAGTGTCATGGTATCAGCCTAGCTCACGGCAACTTCAAACTCCTGGGCTCAAGTGATCCTTCTGTCTCAGCCTCCTGAGTAGCTGGGACTACAGGCATGCGCCACCATGCCCGGCTAATTTTTTCTATATATATTTTTAGCTGTCCATATAATTTCTTTCTATTTTTAGTAGAGGCAGTGTCTCGCTCTTGCTCAGGCTGGTCTCGAACTCCGGAGATCAAACAATCCGCCCGCCTCGGCCTCCCAGAGTGCTAGGATTACAGGCGTGAGCCACTGCGACCGGCTTGGAAGATTAATTTCTAATTATAGATCTTCTTTAATGATGATGATGATGATGAAATTAGAAAAAAAATTTCATTTTCATCTTGGGTGGGTATTTAATTAAGATGAGTTACATTTACTTGAAAACTCCTCCAAACTGATCGTTTGAAAGTGAATAAGTAAGCAAAGATGGTGATGAGGAAAGTATTGAAAATGCAGATCTTAATGCCCTGGAGAGGTTGATACAATATGTTTTAATTCACAGAGACCTTCCAGAAAAGGGAGAAGTTTTATGTTTTAATCTAGGGTCTGCGTTTATGTCCCATGTCCCATCTTCTCCACTGGGCTGATGCACCCACACATCACACTCATGGTGACCAATGAAACTGAGCTACAAACAGAGCTAATGTAGAGTTCATGGAGTAGGTCTATTCTCTATGTGATTTCTACCTGCCCTTGATCTTGAACTCTTGTCCCCACACACGTCTCTCCTCTCCTGGCCTTCACAGTTGTGGTGCAATTCCTGACAGTCTCCCGTAGAGTTTCCAGCTTTGCAGACCCTTGTATCCTGGAAGCTCCAGATGTGCCCGTCTTCCTAATCCCACTCCACCCCTCGCTCCTCCCAACCCCTGTAGGGTGAGGAAGGGCAGATGCCGACACATTGTTGGTTCCATCTTTGGAGCAGGGGCATCTGGAACAGCTGGGGTGGGCGCCTTGCTAAATCACTGCATATATGCATTGGAACCAAATTGTTGGTTTACCCAATGTCTGTTCCAGCCTCTCCAGATTACAGAGAATTAAACACTGAAAACTATATTTCCACACCCCTGGCAACCTTGTCTTCTAGAACTTCTGATGATTTTATAAGCATCCATTTCCTTACATTAAGTTGTTTTTCTTTTTAAGCTAGTTAGAGTGCTTTCCATGGGCTTCCCAAAAAACTGTCTCAGAATCCTTCTTTCTTTTTCCACTGAAGCCTCCTAAGACCCCAAGACAGGCTATGCATGTCACTACACACATTTTTTTCATATGATTAAGCTGTGACTTGAGGTGGCGAGTATCTCATGACTAGAAGGCAGGAGAAAATGCCAACCCAGATTTTCTGATTCGAGATCTAAAGCTCTTTCCTCCATATCACATAACCTCAGAGCCCAGGCATTGCAGACAGGCTATCTTTGGCTTAAAAGTTCTTCTTCAAGGCCGGGCGCGGTGACTCACGCCTGTAATCCTAGCACTCTGGGAGGCTGAGGCGGGTGGATCACTCAAGGTCAGGAGTTCGAGACCAGCCTGAGCAAGAGCGAGACCCTGTCTCTACTAAAAATAGAAAGAAATTATCTGACCAACTAAAAAAAATATATATAGAGAAAAAATTAGCCGGGCATGGTGGCGCATGCCTATAGTCCCAGCTACTCGGGAGGCTGAGGCAGAAGGATCACTTGAGCCCAGGAGTTTGAGGTTGCTGTGAGCTAGGCTGACGCCACGGCACTCACTCTAGCCCGGGCAACAAAGCGAGACTCTTGTCTCAAAAAAAAAAAGTTCTTCTTCAGGTGGAACTGCAGACACGATGAACACAGAACAGAGTGGCTTGGCCAGCCGTAGTGCTTGAGGCCTGAGAGACCCGTGTTTGAGCTCTGGCTCAGTCACTGCCCTGTGCCAGTTGTTTGATTTTATTCAATTTATATAACCTTTTTTCTCGAACTCCTGACCTCGAGTAATCCACCCACCTCGGCCTCCCAGAGTGCTAGGATTACAGGCGTGAGCCACCACGCCCAGCCTATTTAACCTTTTTTGATTCTAATTTTTCTCCTCTGTAAATTGTAGCTAATAGTATGTCGCTCATAAGGCTAATATGATGACTAAATAAGATAATTCATGTAAAGTGCCTGGCACAATGCCTGACTCCTAATAAACATCCAATAACTCAGTTAGCTCTCATGATGTGGGGGTTTCGCTGGAATGTGCTGGATAAGAAAGCCAGCATGGGTGGTCGAGAACACGGGGTGAGGACTGCTATCAGCACCGTGAGCCCACTGGGTGAGAACACCAAGAACCCACCGGGTGCCCTTCCCTCCCCGTGGAGGGCTCCATCCCTGGGGCTCCTACAGTGCCTTAATTGTGTCCCCATTAAAGCATTGATCAGGACAGACAGTTCTGGTCCATTTGCATGTCTATCTTTCTAGCAACTTAAGCATTGTGCCAGCAGGGACTGGCCTTCTTGTCTGTATACTTGTGGGTATGCTACAGCACCTAACACAAAGGAGGCACTTGCTTATCAAATGTGGCTGAGTCAATAAATGAAGGAATGAACGAAGGTTACATCATTGTAAAACTTCAAGTCAGCATCACTCTGCGGGAGAAAGGTGTCTGTGGCCTTCCTAGTAGCTGTCTTCTCAACCCCCCAAGTTTAAAGCCTCTTTCAGTTCTTACAGTTTTATAAAAATGCTGATTGAAAGACTATTTTGTGTCCTAATAAATGCAAAATCTCAAAGCTCATACTCTTGCCAGAATTTACATTGTCACTAATTAATAGTTCTAATCAAGATTACCGATATTTTTTAAATGAGCAGCTGCTAACAAAGCATTCATAGGATACTAATTAATGAAGTTAAATCTTTCCCTTTTTTCCTGAGTCATCTACCTAACCTCTTTTCATCTTAGTTTCTATCTCAGTAAAATAAAATATATAAATAAGTAATGTTTATTGAGCACTTTCTATGTGCTGGTCAGTATTCCAGTCTTTGTAACAACAGCCTTGTGAGTAGATCTCATTATTACCGCTGTTTAGCTCATTAGGAAATTGATACACAAAGAGGTTAAATACCCTGCCTGAGGCCACTAGACTAATAAGTGTCCCAGCAGGACTTGGAACCTATAAGCCCTTTACCTCCAGGGCCCGTGATCTCAATTTCCCCTCAACATAGCTTATTCTTTTTCTCAAAATTTAATAATAATGGGCATAAAGGAGTTTGCCACATCCCAAATTCTTTCTTGTATTCATCCTCACTGACTGTAGCTTCTAAAGGACTTCTCTTAGCATCGCTAATGAGAGGTTCTATCTTAATTCAGGGAGGCAGAGGGTGGGCTAACCCCATCTATGCCTCTGACCAAATGAGGACGGCCCAGCTGTGGAGCCCTTTGGCAGGGAACTAGCTCTGCCCTAAAGAGGAGGGACAGGCTGATGAACAGGTGGATTTGGACACTTCTCTTAGCTCTTCTCACTCCTGCTTTGAGGAGGAGGAGAAGGGGGAGAATAACATCTATGGAGCACCTACCAACATACACACTTTTGCTAAGCTCCTAGTCTTATAAGGTCTGTATTATTGTCTCCATTTTATGGGACAGGGAGCTGCAGCTCCTACAGGTTGAGTGACTTGCCCAAGGTCACTAAATAAATTGTGGCACTGACCGTGGAACCCTGGTCTTTCTGACTCCACAGCCCAAGACTACCTTTCACAGTGCCAAGCGAGACTGTTCACAGCCTGTTCCTCCACCAGAGTGGCCTGAGTGACTGCCGGATTCGGCCTGCCTGTGGGCTCCATTCTGTCCTCCCCTGGGTATGAGGCCGTGTGCTCAGCACGATTCACGTGGGAAGAAGCCTGTGTCAGCCCAGGTGGGGGAGGGGCAGTTTCCACGGGACCAAGGCAAGTCGGGAGCTCAGCCCCTCCCATCCCCCAGCCTTTCCTCGCTCGATTTAACTTTTACCCCAGGATCAGGGCAGGGGCTGTATGCATGCTTCTGTGTTGCCCTGCAGTGACAGATGACTGAGAAATACTTCCCAACTGGACCCCCTGTGCTACGATTTGGGCACCTCCTGAGCGTGAGGACTCTATTGCTACCATCGCCAGCATGGGGGCCTCAGAGGAAAGCTCAAATCACAGTCCCTCTAAGAAAATCCCACATTAAAACAATAAGGAGCAAGCAGAGGAGAGGGGGATGCAGAGGAGGGAAGGAACCAGATGATATTCTTTCAAAACCAAGGATTCCTCCGTAATTCTTTCCCAGGTTTTCAATCTCAGCTCCACAGGAACCACCCACTGCCATCTCGGGGAAGCGACTTGACCTTTCTCAAGCCACCTCTTCTGTAAAAGTCTGTTGATACTCATCACTGGGTGCATTAGGTTTCTCACAGTGCCCAGCATACCTTAACAGGTCAATGAATGGTAGCTCCCAAGTGAGCTCTTCTAGAATTTGTCTAGGATGTTTTCTAGGGTTTTCACTGGAAGACACTCCACCAAAAAATAAATGGTAGCTCCCTTCATTGCCCTTCTCCATGGAAAAAGGCCTAAGAGGAGAGAAGTCCTAGAGCCTCAAAGAAGCCCTAAGGAGGGGTACGGTGGAGCCCAAAGGAGGTGGGTGAGTGGGAGGCCTCTGAGCCCTGCAGCCTTGGGTGGAGATAAAGCCATGGGGTCCCCAGGCAGCAGCGACTGTGGGTGCAGCATCGTGCACTTCCAGCATCTCAGCCTAGCAAGCTGTGGCCTTTTCTCCCAAAAGAAGGGATTGTGGCTCCTGGCGACCTTGGTTGCCTGCTGCACTCCACGAGACGGAAGAGACACCCAGGGGACAGGAGGGGGCTTGGGAATGAGAGAGCGGCCCTGCATCAGTCCCAGCCCCTAGCATGACAGGTAAGAGGGAGGGCTCTGCATTCCAGTCCCTGCTCTCCTGTTTCCTAAGTTACGACCTCCGTAACCTCAGGCAAGTCAGCTCCCATCTCCGAGCCTCAGATGCATCACCTCTAAAATGGATATGATAACGATCTGTACCTCAAAATCTCCCTGAAACAATTACAGTGACAGAAATTATGTAAAGCACTTAGATTGGTGCTCTTTACTCAGAAAACACTCAGTTAGAAGTTGTCATTATTGTCCTTCTTCTTAATATTTTATCTTGAGGATTGCTAGAGGGCCCCTGTGCTCTTTGAAAAGTCTCTCTGACAGAACTTTGCATTGTTGCTCAAATTGAGTTAATGTTGCCAAATGACCAGGTTGAGGTTGCGTTCATTGTTGTGTACTGGACCACTCTGAACCTCAGTTTCCTCATCTATAACCCTGGATGCTCTGGACACTGCAGGGTTATTGGGAGGATTTCATGAGCCAGGAAGTGGAAAGTGGCCAGCACCAGGCTTGGCAGAGAGGCAGGCTGGACAAATGGGAGTTCCCTTTCTTTTCCTGCTCTATTCCTGGGAAAGTGCAGAAATCCAGGTTAAGGACCCCCTGGGGCTTCGCTGGCCACCTGACCGGAGGAGGGCTGGGATGGAGAGCAGGAAGGGGGAGGTGTGGTATGGAGCAGGTCAGCTTCTTTCTCCCCTGTGACCTGGCAGTTTGGAAACAGGCTCCCTATCTGCCATACCATTCTGCTGCCTGTCCAGCTCACTGTGGCCCTACCCAGAACAATGGCAGGATACAGGCCTGTGCTTACGAGCAATGGCACGCAGACCTCTGAGCCAGGTTGGGTTGGACTGGGCTGAACAGAACTTATCCTGGGCACACAGAGGGCCAGCAGTCTCAGCATGCAATACGGGAGGGCCCCGTGCAGCCCTGGGACTTTCATCTACCTCCTTGCCAGGGAGGACCAAGAGTTAAGCCTAAGGAGGTTGGGAGTCCTTGCAGGCCTGGCAGAAAGAAAAGAGAGGGACTCAGGGATCCCTGGGCCATTGATTCGAGGGGCTTTACACTTGCAGATTTACCTCCCTCTCTCCATGGGCACCAGCTGGTGTTTGGATTCTTGGTGTCCCCAATAGGTCTTTGCCAGACTCTGCTATCCCAGATGATAATATAATAAGCTGCTATTTTTTTTTACTGGCCTTATGCCAAGTATAGTGGATTCACATTATTTGAGGATTCCATACCTGCAACTTTGCTTACTTGCTAAAATCTATTCGTAAGCCCAATGTCAACACTTACAGTGTTTCGGCACTTTCATAGTCATTCACTGACAAGCACAGAGTGACAAAAAATTTGAGTGGCCCAACACAGGCATTCCCAGTTGAGGTTGAATAAGGCAATGTTCTGCCTTCTTGGTTCAGCTCTCATACTGTAAACAAGTGTCCTTTTTGTGGTCTATTTTAGTGCCATGATTTTCACATTTTTGTGCTTTTTGTTGGTGATTTTTGCTATTTAAAATGACCCCCAAACATAGAGCTCAAGTGCTATCTGGTGTTTTTAAGCTCAAGATGAGTGTGACACGTCTTACAGAGAAAGTAGGTTTCTTAGATAAGCTTCATTCAGGCATGACTTATAGTGTTGTTGGCCATGAGTTCAATATTGATGAATCTACATATCATCTATGTAGATTATCCCCATATTACAGATGAGGAAACTGAGTCACAGAAAGGTAAACATAGGTGAGGTTGCATGGCAGTACCTGGCCTACCTGACTCTGAGCTTCTGTTCTTCCCCAGTCTGCCCTGCCTCTAAGACTCTAAGAAGTTTCCTCTCCAACAGCCAACATGCAATGGAGTGCAATTAGGGGCTGGAGCACCGGGAGGCCAGCACCAGCTCTCAGATTCCACTTTGTGAGCAGCTGCAGATGCTACCACCTTGAAAAGCAGGCATCCCTGCAGCTTTATAAACCTTAACGTTCACTAGATTCTTCTGGAAGCAGATTCCTGCATTGCTTCATTAGGGGAATCCATATTAGTAACCTATTGCTCTGTAACAAATTATTACAAAACTGGCAGCTTAAAACAGTGCACATTTATCTTACAGTTTCCATGGGTCAGGGGTCCAGGTATGACTTAGCTCTGCTCAGGGTCTCACAAGGTGTCAACCAGGCTGTGTGCTCATCTGGAGGCTCAACTGGAGAACAATTTGCTTCCAAGCTCATCCAGGTTGTTGGCAGAATTCATTTCCTTGCAAATGCATGACAGAGGACCACAGCTTCTGTTGGCTGTTTGCTGGAGGCCAACCACAGGTCCCAGAGACCGGCACAGTCCTTGCCACATGGCGCTTTCCATAAGCAGTTCACAGTGTGGCTGTTTGCTTCTTCAAGGCCAGCAGGAGAATCACTCTCTGCAGCCCCCCATGAAGGAGTCACACAGAATGCAACATAACCATGGGAGTGACAGCCCTTCACCTTTGACCTCCGATGGATGGATTTGTTATTTGTATTTCTACCACCATCATCGTTTATAATTAATATTATTACTCACCATAATCATGCTAAATTTGGTATCCTGAAATACAGTGTTAAGATCCCATTTACCTTTTACATAAAAACCCTCCTTACTTCCCAAGGCCTACAGAATAAAATGCAAGTTCTCTAGCTTGGATTTCATGTCCCTGTTATCTTCCTGGCCTCATCTGTGCCTACTCCTAGCTCTTTCCAATCATGCCAAATATTGACATCTCCTTTCAGCACAGGCAACCCCTCTGCCTGGCCTGCCCTTTGCTTTCCTCTTGGTCAAGGTCACATGCATGTCTTTGCAAACTCACTGGGAAGGTGACCTTGACTCTCCCAGGGCCCGCTCAGCCTCTCCCCTCTCTGGGCCCTATAGCTCTCTGTGTGTGCTTCTTTATATGTCTGGTCACACTGTACTTTATAATTTCATCAAGCAGTGAGTTTCAATTCACCTCTGAATTCCAGGATTTGGCACAGATTAGATCACAATAAATCCTGCTGAATGAATACATACATAATCAATATTATTAACAGCAACTTTTCTTTTATGGCCCCTTAAGGTTTGCAAAGTGTATTAAGCTGATGTGGGCAAGTCAGGAGTGAAGACGTTGGGCAAAAGACAGAGAGAACCAGCTGGGTGACCCTGGCAGGCCTGGGACGGTTCGGAACGGGATGTCCTCTTCTTGTAGACTGACGGGCTCCGGAAAGAAGCCCCGGCTCGGCTCCACCGAGGAGCCCCTGGCTCAGCACTTCCCGAATTCGCTACCACTATTCTCGGCAGTCCTGTTCCCCAAAGGCTGCTTCCATATTTTCAGGTCTTTGAATCTTGTAGCCAAACCACTGCTGTACTTCTGAAAGCAGAACCAAAACACACCACCGGCCGCCACTCCTTACTGACTTCCCGCTCCTGGGGCTCCAATCCTGGCCTCCCCCCTTCATCCTCTCTGCAATCCCTTGCCTGGAAGCCACATCCACGTTTGGCGCCCTGGCCCTGCACGCTGCCCCGCCCCCGCCATGCGCTGGGTCTCCCTCCAGGATCCCTCCCCCAGTCGGGCCCCCAAGACCTCTGGGGCCACCCCAGAAACCCCACTCCTCCCCTCTCTCCTCTTGAACCACTTCCCCATTCAAATGCTTCAGGTCCCTCCTCCCTTTATTCTGGGGGAAACCTGTTCCAAGAGCTCAGTTGTGACTTTCTGGGGTTAAAGGGCAGGATTAAAAATAAGTAGGAGTTACCATTTCTGTCACCATAGTAGCTTAGGTAGGAAGGAGCCTCAACGGCAGTGGGGCCTGACCCAGCAAAGGGACTGTCAAAAATGGCCTTGCCAGCCTGGTCCCCAGGCGAGGTGGTCAGGAAAAGCCAAGGCCCACAACGCGGTTCAAGAATGAGTTTCATTTCATATGAAATTTAAGGAATACTAAATATGCCCATTTGAGAGGCGATTGCTCTCCATTTTGAATCTAAGTAAAATCCACAAGCAGAATTCACAAAAGCAGGACTGGCTGAGGGCAAGGGATGGACAAGCTCGCATGTGAACCCCAGCTATGAAACCCAGGACAAGCCATGTAAGACCCCAAAAAGCCAAGTTTCACCTATAAAATGAGGAGAAGGTTCTCCACTTGGGATGGTTGTAAGAATCAAATGAGATAATATTTAAAGTGACTAGCACAGCACAGACTCTGTAGAAGTCTCGCCAAACAAAGCTAATTACCTTCTCCCTTAAAATTGGTGTTGTTCCCTTCCGTGGGGGCCCCTGGGAGGTTGTCAGGCTCTAGCTCTGCCTACCTGGAATGCGTTTAGTACCTGCAGGGCACTGCCGTCACTGGCCTCGCGGCGGGCCTGCCGCCAGTCCAGCTGGGGTGGTGGTAAGTGGCCCTGAGCCAGCGTCCTCAGCAACTTCAGGAGCTGCAGAGAAGAGACAACTTTGATGTTATGCCAAGGGAAGACGTGTTGCAATTATCTAAATTATTCAAGGCCCCCACAAAATTCAGACAATTGCAGGTTGCTTACAGAGAATTTTAAATCCCCTGCCTATGGCTCTACATCACACCAACTAGGTTTTCAGTTCTCCACCAGGTCCTGCTGCCTCATACCTCAGTGCCTTTGCACATGCTTGAGTCTGCTTAGAATTCTCTTCCCTCCTCTCTGTCGCTGCCCAGACAATTCCACCTCATGCTTCAGGTCTCAGCACGTATCCCCTGCTCCAGGAAGCCATCCCTGACGGTTCCTCCCCAGTCTTCTTTACACGTGGCATTTTTGACTCTGCTATAATCATTCATTTGTGTGCCTGGGTCCCCAACAAAAGGAAGAACTACTTGAGAGCAGAGATTGAGCTTTGTGGACATTCGTGCCTGGTGTTCACACAATGCCCGCCACAGAAAGGTGTCCAACACATGTTTGTTGAAACTCATTTCTACAACAATTGTGTGGTAGTGGAAAGAACCAAAGCTTGGACGTCTAAAAGACCTCTTTTTGAATTGTAGCTGTGTAACTAAATAGCCGTGACGTTGGTTTGAGTTTTTTAGCCTCTCTGCCCCTTAATTTCCACTTCGTAAAATGGAGCTATGAGACAAGTCTCAGAGAGTTGTTTTGAGGACGCACACACACACCAGTGGGGCCAGGTTCCCGCTGTTAGAGAGAAATGGAGAGTGGAGCCATTTGCACCAACACTCCAGGGCAAAGCAAGATTGCTCATCACCACCTTCGGTGTTGACCTTGATGTCTGGGTCTCAGCCTTCTTCTACACCCCGGCCCGGAGTCCTGGGAGCAGTCGGCTCAGCAGGGAGATGAGGAGACAGGGGGCTTCCTGGCCTTGCCTCGAGGACAGCAAACAGGAGGACTCCTGGCCAAGATCAGAGCCTTTCACATGGACCTCACCAGACTTGACCTCCGTGTATAGCATCCACAATGACACTGAAAGGGAAATTTCCAGTGGGTCCTCTCTTAGGGCAGAATGGATAGAGTCCCTGACCCCTAGATTCAGATCCTGGCTGTCATGTTGCAAAATAGAAAGACAGCTGGCAACCTCAAAACATGACTGTTTTCCCAGAGCACAAGCCAGCATTTCAGACAAGGTCACTTCTCCTGTCTTTAAAAAGATTTGCACGACAAGTTGAAAATCAGCTGGATAGAATGGGTTATCCTGCAGTGACAAAGAACCCCCAAACCTCAGTGGCTTAAAAGCACAAAGGTTTTTTGCTCACAGACGAGGTTTTACGGGCCCTGAATACTCCCCAGGGCAGCTGTTCTCCGTGCGATGGCTCAGAGAGGCCACTTCACATCAGTGCGGCCAGGGAAGAACAGGCACTGAGTCCCACTCCAGCCGTCACATGCTCCCCCTGGACATCGATGTGGGTGTCAACTTTATGTCTGTTTGTCCTCTAGACTGTCAGCTTCTTCAGAAATAGAGCCGTGCCTCTTATTTTCACTGCTGTGTGTCTGCTTCAGAGGCAACACGCCAATAGA
This sequence comes from Varecia variegata, assembly GCA_028533085.1. Taxonomy (NCBI): domain Eukaryota; kingdom Metazoa; phylum Chordata; class Mammalia; order Primates; family Lemuridae; genus Varecia; species Varecia variegata. The sequence goes on along the minus strand of CM052443.1, from coordinate 108,413,369 downwards.
TATGTTTCATAAATGAGTAAAAGAATAAATATATTTATCATGTGCTCCTCAACTAGTGGCCTGACTTGTACCCACAGTAATCTGTGCACAGCTCTGGGCTGGGTGATGGGGAACAAACTGGGAACAAGACTTGGCCTCTCCCCTCAGTGAGCTCACAGTCTAAAGGGGGAAACCTGTGTATTAATACAAAGAAAACCCAATTCAATCCAACGTAATAAGCGTCGTCATTGAAATCCATGAAACCTGCTACAGGAGCAAGTTAACAGAAAAATAATCTCAGGAAATCCTGAGAGGATTTAATGAGGAAGTGATGCCTGAGCTGGCTTATAGAAGATAGGTTTTGCCAGGCGGAAGGAATGAGAAGGGCAAAGTCAAGGGTAATAGCGTGAAGGAAGGTGAGGATGATGGGACGATGCTGGCATATCTGGAGAAGAGTGGGCTTCGTTTCATGTGTCGCTGGACAGTTGGGATAAGGCAGGGATGGTGAAGGTATAGATGGAGAGAGAAGCAGGCCGATATCATGGAGGACCATCAGGGACTGTGTTTGCCAGACTAAGGAGTTTGGGTTTTATGCCACAGGAAATGAGAGCTGTTGTCAGTTCTGCATGAAGGGAGAGATGTGACTGAATATTAGAATCTGAAAGAGTGTAGGACAGTGTGTTGACATGAGAGCACCTGGAGCCAAGGGACCAATAAAAATACCTTTGCAGGAGACGGAGCCTCCCCAATCTCTCTATAAGAGGCCCTTGGCCCTGGCTGTGCAGCAAGAGTGTCCTCCGATGTTTGCAGATGTGTCTTATTTGTGTGTATACATGAGGACACAAATGCATATTACAGGGTGTTTAAGGCACTTTGCTATTGATTTGTGTATAAAACCTCCCCAAGCAAACAATAGATAAAACTGAACTTGTTCAGAGTTCAGTATCAAAATCACAGATGACAACTATCACTTTTTCTACAGAGGGCTAGAATCATTGGAGTCCATGACTCCTAAAAACCACCATCTGTGTGGACAGTGTGTGGCCTACAGATCTCTTAAAGATGTCACTGCTGTCTATTTCTGCGAGGAAATATGCTGTGAGAGTTTTATCTCATTTTGTCAATGTCAAAATGAGATGACCTCATAAGTTCTTCTCTGCTCTGGTGTCCATAAAACTCAGGTGTAGAGGGGCTAAGTGATCCATCTAAGGTTGTACATCAGGGTCATTAGAATCCCAAAACAGCAAGATCTGGTACAAAAATACTTGGGGTGGGTTGCTTTGTCTCTGTTTGTTTTGTCATCACACGCCACATCTCAGAAATCCATGTATGGGTGCCATATTGATTATTTTTGTAGCAGTGAGCAAAAATAAGCAGTTAACTATTGAGAAATAAGATTATTTTTCAAATCATTAATGCAAAATTTTTTCAATTATTTTCAAGAATTACTTCAATGACTGTATTTATACAAAAGCAAACCATACAACCATTATTATAAGCCTTGTGCTGATCACTGCTCAGTCTAAGTTGGTGAAAACATTGGTGTTTTCACACGGAATGGGTTTGGAAAGAACTGATGATCAGAACTTGGAGTACCCCTCAGTGCTGACTTCAAATTACATCAGAGAGAGCTGGTTTCTGCTATAGCCTCAGTCTGCTCATGAAAGAAAGATTTCCATAGAACCAGATGTGGATAAACATAGTCTAGGATTTGGCCACCGGATTCAATAGACATCTCAACTTACTATCAAGAACTTTTTCTGAGTAGTCATAGGGTGGCTTTCAGCTTCATTTTTCTTACAATTGAGTCAGGCTGAGCATGGCATGTGCTTGAAAATCATACCCAACCTCCAAAGCCCATTCCAAAGACATTGTAGAAACTTAGGATAGGCTGAGCTCTGGTCAAGATCTGAAGATTTCTTCTGGAGTATTTCATTTCATTTACACCATAAGTACCAGTCAAGATTCTCCAGAGAAACAAAATCAATAGGGTATCTATCCATCCATTTACGTATATATTGATCTCTCTATTCATTCATCTATCTATACATGTGTGTATATGCACACATATATATATATATATATATATACACACACATATATTTGTATGCATGTATGCATGTATGTGTGTGTTTGTGTGTGTATATATATATATATGAATTAACTCATGTATTAAGAATTGTGGGGCTATAAGATTGGAAATTGATAGGCCAAGCCAGTAGATTGGAAACTCAGACAAGAGTTGATGCTGCAGTCTTGAGTCAGAATTTTGCCTTCTCCAGGAAAACTCAGTTTTTGCTCTTAGGGCCTCCAATGGATTGGATAAGGCTCAGTACTCTCCTTTACTCACGAGTCATTTGATTGTGCGTATTAACCACCTCTACAAAATACCTTCACAGCAACGTCTAGATCAATGTTTGCATAAAATAATTAAGTTCTACAGCCTCGCTAAGTTGACCCAAAAAGTAACCATCACACCAAATTTCTGCCATTGTTTAGAATATGTGATTCCACTGGATTTGGGGCAATTTAGCAACAAGAGGACAGCACTTTTTCCTATTGACATAAGCTTAATACATCTATCCAAATCAGTCACGCTTCTGTTTTTTTCCTTGTAATTTTGAGTTTAGTGTACCCGGATGTCTTGTCACATCAATTAGGAAGCACAAACTTGTGAGTCATGGAGCGTCTGGCAGGCTGAAAATTCAAGTCCCCTGAATGGGGTTTTATGACCCAGCCATCAGATTGCCCTAAAATAAACCCAATCACCATGCTCTGCCTCACCTTATTGCAAATACCCCATGGTCTGGAGATGACTCAGGGCCCAAGAATGAAGAAAATACTCAGAATCCCAATTACTTCCTCTATCACATTTTCAGAGCGCCTGACTTACAAAACAGAAACTCTCCCGACAAATAAGGCAGTGGACACTGAACCCAGCAACCTTCTTTTTGGATGTGAATAAATGATTATAACATTCTTTCCTTTTTATGGTAGGAGTCCATCTGGGTCAAGGGAGCTCAGTTTTTCTGTATTTAACTTGTATGGCTCAGATGCCATATTGGCAGGTGGACAGCGCTGCTATTTGTTGTGTGCTAGCAAATTGTATGCAATTCTCAAACACAACATGGAAAAGGCAGCAAATAGCTAGTTCTAAGGAGAATATGGAGCAACCGTCAAATGCTGCTGCTAAGAATAAAAATTGGTACCACCACTTTGAAAACCTGCGTGGCAATGTCTACAAAACCTAAAAACAATTTATCCCCCACCAATTCCTCTCTGGGGTATGTATCCAACAGAAATGCAACATACAAAAATTTTCATAGCAGTGCTATTCATAATAGCCAAAAGCTGGAAACAACTCAAATGTCTATCAACAGTGGAATGGATAAATAAATATACACATTGGAATACAGTGATGAGAATGATGATCTGCAGCTACATGTGACATTAGAGAAGACTTGCATAAACATAATACTGAGCCAAAGAGGCCAGATACACACACAAAAAAATATTGTACGATTCTATTGATAGAAAGTACAAAAAACAGGCAGAACCAATCTATGGCACAGGGAGCCGGCACATGATCACCACCGGAGGGAACACAGTGACAGGACAGCGTCAGCAGGGCTTCTGCGTGACTGATCTGTTCAGTTACCTATCACTGCCAAATAAATTACCCCAAAACTTAAAATGACAACCATTTCATTATATCTCATAATTTTGTGGGTCAGGAATTTGGATGATTCTTTGGCTCCATGTGGTTTTGACGGTTTTGAGAGAGGTCACTCAGTGGTCTTCCGCTTGCAAATGGGCTGGTTTGCAGGGTCCAAGAAAGTTCTCCTCACAGTTTCATGCTTTGGCAGGGATCACAGGACGTCTGGGCTCCACTGGAACTGTCAACGGGTATGTGGCCTCTCCAACATGGCGGGCTCAGGGTGGTTCTGAGCTCCCAGAGAGAGTTTCCAAGAGACCCAAGTGGAAGCCACAAGGTTTTTCATGATCTAACCCGAGCATCATTTCCACTTCATTCTGTTGGTCAAAGAAGTCACTAAAGCCAGTCCCAATTCAAGGAGAGAAAGAGATCCCGCTTCCCCAGGGGAAGGGTATGAACGCACGAGGAGGGAACGAATTGATGGTAGCCATGTTGGAGACAAGCCACCTCGGGTAATGTCCTGTTTCTTGACTGGGGGTTGATGACAGGCTCTATTTAGTCTGTAAACATTTATCCAGCTGGGTACTTACGATATGTGCCCTTTTCTGTGTGTATATAATTTTAATAAAAAGTAGAAATTTAAAAAGAATTATCAAGCAGAATGACCCTCGGAACAGGCGGGTCCCCTTTAGGCCCTGCTGTGGCGTGATGGAGACGCCTGCTTCACTGGAGTCACAGGGCTCCTCCCAGCCCTGTTATCTGGGGCCCTCTTTCCCCCTGAGGGCCTCATTTTCGATGAGGAAGGAAGGCAACATTTCCTGGGATTACCATGAGGGAGAATGAGACAACTTAGGAGAAGACTTCCGGCATTTCCTGGATGCTCAGTAAGTGAGTTCCGTTTCATTCCAAGCCCTAAACACCACCTCAGACCCCCGACTCCGCAGCTGCCAAGGAAGTTCCCTGCTGAGACTTCCTAGAAGTCCTGCCAGGAGTCCGGAGAGAACTTGTCCTTCTTGCCCCACCGTGTGAGCAGAGAAAGGGTGCATTCTCAGGCACCTGTGCCCTGCAGGGAGGGCCTCGGTCCGAAGCTGATGAAAACACTCTGCAAGTGCTAGAACAAGACCAAAGTCCCCAAGCAGAGTGACAAGTGAATCACCTCGACTAATGCTTAGTCACTGCAAGGTACTTTCCACACAGACACATGGAGATGGTTACCAGAGAAATGTCTGCTGGCTGCTCTCACATCAGCTCAAAGAAAATGTTGTTGTAACCTTTACTTTGGAGGGGGAAAAAATAGCATCACTTTCCCTTTTCCTTTCCTTTTCTTTTTCGGAGAGAGATTTGTTGGCAAAATTGTCCAAGTGGTTGTTTTTGTTTACCCTGGAGAAAGTTTCCAGATAGCTCTGAATCCAGAGCCTTGTGTATGTGGCAGGCCCTGCAAGTCCTAAGCACTTAAATGTCTAAGTGTGTAAACAACCCCCTTAGAGGAGACTGACACAGGCCGTCCAGATCACGGGGCCTCCCATCAAGCTCCTGGATCACCACCAGCAGCGTCCTCCAGGTTTTGATAAGTCCGGGAGACCCTGGGTTCAAATCCCTCCCTCCGGCCTGTATTGTCAGCATAGTCTGGGGCATGAGATTTCAACTTCCTGAGCCCCCTACTTCCTCTTTAATAATAATGAGGCTTAATAATGCTTACCCACAAGATCGTTGTGAGAATTAAGGAATGTGATGTGCAGAAGCATCCCAACCATGCTTGGCACTCGTATAGTAGTTGATTGGTTAAAATGAGTTAATCTCTCCCTGCCTCTCTCCTGATCCAGCCTTCATTACTTCCCTTGCTGCCTCTCTCTTATTAAACTCCCTCTCTTCCTTCTGTCCAAACTAACTTAGTCAACCCTCATTCTCTCCTCCCTGCTCTGGCTTTGCATATTTTCTGACCCCCCACTTTTTATTTTTTTGCCTTGTTTTCAAGCCTCAAACCCCCTCTACACTCGTAGCCATCTCTCTGGCTGGTACAGCTTTGGCATGGAGCTACTGAAAGCTGGCCAGATTCTGGTCAAAAACACTGCGATTCTTGGCCAGACTTTTTCTCCTTACAAACGAGGGTGATGTTTCAGGCATGGGAAGTCTTCCCATCCATTTAGGCCCCAGGGAAAAAAATAGCAACGCCTCAGTGTGTGGCCTTAGGTGGATGGCGAAGTGGGGCTCTGGATATTGACAGAAATAAATCTGGTGTTTCTGAAAATTGTGAAACATGCGCAGTGAATGTGTCATCCCAGCAAAAGTGAGTCAGCCCCCAGGCCTGAGCCCAAATCTGGCTGCATTCACTTTCTAAATAGAAAGTGTATTCCTGGCCAGCCTAACTTAGCAAAGCGGCGGTCAATGAGAGAAGGAGAAAGACAGTCAGAAGAAGAGACACGCAGATTTGTACTTTGCAAGAAGGTTACCGGGAAAATTAGTTTCTCTGTCTGTGGGTTTTTTATTTTATTTTATTTTATTTTTAGAGACGGGATCTCGCTCTTGCTCAGGTTGGTCTCAAGCTCCTGAGCTCAAGTGGTCCTCCCGCCTCAGCCTCCCAAAGTACTAGGATTACAGGCGTGAGCCACTGCGCCTGGCCTCTCTGTGTTTCAGAAAAAAAAATATTCCTTTTCTCTCTATCCTGATGTCTGTGCCAAGTTTTTTCTTCCATTGTTATTGTAGCCTGAACTTCTAGAGTGGCCTTCAAAAAGAGGACCACAGCAAAGGACCACATCAAGGCAGCCTGGAATCATTGGATGCCGTAACCTTTGGAGTAAGACAGGCCTAAGTTCAAGTCCTGGTCTCACCTCCAATTAGCTGTGTGTGTGTGTGTGTGTGTGTGTGTGTGTTTCCTTGGGGAAATTTCTAACCTTTCTAGAGTTTTTTAGTATCACTTCAACCAAATGGGAGAAATCCTTCCTCTTTCCCAGCAAAGAGAAAAGAAGGTAACAGCAGTGCTTAGTCCACAGCAGGTGCTCATCGTATCAGAGGCACCTTTCTCTTTCCCAGGAAGGGGAGTCTCTGGAAGTCCAAACCCTCTTCCTTTTCCGGCTCTCTGTGCAC
>CM052443.1:108341923-108406151 GCA_028533085.1 Varecia variegata | reverse complement strand
AGTTGTACATCTCGCAGGGGGAATCTGTTTACCTCTCTCTCTGTCACCAGTCCCCATTCCCAACACAGAAGGATCCTGAGCCACCAGCACGTCTTCTTTGTCTTTGTGTCTCCACACAGTAGAATCCAACAATTGGTTGGATTAATTAATTAATCCATCATGGAAGGTGCACGAGAGAGTCATGGGAAGAAAAGAACCAGCAGTTTGGAGTCAGACAGATCTGAATGTAATCCCTATTTTTACATTTTCAGGTAGAAAGTTGCGTAACTGTTTAAATCTCCAGTCACCCAGTGAGTGTGTGAGTGAGTGAGCACTGTCTAAAGTACAGGTGACCTTGGAACAAGACAGGTGTTGGGGACCCTGACCGCCCATGCAGTCAAAAATCTGCATATAACTTTGACCCCCCCCCAAACTTTGCTAACAGCCCACTGTTGACTGGATGCCTCACCGACAGCATAGATAGATGATTAATACATTTTTATATATCGTATGTATTATACACTGTGTTCTTACAATCAAGTAGGCTAGAGAAAAGAAAATGTTATTAAGAAAATCGTAAGAGGCCAGGTGCGGTGGCTCACGCCTGTGATCCCAGCAGTCTGGGAGGCCGAGGTAGAGTATTGCTTGAGCCCAGGAGTTTGAGGTTGCAGTGAGCTATGACGATACCACTGCACTCTAGCCTGGGCAACAGAGGAGACTCTGCCTCAAAAAAAAAACGAGGGGGGTGGGAAATCGTAAGAGAAAATATATTTACTATTCCTCAAGTGGAAGTGGATCATGAGAAAGGTCTTCATCTTTGTGGCCTTTACATTGCATAGGCCGAGGAGGAGGAAGAAGTGGAGGGGTCGGCCTTGCAGGCACCCTAGGCCCCTTCCCTAGGGTGGCAGAGGGGGAAGGGGCCGAGGAGGTGGAAGGGGAGGCAGGAGAGAGGAAGGCACACTCAGTCTAACTTTTATTTTTAAAAAATTTGGCTGTAAGTGGACCCGTGAAGTTCAATGCTGTGTTGTTCGAGGGTCACTGGTAATCCTAATCCTTTGAGGACTCAGAGACCTGGGTCACACACTCTGCCCTCGGGCCCAGTTCTGGTCACTTCTCCCTTCTTTCCAGCTGCCCACAAATTTTCCAGGCCTTTTGATTTTTGGCTGTAGGTGCTGGCTGCCTCTTTGGGTCATGGAAATGTCTCTCCCACACCACGTGGGTGTCCTGAGCTAGAAGGAAAATCACCCACTTTGAACTTGGAGCTTACATACCTTATCTTACCTTCTTTCTCCTCTGGGAAGGGAAAGGAGATGGTGCCTGCTGGTGTGGTGTGTGAACTCTAAGTCAAGATGCAAACCTCTGTTGTCACTTTTCCAAGAGGAAACAAAGGTTTTCAGCGCCCACCTCTCCTCCCCTCTCCCCATCCTCCATGTGTCTATAACTGCAGATGGCAAAAGGGCCTGGCCAGGTTTGGTGTTAGAACCGGTATTGGGAGGGGAGGCTGATTCATACTCATCCACTCATCCCTTCGGAAGTTTGCTCATACGCTCACTCACTCATTGATTCTGTGACTATTTACGTGTTCTCCACATGCATGTAGTGTGTGTTTTCTGTGCCAGACCATGTGCTGGGAACAAGGTGAACAAGTAAATATGATTCAGTCGGTCCCTTCCCTGGAGGAGTCGAGTTCTCTGTTGACTTCTCTGCCGGGCGTGTGCATGTGTGTAGGGGCGGACAGGAAAGCAGGTCACGGTGATGTGCGGTGTGCCTTAGAAGTCTACCACGAGGTCGCCGAGGATGGAATCCTGTGTGAAGCTGCAGTGTGGGCATGAAGTGCAGACCACAGGGGCGGGTGCAGAGAGGACACTGGATTGTGGAGATCAAGAAGGCCTCTCCAAGGAGCTGCTTTTTGCCCCAGCCAAGTGGAAGCCACCGGAAGCTGTAAAGCAAGGAGTTAACTGCAGTGCTCATCTACTTCCTTCTTCCATTCAAATGCAGTTTGACCTGCCTTCCCAGCTGCAGTTCCCCCAGGTACACAGGGATCAAAGTAAGTGGTGTGGCCATGCTACCAAGCATTCTCTTGATGAGTTGGGCAAATCACTTTTATTTCTTTGAGCCTAAAAATAGGAAATACCAGCATTATTGACGTTTGTCACCAAATGGGTGTGCAGTACTTTAAAGCAGTAAATATGTTTGTGTATGTGTGGGGGGGTGGACAGGGGCTTTCCTGTCCACCCCCTGTCCATAGACCCCTGTCTATGCCCCTTACTGTGCACTCAGCAGTTAAGCGTGCAGGCCCAGGGGGTCACACTCAGTTGGCATGCCAACTCTGTCATTTTGGGACCACTCAATGGCATGGATCCTCAGTTTTCCCACCTGTAAAATGGGCGCAATCACATTTCCTTTGTGGTTGTGTGGATGAAAAGGGACGATGCACAAAGCCAGCACACAGTAAGCACACAATACATGATATTACTATCATCTTTGTTAATATCAGTAGAATAACTGCCTGGGACTTGGGACTCTATCGGAACTGCGAGCTCACCTCATGCTCTGCCTCACACACCCCCAAAGGTCTCAGGCCCAACACCGTTTCCAGGCACACACAGTGCCCCCCTTCCAAAGTTCCACATTTTGAGAAGGAAAGAACTGCCAAAGAAAATCCAACGGCATGGTTTTCCTATCAAAGAGAAAATGCAAAACAGTTGCCGGAACACACCATTTTTTGTCCGGGGACTTCCTAAAAGTCTAAGGGCCTTTCCACAGTACTCCAGGCCCATGCTTGCCACCAGGCCATTTCCCAGCAGATACCACTGGTGTCCCCTGCCAGGCTCTGAGGAGAGGGCAGGGAAGGCCTGGCCAGGTACAGACGTGCCCAGGGCCTTATCTTCCGGGCCTTGCTGGCCTGCGGGGAAGGCAGAGCAGGCTTTGGGCTGTGCCCAGCATTCTGAGGAAGAAGCCCTGTTCGTCTCCAGAATGGGAGATGCAAGGCTCTGCCAGCACCCCGGGCCTCCTGCCGCCCTGCTCCTCCGCGATAGAAGCTCTTCCCGGTGAGCCGGAGCCCCCATTCCTCACCGTGCCTCCGGGCCCAGTTCTGCTGTCTCATCTGGGCAGAGCCCGGTCTTCATCCAAAGCCCTCCTCGTTTGCTGGGCAAGCGCACCTGATACTCCCAGTGCGGCAGGGAGAAGGTGCTGGACTCATAGCTGGAGCTCCCTGAGGGCGGGGGATGCTCAGATTCATCTGCAATGGGAGCTGCCAACACCCCCTTCCTGGCACACCGTAGGGGCCCCCCAAACTGAGAGCTAGTTAAGCAGCTCATCATGTCCTGCAGCAATTAGATGAGGGAAGCAGAAGAGATCAGCCCCCACTAAGTAGCAGCCAGCGCTAGGGGCAATATTATCTCATTTAATCCTCATGCTAACCCTGAAAGGTAGGTCTTCTTAGACCCACTTTGCAGACAGATAAACTGAGACTTAGAAATAACTTGACCAAAGTTCCAGGGGTAGAAAGTGACAGCACTAGAATCTGACTCTAGGATTCTCTCCTGTGGCAGCCCCTGCCTCTCAGGAAAGGGGGGATCTGAGTGTCTACGTTGACAGGCCTTCAGCCAGCACACCTGGCCACAGGTGCACCCCGCAACGTGCCCGGCATGGGAAGGGAGACTAAGACCTCCACATCCTCCACGGTCCCGCATTCTGACCAGGAAGACAACGCAGGGAGAAAAGGCAGAGTGAGGATAACAGAAAGTGGCGTCAATGAGCTTGGGGCGGGCGGGGCAGAGAGCACGGCCTGAATGTATCGGTGAGTCAGCACAAAAGGGTTCTAGACGTCCAGGGCCACACAAATGCCAGGCGCTAACTCCCCTCATCTTCCGGGAGTCGGGAAGAGTCCACGCAGGAGGGGCCTCTAAAATCCAGATTGATCGAGGGAGTAAAGGAATAATTTAAAAAATTAGAGCTGCCATTTATAAATTGCCTACACTGTCCAGATACTCTTCTGGGCACTGTAGATACACAATTGTATTTAATCCTCACAACAACTGCCAGAGACAAGAGTTATAACTCCCATTTTACAGATGAGAAAATTGAGGTTCAGGTCAGGGAACTGACCACACAGCTGCTAAGTGGCAGAGTCAGAATTTGCCCTCGTGTCTGACTGGTTCCAATGACTGTTCAACTCATGAGCCTCAAAAGCTACAGGTGCCAAGTAGGTTACACAAAGGAGGTGAGCAGGGTGGGAGTAATAGGAAGAGGTGGAGATGGTAGGAAACCCAAGAGCACGGGCTCTGTCTAAAGGGGCAGCTTCTCCTCAGCTTCAGCCGGTTCTTGCCAATTGAGAATGCACACCCAGTGCAGCCAGATCTTTCCATTTCAAGATAAGCTATAAATAATTTCTGTTTCTGGGTGTAAAATCAGATTTTTAAATGTCAGAGAATAATTTTTAAATTGTTTAAACACTTAGAAAATTAAACAAAGCCTGTCTGAAAGACAGATGTGGCCCGCAGGTCAACATTTTGCAATCTCCGTTGTGCGAGGTCGGGTGGCGGAGGGCACCCCGTCCCTAGAGATGGTCGAGCAAATTCTGGACGACAGCCCCGAGCGGGTGGTGCAGGAGCAATCGCAGGGGCAGTTGCCAAGGTGGGCCTGGTGACCTTTAAGGCTCCTCCCAAGCCCCAGACTGCGTGAATCCAGGAATTGGCAGAGAGGAGACGGGCGGGGCCCGAGGCAGGGGGAACGCTATGAGCAAAGGCCTGGAGCCAGGAGCAGGCCTTCGTTCACTTCCTGTTCCAAGAGCTCTCGTGTCCCTCCCTTGTGCCCTCGTTTTGGTGATGGCTCTGGCATGGCTCCAGGAAAGGCCCCCTTAGCGCTTCCTGGACCTGCCTCCAGACTCCTCTCCACCTGCCTGGCGCTACATCTCCTCTCCAAGCCACTTGTGCAAACTCTCGGCCCACTCCCAGTCTTGGCCACCCAGCCTAGACAGCCCCAAAGGATGGCAATCTGCCATGTGTCATTTCTCCTTCCAACTAGTCCATAAACTCCCAAGTGCTCATCATGCCCCGGCTGTCCACGGAGGTCTGTGGGAGGCAGCGTGGCCCCACGGGGAGCGAGACAGATGGGGCCCCTCATGCGCTCATAGTTCTGTTGTGACCACACCATGGTCTAGTCCCGTGCTGGCCGTGCGGGGGCTACTCAGCAAAGACTTGTCACATGGAAACAAGTGGTGATAAAACGGAGATAGCTTTGACCAGCCACCTCTGTCACTCCAAGTCCCCACATCTCCTTCCTGCTGCGAACACCCAGTCCTGTCGATTCTGCGTCCCTGGCATCTCCCCCAGCATCAGAGGAGGCACAGCGGGGAAAGGCCCGGGAACCCATGAAGAGGGTGGTTACAGGTGGTGCCTTTTTCTTGTCTAATGTTGTCACTCCCCCATCAGCCGTGGCAGAGGCCCCACTTGCAGACACACTCCTCCTGCAGCTGGAAGCCGGCCCTGCCTCTGCTGTGGCAGACAGCCCCGAGCTGGCTGCCAGGACCCGGGGTGGAGCGCAAATAGCCCCAGCACCCCTTCAAGGAGACCAGGAGCCAGCAGCTCACCCCCTGGGCACCCAGCCAGATTCCCTTTAAGCCAGGGCCTGAGCACATGGACCCTAATCAAGTAAACCCCCACCCTTCCTTCTGCAAACACCCTTGTGGCCAGCCGCAGGGCGGGCCAGCCAGCAGAGCTGATCCGTCAGCTCCCTGCACGGCTCACACCTACGGCGCTGGCCCGGCACGCTCACCCCCAGCCAACAGCAGTGGGGCCATCTGAGAAGGGCTGTGAGCCGCCCTCTGGACCAGGAGGGGAGCTCGGAGACCAAGTAGGAGGCTGACTCTGATGGACTCCCGCCCTCACGTCCTCTGGTTCTCTGCTCAAATGCCACCTGTCAGGGAGGCCTGTGCTCACCTCCCGCAGTTACACACACCCCTGCCACCACCACCCCTGTCTATGCCCCTTGCCACATCTCATTTTTCTTTATGGGATTTTTTTCTTTTTTCTTTATCAGTTGGCATATCATGATGTATTCATTGGTGGGAAATTCACTAGAATGAAAGTTCTATGAGAATAGCAATCTTTTTGTTTTGTTCATTACTGTACCTGCAGTTTCTAGTATCTAGTTGGTGCTCAGTAAATATTTAAAGAAGGAAGGAAGGAAGGAAGGAAGGAAGGAAGGAAGGAAGGAAGGAAGGAGGGAGGGAGGGAAGGAAGGAAGGAAGGGAGGGTGGGTCTTTAAAGAAGGTAGGCCTGGTTAGCCCCCCCTTTTTCCCAGTTGCACCTCTCCTCCAGACTGGTGGCCTTATGGCCTTTCAGGAGAAATGACTTTCGCAAACAGTTTTTAAACTATCCTTGAACCGAGGCCCGCTCTGTGCCAGGCAGAACAGATACATGATCTCACTTACTCTTCTCAACAACTCTGAGGTCTGTGTCATGGCTTTGACTGAGGCTCTCCCAACCTCAGCACATTGACACTCGGGCTCAGATAGTTCTCTGTTGGGGCAGGGGCGGGGTGGGGGGAGTTGCGCTGTGTATCGCAGGACATCGCAGGACGTCGAGCAGTAACCCTGGCCTCTACCCACCAAAGGCCACTAGCACCCTTCCCAGAAGTGTCTCCAGACATTGCTAAGTGTCCCTTGGAGGGTAAAATCGCTGCATGTGAGAAGCTCTATGTTAACTCTACAAATGGGAGAACTGAGGCTCAGACAAGCTGGAGAAGTTGCCCGAGGTTATAACAGAGGCAAGAATTTCCAATAGGTCTGCATTGCTTCAAAGCCAGTGTCCTCTCTGTCCTGCCAGGCCACTCTCCCCCTCAGGGCAGCGAACTGTTACTGGGAAGACCAGGGCCAGAGGCCCCTGCCCGGCCCCTGCCCGGCCCCTGCTGCTGTCCCAGCAACGACAGAGGACAGAGCGAGGCCCCTGCCGTGCGAGCAGAGCCTTCCCCAGCCGTGCTGCTGAGTCGAAGGCCAAGCAGCTTGAAAAACACTTACTCACACTCTGGCCGTGCCTGGGAAACATCACCAATGATAAATCATATCTCTTAATTATCTGTGATTCCTGAGGCCAGCCAAGATTTCCTTTTCACGACAAATATTTGCTCTGAGATTCCTCCCCCCCCCACCCACAAGGAGAAGCAACACAATGACAGATGCAAGGAGGGCCCTGGGGCTGGTCCCCCGGGTGTGCGCCCAGCGTCTCTGGTCAGCCCTGCGGTCCCGCCCAGCCCGTCTGGAGCCGGGTCCCTGCCTGGGCATGTCTCTGCCCGCCATGCTCCCGGTACTGAAGTGCCCAGGTTTCTGTTTTGGTTCTCTGGTTTTTTGTTTTCTCAGAAGGGTTCCTGAACTGGAGATGTTCACTCACTTAGATGAGTCCTGTTTGAAATCACTTCTGGGAGGAAGACAGAAACCGAAAGGGCACACGGCCAGGGTGAAAAGGCCAGGGTTCAAGTGAGCTTGAACCTTTTCAAGGAAATTCATTTCACCCCTCTGAGACCCCTTTGCGCTGTGAGGAGAGCGCCCAGGCTTCCCAGTCCCCACGCCGTGCAGCCCTTTGTCCTCTGGGCCTCTTTCCAGCTCTATCTCACCCCACCCGCTCTTAGACTCTAATCATGCTGAACCCACTTACTAGCTTTTAAGTATGATTTCACACATGTTTCTTGTCTTTGCAGTGAGTGGGTATTTTTTTTTTTTTAATGCTCTGCCCAGAAAACTTCTATTCATACTCTAAAACCCAATGTAAATGTTTCTTCCCTCTTCAATCCTTTCCCCAACCCAGACGGAGTTCTCCCTCCCTCTCTGGGGTCCCTCAGCAGCTTGTACAGATGTCTGTTTAACTCGGTTTACACTCTCTTGGAGACACGGCTGTAACAGGTGTCTGGAGTCCAGCGGGAAAGCTGAGTAGGCAACCAAAGCAACCAGAGAACGCCAGCATAGAGCGACAAGACATACCGGTCATCTCCTCCTTGGGCCTTCCTTCCTGTCCATCTGGCTTGGTTTTCCTTGGTCTACTAACATGTATGACTCTCCTGAGTACATCTTCTAGAAGAACTTGCAGAGGAGCTTTCTAGCACTCAGAGACTCTAACACTGTTTTGTGCTAGATTCCGAAGCAGGTGACGTGGGCCACCACTTTCTGTGAGAACAGTCTGGGTTCTGGGTACAATTGGGTGCCATTGCCATGGAGCTAGGCTCATTGAAGACACTTGATCATGGTCAATGCCTTTCTTCTTGGTGTAAAAGGGGCCGGAGGGGCCTGGTCCAGGCTGAAAGAGAGAGCAGAGAGCCAATATTCATCTCTGCAGCTCAGCCTCCCACTGTGAACCCGCAGCCCCCCCCCCCCCACGGACCTCCCACAAGCCCAGCTGGGACTCAGGGACGTTCTCTTCTGCTCGGATCCTGGTGATGAGAAAGAGTCTTGCCACACAGACCCAGCTAACTGTCCTTCAACAAGTCCTGAAATGTCACACCCTAGCCCCAGAGAGAACCACCACACCTGCTTGGACTTGCTTGGCCAATGAGAACTGGCATCTGTGGTCCCTGGAGAAACCTGGGTTGCAGTAGGTGTGTGACACTGTGCCCATGGCAGACACGAGGTTGACCTCCTGGGGAGAGCACGAAGCACCCCGACTCCCTCTGCCTAGTGCCCTGAGTTTATGAAACAGCAGATATATTTGGAACCTTGCCCCAGTGCAATCATTCAGAAAGTGGCTCCAGGTCCCACTCAGGAGCTACCAGGCTATGATGGGGTAGAAAACACAGAAACTTTTAACTGATGGCAGGAGATGGGACTGAGCATGAGGGTGAATCGATAACTTAGGGACGGGCAGCAGGAGGTATTCAGTGACAATGTCAGGAGTTGGGTTGTTAAATCTCTAGGCAGTTTGCAGCCAGAGGAGCGGCATGATTTACCCGGGTCTCAGCTCATCCCAGCTGCTAGTGGAAGACACACCAAAGGGGCGGTGCTGGGAGCCCAGAGTCAAGAGAGGGGCTGTTGCTGCTGCCATCAGGAGAATTACCGGGCCCTGAGCTGCTGAGCTGTGGAAACTAGGAGGCAGGGGCAACTCTCAAAAGTCTGAAATCCCTAAAATCAGCAGGACCTGGTAGCTTCTCAGACTGGTGGTTCAAGAGAGAGAGTGATCAAGATGTGTACCCTGGCTTAGGCAACTAACTGAGCGGTGATGCCATCAGCCAAGACAAGGAATAGAGAAGGAGGGACCATTTGCCAGAGACAGCGAAGGCCAGGAGGACAGCAGGGAGGGTGTGAGTGTTGCTGTGGCTCTATTCTCTCAGAGGTCCCGAGCGACACCCAAGTGAATAGGGAGACTAACCTCAGGGCGGAAGTCGAGGCTGGAAATACAGCACAGAAGTTGCATCTGTGCATCTGCCGGGAGAGTGTGTGCAGACAGAAAAGAAAGGGCCACAGAGCCCTGGGGAAGTCCAGGGAAGAGAGAGTCATGCAGAGCCGAAAAGGTACCCAGCAAGGTAAGAGGCAGAGGTAGGAGATGCGGGTGAGGAAGCAGCTAGCACGGCACCTGGCACATAGAAAGTGTCCCTGGTATTGGCAATTCTCTACCCAGCTGGTTATTAATGTGAACAATAGCTGTCGGTGAGTTAGTGAACTCTTCCTGGGCAGGAAGGCTAAGCACTTCCCTAAAGAGCTATGTGGTTTCCAAAGCCTGTTACTGTTACCCCTATTTTCAAGATAGGGGAATAAAACCCTAGTTTATAGGCGGGGAAACTGAGCCCAGGATGGCAATGCAGGGGCCGTCTCGGATGAGTGGCCCTTGAGCACACAGGAAAGCAGTGAGCACAGTCCCCAGCCCCAAACCCCTATCCCACCTACCAGCTGTGCTGCCTCTGCAGATTTTTGCTGACCCTCCTGGGGAGTCCACAGCGCTCAGCACCAGACAGCACAGCACGTCTTGACTCCAAGTCAAAGGGCCTGAAGAAAAGCCTCCAAGGTCTCCTGGCTGCCAAACTGTGATTGCAAAACTACTTCTGATGATTTAACTGTAAATGAATCTGAAACATACGGACTGAATTTCCCTTGAACTACTCATTAAAATTTTCATTTGATTAAAAAAAAAAAAAGCAGGGCCCTGTTGAAAAATTGTAAAGAAAAAAAGACAGAAAGAACAAAGTGGTAAATATGTGGAGGCCGAGGGGGCAGGAAAGGGAAGAGCGGTAGGGAGAGAAGGCTTTCGGACATCCCCCAAGTGCAAGGCAAGTGAGAGATTCTACCAGGGACTGTGAATTTCTTCCGCCTCTGGTTGAGGGTACAGGGCTGGAAGTGACAGCCCGTATGGCGGTGTCCCGTGACTGCTGAGGAGTGGCAGCTTAGCAAAGAGGAAACTAGATATGCAAGGTGGTACGTGTGTGCATGCAAGTAACTGAAAAAGAAGAACAGTATATATACTATATGGGTACGTGTATGTGTGTCTGTGTATATAAATATGTATGTATAGGAACAATCTTCTCTGTATATAGATATAAAGATATATAGATATATTTAGGATATGTACATAGAGAGACATGTAAATATCACCAAGTAATTGCTTGGGGAGTAAAAAAGCATTCTACATATATAATTTAAATTATATAGACAAAAATATTATATTTATTTTATGTACAAATAATATAAACCTTGAACATTTTATATATTCTAAATATACATATTCTAAAAATATCTATGCTAAATATATATGTTCAACTTTTTGTAAATATATGTACCATATGTAGCATAAATATATACACATATATTCTGAAACAAAACACAAAGGGAACGGAACTGGCAGGAGAGCAGTGGGTGTTTAAGAACCCTGGCCTAGCTCTCTTAATGCCTGGTTATTGGGAAGAGCCCGGAAATAGCTGTTGGGATGTTTAGGGGCTGTGCTTCCAGTGGCCTCTGGGCCAGTGTGTTCCCCTGGAGGTGGGGTGAGAAGCGGCTCCATCGCGGGGCTGAGCTGGACACACAGGTGGCAGCCAGTCGCCATGCAGAAGAAGGACCCACAGGTCCTCAGCATCTGCACATCTGCTACCCTCTCTGATTGGATATTTCCACACATCCACTGCCCACAACTTCCTCTCCTGCAAGTCACAACTGCTGGCTGAAAACTTCTAAAGGGGTGAAGAGAGACCCCCTTCTAAATAAAAACAGAGATTGCCTTTGCCAGAGAAAGGCCACCCGCACAGAAGCTCTGATTGCAAATTAGGAAGGGCCCAGAGCCACGGTCCAGGCTTAAGAGTGGTGGTGGTGAATGGCGACGGTGGTTTTATTTTGTGTTTTTTCTCCCCAGTACATTCTACAATCCTGTTCTGTTTTATTTTCTTTCCTTTCCCAACCCCTCGGTGCTGTTAGGAAATAGGTTTGGGAAACACTTGTTCAAAACACAACAGCAGAAAATGGATGAGCAGCCAACAAGTTTTTCAAAAGAACTATTTGGCAGCCCTGAAACAGATTACCACGCTGGTGCAAACCTCGACTCACTGCGGGGTTACAGATGTCAGAATCGTGTGTGTTCAGAAATATGCACAACAACAACTGGAGCGTCCATCACAACGCCTGGCTCCACCAACATTGCAAAATGCCGGCCAGAGAAGAGGGGACAGACCATTCAGTCACACAGCCTTTTCCCTGAGTGAAGGTGGGGTCCTGCAAGCTACAGTTCAGTTGTCAATAGGACTGGGAATTCCTTGACAAAACCCATATAAAGTGGACCTTTTTATGCACGTCCCTGTAAAAAAAAAAAGGGGGGGGGACTTTCTTTTAGGAGATCCTTGTCAGCAAAAGGGAATGGGAATCTTTGCCAAGGCTGCATAGGGATGGATATAAACTTTGCCAGGAATCTTCCAATTCTTTGGCCACAAGGCAAGAGTTAACCCTTGATAGGATGCAGCAAGCAAGAGGATCCATGGCTGAGATCAGGCGCAGTGACTCAGATGCCAGACTGCACCAGTTCAAACCTCAGTTCTGAAACTTACTTGCTGTGGGGCCTTGGGCAAGTAAATGAACTTCTCTGTGCCTCAGTTGCCACACCTGTTAAATGGGCATAATAAAAATTTTCACTATGTTGTAAGGACAGTCTGAGGATTAAATGTGGTAAACATGACAAGGATTTACACAGTGCCTGATGCATAGGAAATTCTCAATAGATAGTGGTTGTGATTTTTGTTGCTTTTTTTGTTGCTGTTAGTTTCACCAAAATAAAAAAAAAAGCAGGGAAAAATATGCTTTGCCTAAATTGGGGAAAGCATGAATATGTTGTACATGAATCCCTCTCCTAAGTACCATAGAAATATTTATTCACTATGGAGACTGCATCAGAAATCACACTATACTTATCTACTTATTAAGTCATTGATTGATTCATCCTTACATTCTTTTAACAATAGCATGGAGGGGTAGCAATTTGAATAAGACATGATTCCCACCCTCATGGAATTCTTAGTCTCCTTGAAGCGATAAATGTGGACAGAATGATGACACAAGGCACAGTCACCCACATTCTAAATAAATAGCAAGGTCTTCAGAAGCCAGAAGAAACACAGATCCACTTGATTTCTACTTGTCAATTTTGGCCCAGCCCAGACACCTGCTCTCCCCGGGCACCTTCCCTGACGCGTCCTCCTGCCCTCGGCCTGGTGTACACCTTCTTTCCTTTAGCAACACAGCAAGCAGCTGGACTCAACAGTCACTGTCTCCTCCTCTAGATTGGTCCTCCTTGAAGGCAGGGTTGATGCCAGTCTTGTGCACCATTAGATTCCCAGTGCCAGCTTATGGTCCTCATTCAGAGAATGAATATGTGAATGGATGAGAGAGAGAGGGAAGGGATAAGACAGAGTGGATTGCAGATGATAATTCTGGATTATCAGCAAGAGATGCGTTAGGAGGCAGTAATACAGGCTTTGAACAGCACTGTCTGCACAGCCAAGAGATCCAAGCAGAGAAACAATGGCCTGACTTTAAGTGCATCTGTCTTCATCAAGAAGACATGCGTCAGTGTTGAGAACTGAGGATCCGCAGGCTGTCAGTGTTGAGAACTGAGGATCCGCAGGCTAAGCTCGAACTCTTTTAGCTAGAGAGCTGTTGAGCTGGAGGTCAACTTGTACCATGTCACAGTGACAAGTATTGATGTAATAACACAGTATCAATTACCCATGGAAATGGGCCATCAGGAAACTTGCATAAGCATGACCCATACAAAGTAGCCTCTTAACCTCATTTTAGAATCCCCTGGCCAGCCTTTCAGCCAACGGAGACCCAAAACAAAGTGGGAAGGGAAGGGAATGTTGATGAGAGTTTCATAACAGTCCAAGGACTGTTTTAAGTCCTTTACATACAGTAATGGAAGGTAGGTGGTATTATTTCTATCTTATAGCTAAGGATCTGGAGGCTGGCAGAGGGCAAGCAATTTGCCGAATGCCAGGCAGCTATTAAAAGTCAAGGATGGGACTTGAACCCAGGCTTGCTGACTTCAAAACCTGTGCTCTTGCTTTTGAATCACACTGTCCCTCTTCTCTTACATGCTATGATGCCCATTTCTCAAAGGAAATCATAAACTGCTCTTTTCACTATCATTTGGTAACTGCACACAGTTCCTTAAGGAAATTGGGAAGCCCAGGATGAAAATTCCACCCATGGATTATCTTAAACTGCTTGTGTTTCCTTGAAAAAATGCCTGGCACTACCAACAGCTCTGGTCTGGTTTCCAGCAGTGGCCAGAGCCTTGTTCAACCAGGAGGCTCTGAGAATCGATTGGTTGTGGTCCTCCTAACGTTTGACACCAACAGATGCTCTGAATCAGAAGCTGCCATCTGTCCATGACACTCAGCTTTATGGGGGCTTCCAGGCCTTCACCAGCCCCTGAAGAATTGGCCCTGGCTCCATCAGGGCACTGGCATGGCAAATCCAAGGCACTGGAGGAATGCCAGCTTCCCAGCGGGAACGCCTGGGCAGGCTTTGGGATGCCAGGTGTGCTCAACTGCAGAGTGAAGACAAAGGCTTCTAACAAAGAGGTCCACCCCCGAAAGACACCAAATGTGTAGAAGAAGGGATAGTATTCAAGTGGGTCATGGGAGAGAGGTAGCAGGAAAAACACCAGCTTTGCCATCACTTGAGAGACCAGGGAAATGGGAACTCCGTGTCCTGAGCCCACTGAGCACACTGTGCCAGCCACTGGGCTGGGCACTTTACATGCATCATCTCTAGTGCACACAGTGGCTTGTTGAAATCAGAATGACTATCTCCATTTTACAGATGAGAAAACTGAGAATCAGAAAGCGAGGTGTCCAAAGTCATTAGTCCCCTGTGCTAACCTCTATGCTAGGGCTAGGACCACGGCTGGTTTTTGCTCACCTCTGGATCCTGCACCTGGCATCAGGACCAGCTGCATAATTTGGAGGTTTCAATGCAAAATGAAAATGCGGGGCTCCTTGTTCAATAATTACTAAGAATTTCACGATGGTAACATCAATCATTAAACCAAGCATAGGAATCTTCTTTTAAGAGATATCTGCACTCCCATGTTTATTGCAGCAATGTTCACAACAGGAAAGATATGGAATCAACCTGAGTGTCTATCAACAGATGAATGGATAAAGAAAATGTGATACATATACACAATGGAATATTATTCAGTCACAAAAAAAAAGAATAAAATCCTGTCATTTGCAGCAACATGGATGGAATTAGAGGTCATTATATTAAGTAAAATAAAACAAGCTTAGAAAGACAAATATCACATGTTCTCACTCATATTTGGGAACCAAAAACGTGTATCTAGTGGAGGTAGAGAGCAGAATGGTAGCTGGGGAGGATGTATGTTGGGGGGTGCAATGAAGAATGGGTGCAGAAATACAGTTAGAAGGAATAAGTTCTAGTATTCAATAGTGTAGTGGGGCAATGAATGTTAATAATTTGGAATAATTGTATATTCCAAAATAGCTAGAAGAATTGTAATGTTTCCAGCACAAAGAAAGAATAGATGTTTGAGATGATGGATATCCCAATTACTCTGGTTTGATCATTACACATTGCACACAAGTATCAGAATATTACATGTACCCCAAAAATATGTACAATAGTACATCAATTTTAAAAATACCAAAAAAAAAGTGTAGGGTCCTTCTAAGCATGGAACCCTGTTTGACTGCAGAAGCTGCATGCCCATGACACCAACCCTGCCTGGCAATATTTCTAGCACATAAGAACTAACCAATAAAAAGTCTACGGAATGAATGAATGACAGTAAAACTGGGAACAGATCTGTTTGATCCCACAGCCTAGAGTCTTCCATTGTTCTTTGCTGCCTTCTTCCCAAGTATAATCTCCCAGGTCCCAGTTTTCTCATCTGCAGAAGGTCAAAGCAATAACACCACTGTGAGTGATATCACACGGAAAAGCACTCAGGAGACCTTTGGCTGTAAACTCATAATTATGCAGATGAGAAAACTGAGGACAAGAAAGGACCAGTGACTTGCATATAGCCACACTTTGATTAAGATAAGACTGAATCTCCAAGTTCTTTTATAAAAATAAAAAAAAAATATGGAAACATTTCTATGATCCACCACCTTCAGCGTCCCAGTGCACCCTATGCTTTCTTCCTTTCCTCTGATAAGTGATCATCAGCTTATCCTGACCCAGGGAAGAGCAACACCATCCTCCAAACATGCGTGATGAAACTGTAGACTTTCTAAAGATCAGTATCAGGTCTAGCAGGTAAAGAACATCTACTAGCAGGCACGAACAAAAGTATTCTGCTTTCTTGAGAAGAAATTTCCTGATTGATCTATGTCTAAAAAAAAAAGACCTGGAGAAGAAAGAACACTGGATTTGAAATCAGAAAACTAGATTCATCCCCTGGGTCTTGACACTCACGAGTTGGATTATCTTAGGTAATCACATACACTTGCTATGACTCAATGTCTACATCTATGAAATGGGAATAGCACCAGTTACTCTAAAGTAAGGATTAAACAAGATAATTATGCAAAACACCTAGCATAGAGCCTGGCACCTTACAGGCACACAATAAATACCAGTTGCAATATAAATCTGCAGTGGAGATATAGCTCTTGCATTGAAAAAGAAACCACTGGAAATACAATTCTGAGTCAAATAGATATCGATTAAGAGGCATTTCTTTTGCACAAAGTTGTGGTTTGCTTTGTAGGCAACAGTGCAATACCCACTGGCATATGAACACCATTTTAGACAATAATTCCAGCCCTGGTCATACATACGTGCTTGGTCACTCCCCTACTCCTGCCTCTAATCTGGTTTCTTTCAAATGAGTAATATCTGCCTTGGCCTGACCTCTTCGTTGCTGTACATACAACCACAGAAAACACTGTTAAACCAAAGTGTTCCAGTGCTTTCCCAGTGCCATGGAGCAAACGGAAGGATTTCTTTCAAACTCAAGGGTCATCTCATACCTGATGAGTCAATGGGAAGATCAAAGTGTGTAGCACACAGGAAGGATCAGCAGTACCTTATAAAACTTGTGCTCAACTTGTGTGTATGGGTGTGTACTGAGTAGTGATAAAGAATGTATTTTTCACGCTGGGTTATGGTTTAAAAAAAAATTGAAAGTCACCGTTTGAGGGCATTATCATCATAGGGCTCAGATCCAACCCCCTGGCCCTAATCTAATTGGCTCAGTTCAGATCTTGTGTGCGTGTCTTTGGACATATTAATCATAGCTAAGGGCAAAGGACAAAGTCCAGACATGGTCCCTAGGGAAATCACTGTGTTCAGGGCAGCACCACTCCATCTGAGTCAACCAAACCATCCTAGAAAAGGGGAATACAGAAACTCACAGAGGCCTGCAGATACTCAACAGTACTATTGATTTGGTTTGCTCTGTGTTGCTATGACGACCTTGAGTTGTATACCGGGGTGCTGGCAGAGTCTGGGTTTAAGCCTTTCAACTATAAGACTTTCTTGGCCAGAGTGTCCATAACTTCTACCCAAAAGAGCTAATGCTCTGAGAAATGTGGTCAAATCTAACTGCCTTATCATTACTACCACTCCTACTTCTGAATGCCTCATACCCTCAGCAAGCTTGCAAATCTGCCATGGTCACCCATGCTCCTTAGACTGGTACTCATTGCCCTTCATAACCTGGCCCCAGCCTTCCTGTTCAGTCTCATCTCCAATTTCTCCTCCTTCCCTGGACCTTATTCTGTAGCAGCATTGATTAATCAGGATAGGCCAATTGCAGGAAAAAACGACCTCCAAATCTTAGTGATCTAACTAATAAATTTCTCTCTAGCTCACAGTAGAGTCCAATAGGCTGAGTTCCTCCTCCACACAGTCATTTAGGGACCCTGGTTCCATCCAATTCATGGTTCTATTGTATTCTTGGTCCTTGGAGTTCCCTTCAGTAAGCCAGAGGATTGAGAAATACAGAGGGTGGGAGATTGCAAACATTTCATTGGCCCGAACTTAAACCATGGTCTTGCCAGACTATAAGGGAGGCTGGGAAGTGGAGTCCGGCTGTGTGTCTGGGAGAAACAGGGAAATCGGGTTTGTGAACACATACGTTGTCTCTGCTACATGCATTAAGTAGTTTGGCATCTCCAAACAGCTTTACTTCATGTTCCTCTGTGCAGAACTGTAAGTACTTACCTGTGGCCTCATCCCTGTATTCACCCCCTCCAACCCAGGTCAATGCCACTGTCAGCATGAGAACCCTCTGGAAGCTCACCACATCCTCCCACACCTGAGGCAATTAGTTGCCTCCTTCTCTGTCCTTTCCACCATCACTCATACCACCACCAACTCTCATGAGGGTGCACGACAGCTCTCCGTTGACACTTCTGCTTCCCTGACTAAACCGTGCACTCTGGGATAGCAGGGGGCAGGCCTTTTCCTGTGTCCCCCGCCTCTCACACTATGCCCGGGGCATACTGGGGGGCATTTTGCAGATATTAGCTGAATTGTGGAAAGAGACGAAAAGACATGGTTTACCAACAATGCATGAAATGGAGCCTTCCTCTGGATCCTCCACTCTGGGATCCTTTCAGAATAACCTCAGAAAACTCATCATTTAATGGAGACCTCTGAAAAAGTGTCTTGAAAGAGAAGTGGGGAGAACCCAGGGTCACAATGTTGGGAGAAGTATACTGCCAAGGGCCGCTGTGTGGAGTGCTTCGAAGGCAATCTTGAGCAAACAGCTGAAGGACCCCAAGAGTCTGGGAGGGTCAGAAGCACCCAATGGGACAGGGGGACCAGTTGTTTGAGACAGGCAGAGTCCCACCTCCATGGGAAGAAGAAGGATGCCGTGGAGCTCCTTCAAACAGAAGTTCAGATGGAGCGAACGAGCCCAATACCTTACAGAGATCATCTTGATTGGGATCCTGAGCTCTTTCTGACCACAATAGAAGAAACTCAGTCCTACTTTTCTTTGGATCTCTCCATTTCCCCAACTTGAATCAGTGACTCTGGGGTCTCACTTGGTACCAAGGCACTATGGAGGTTTCTCCATGGTTATAAACAGTTTGTCTGGAGCACGTCCTCCTGAAACCACCCCTGCCCCTGCCATTGTCTGGTCCACGTGGCCCCCTTGAGCCTAAAACCTGCCCTGTGGCAACAGGTTGTCCCTGTGGGCCACAGCCTCTGCTGTGAGCCAAGTGGCTCTTCCCTCTGGGGTCTTTCCTTACCCTTGGGGTACTTCAGGGATCAGGGTGCAGGCCCCTCTACTCAAAGAACCCACAGAGACAGCCCTCTCTACCCATAACTTGAGTGAATCTCTCTTTCATTCGTGGGAATTCTTCCCTGCTCAAACCCTGTATCCCCTGGCCGTACCAGAGGCTGCCTACAACTATCACGGTGGGTTTTTTCCCAGCTGAGTGTACCCTGCACCTGACTTTTAAAAAACATTGAATTAATTGCCAAAATTTTAAATCAGGGTATTTCACACAGATATCCAGAATTTTCTCTTCTTTTGAAAAGTTAGAAGATCCGGCATCGCAGTGTGCAGAGATGAGGGGTGGCTGCTCCCTTCAGATGGAGCGTTATTGATACTGTTTGGACCCAGCCTGTTTCGTCTGTGCTTTGCTTGTTACCTGCCTGAACCCCACAGGTCTTTAGTTTTTCAACGCTCAGCTTAGGCCACAATCTTGCAATCATGAGCCTCCTGCTATCAGCCTCTGAGGTGAGGAAGCACAGACCTTCCCGCTTCCTTGTTGGGGGAAAATGAAAGAGAAAGGAAAGGAGGAAAATCCAGGGAGATAAGCACAAGCTAGTATTTTTAATTACCCTGCCTCAGAAGCATTAACCAGGATCCAGAGGGGGCACAAAAACGTGCCTCTGGGCTTCTCAGCTCTCCCGAAGCTTATGCCTTATGTGAGCAAGGCGTTTGTGCACCAGCACCTCCACTAGGACACAGGGCCTGGCCATCGGATGGAGTCTGAGGAGCCACCGAGTGTGATGGGGCCCACGTGGCTGTGGCACCTACAGGAGGTAGAAGGACTTCTCAGGGTGTTGTCCAGGGGGGCTTGGTGCCTGTGAAGTGCCAGGAAGGGGCCTGGACAGTCGGCACCCAATCAATGGGAGTCAGCACACACATGGCCTCATTGAGTTCACAGGATAACCCTGAGTGACCAGCGGAGATACCCTTGTGTGATACAGGTGGAGAAACAAAGTTAACTTGTCCAAGGTCCCAAAGCTTGTGACAGACAGGGAGAAGGTTAGGGTCAGATAGTCTGGTTGAAACTGTGCTGTTTCCACCGAGTGAAAGAAGCAATGCCCACAGTAGGCTTGGGGTTCCCAGATGTTCTAAGCGGGGCTTGGCATCAGCCAGAGCGCTGGGCAGCCTGCAAAGGGAGCACCCAGTGGGGAGAGGCAGCCACAAGCGGCCTACAGTGGCCAGTGAAGGGCACAGACTCTGGAGCTGGAGGGCTTGGGTTTAACGCCCTGATCTGCCTTTCTACCCATGTGACATGGGGTAAATTATTAATATTTAACTTCCTTATGCCTCAGTTTCCCCTTGACAGTTTACTTATCTGTGAAATGGGGATAATAGTAGTACCACCTTCATAGAGTTATTGAGTATCTCGAAGGAGTTGGTATTTGCAAAGCACTAAGTACAGTGCCTGGTGTGTCATAGTATGTGCTGCACAAGTGATTGTGGAATATGTGATCTCATGTCACAACATCCGACAAAGCCACACCCTTGTGCCCGGGTCACGTTGCTCTGTGCACCTTTGCTTTGTTATGCTCACCCGCAGGTATCAGGCCTGGCACTCCCCGCCTTGGAACAGAGGCCGTCTCTGCAGGGTTTCTCCGTGCGAGGTCCCCTGATGTGGCCGGGGCTCCCTTCGCCAGGTTCTTCCCGTCTTCCCCACCCTCTGAAGCCTGTGCCCTGCGAGGGGCAGACCCAAAGTGGGGGCCGACCCTTGTGATGAAGGCTAACGCAGCATTCAGTTCCAATGGCTCCTTTTCAGCTCTCGGTCCTGGAGCGGGACTGACTTAGCCAATGAGAAACACAGGAAGGGGTTTTTGAAGTGTGCAAAATTCAGCAGCTGGAGAGACAGGGGGAGAGACTGGTGGGGACAGGGGAGAAGGTGCAGGATTTCTTAGGCAAGGCTGACACAGGGCCTCGGCACAGGCGTCCCAGGGACAAGGGCATGGATTTGCAGCACTAGAAGCACAGTGGGCAATGGCACGGTGCGGCAGGCAGGACGGGGAGCAGAGGCTTCCAAAAGAAGACAAACTGCTGTGGGAACAAAAGACGCTTGGCAAGGGTGATAAGGCCTGGGGGACAGAGGCAAGCAAGTGTGCAAGGAGCTGACTTCCAGGCCAGGGTAGACCCAGGAGCTGGCAACCACAGGGACCATGACAAGTGGAGGGCCCTCTCTTCCTGTCTCCAGCCATCCCATCTAATCTGGTGCTCCAGCAGTTCAGACTTTAGAGACATCACATTCACATATATAGTATTTAAGACTCAGATCCTCCATGCGCTAGCCCTGTGACCTTGAGCAGGGAGTCCCTGACCTTGTAGGCTTGCTATGAAGATTCAATGAGTCAATCTAAATTAAGCTCTTGGCAGCAGAGAGCAAGTTAAACATAAACTATTATAATTATTACTCTGGCGAGGGCCTTGGATGTAGGGCTTATCTTCTGATTTCCTGACTTCGGCTAGCTGAGCTTCCTACCTCCAATTTTCTCTTCTTCCAGTGTTTTCTGTGGGCTGCAGACAAGCTGCCCTCTCTAACCTGGTCATAGTATTCCTCTGCCTACAGTCTTCCAATAGCTTCCAGAAGACACTGCATCTTGGCAAGACTCTGCCGCTGTTCTTTCAGCAGGGAATACCAGACTGCCCGATGAACTCCAACTCATCCTTCTGAGCCACTTCCAAGTTCCCTGCTTCCTCCAAACCTTCAGTGATGGCTTTTTGTGGAGTTACTGGAATCAATCAGCACCTGCCAGCCTAGCACATACCTTGGTTAACACATTGATCACACTCCATTGATCACTGCCATTCCCCGCTTCCAGTTTGGTTCCTGCTACATCATTACCTCCTTGCAGACAGGAGCTATGCACTGGGCCTTTACATCCCTGGCAGCGGCATAAAGCCCAGCACACAGCAAGTGCTCAGCTAAATGATCGCATGAGCGAATGAATGAATAGATGAGTGAATGAGTGAATGGTTTGCTACTTGGCTTCCCCCTAAACTCAGCCACATTTCTGGCTCTACAAGGACTCCTGACTGTTTCTGTAACCAGAACACAGAGCTTGGCTTTATGGGGTCTTGGCTAAACCTGACCCTAAAGGCCTTCATGGGACTCTCATCATTTCTTGGTAATGAGAGTGAATTTCTATTATTTGATGAACAAATAATCTATAAAAGAGAGGGGGTCAAAAAACATTGCATTTGAGACTATGGTATCTTTTCTTTGTAGTTAGAGAGCAGGTGGGGTGTTTTTTAAAAGTCAGAAATGGCCTTTAAACATTAGAAGAAGATACCCCAAAGCAAGACTTCCTAGTTCCCAAAGGCGCTTGCCCCCCACGGTGCTGCTGCTACTGCAGCCTATGGCCCAGCGCTGCAGCTGCAGACAGCTGCCTGGCCATCCAGAGGGACCCAAAGCCAACTCTTTGTACCCTGCGTCATGCGGATGAGAGAGCCCTGTGTCCCCCCACAGCCCAGGGCCTGGCCGGGAGGTGGGCTCATCTCCAGCGTGGAGTGGTGGATGGTATATGAACACACGCAACAGAAGCCAAAGCAAAAGAAACTATCAACTACCGGGCACCGCAGCCCTTACTACGTGCTGGTCACTTTATGTACATGATCTTATATCACCTTCGCAAGTACAGGCGCAATCTGATGAGACAGAGAGTCAAATCTCCACGTGTCTGTTGAGAAAACCACGGCTCTTTGAGGGACTTGCCTAAAGCCCCGTCACTAGTAAGTAATGGGCACACGATTCGAAGCCATGCCAGTCTAGCTCTGGATCCTACATCCTAGGCTCGTTCTTTATAGCCTCTGGCGAATTCGATGAACTCCATGCATCTGAAAGGCCTCAGATGCTTAAGAGCTTTTTTCTTTTGGAGTCTCAAAAATACTTACTGAGCACTTATTATGTGCTAAGCACTATTCTTAAATTGCCCCTTGAGAGTTGGACCGTAGAGTTCCATTTTACAGGCAATAAAACTCACTAGCCAGATGATAGACGATGCTTTCCTGTCCACAACCTCTGCCAGTGTGGAGCACAAGCAAATCTGTGACCACGAGGAAAGGGAGACACGATTGAAGACTGTGCTGATTCACAACACACATGTGCTTTTTCTCTTTCTGGCCAGCTTGTCTTATCTGCCCACAGCGCTGGAGTCCTGTCTGCAGACTGCAGAACACCAGAGAAAGCTTTTCGCCTGCCTTCCCCAAATCTTGCACACACAATTCGTAATTCCTGCAGCACCCCGAGAAGTTACATACTGTTCTGCCATTTTTCCAGATGGGGAAACTGAGATGAGAGGATGAATCTTAGACCACACAGGAAGCAAAAGCCACAGCTTCCAAGAAGGGGCCTGGAGTTCCAGAGTGAGGAGCTTCCTGAGTTTCTCGTCTCCCCACCCTCAGGCTGCTCCTGCACAGAGCCCTGAGAGACATGGCAAACAGTGACAGGTGCGGACCCCTGCCTCAGTGGAGCAGCTAACTGGGGGCTCCTCTGGGCAGTTCGGATTGTAATCTGCAGAGCTGTAGAGTTGTGTGATACAGGATTGATGTTTAGACTAAGAATTCCCAGGAACGGTGCAGAGCTGTGGCCGTAAGCAGCTCCTGTTTCTCCACCCCAGGAGAGAATATAGACCTTCGTACAGAAAGTGCTTATTTGGCAAAAGGGAACTTTCAAAATCCAAATCTAACCAATGACTCCTTTCCTTAGAATCTTTCAGGGCTGCAGCCCACTCCAGTTTCCGCCAGGATCATGCCCCAGCAACCAAGCCAGGCCTCTCTGAGCCGGCCTCGCCTGCAGCTGCAGCCGCCAACACTGCACTTCCGCCAGGACAAACAGCTCGCCCGCTGCTGTCCTGGAAAGCCCTGACACGTTTCTCCTTCAGGGACAAGAGATTCCTGCACCCAGTGTTGTGGCCTGACTCCTTATCCCCCCACCAAAATCTGAGACCCCTGACGCTGGGCAAAGCACTCTCCTCGGAAGTGCCGCCGGTTTATCGGAGCTTGCACCTTACTCATCTGCCACTGAGCCTGGCACCACTGTGTCCCACAGGGAGGGACATCGTAAAAGCTGGTGAGTTCACCCCTCCAGTCCTACCCACTCCCATCTCTTCTCCTTCCCCACAGTCCCAGACTAAGATCCCCACATGCCCTGCAGCTAATGTCCCAAAGTGTCCTGAACACTGACCATGAGTCCGGCCATCTGACAAGTGCTGGGTGTTCAGAGAACAGTAAGACACATTTTCCTCCCTCGAGGTTCATGCAGAAGAGGGAGGAGAAAGCAGATGACTCCAAAAAATGGATGTGGATCCACTGGTATATTTTATAAGATGCTACGGGAGGCTAAGAGAAGGAAGGAGAACTTAAGTCTGACCAAAGACATCAGGGAAGGCTCCCCAGGGAAGAGTCTCAGAGAAAAGACTTGGGAGATGCGCAAGGACGAGGCAAGGAGACAAGGTGAGGAAGGGCTTTTTAAGGAAAAGGATCAATAAGCACACAGGCCTGGGTCAGCATGACCATTTTTGGAAACACCTGGATGCCACTATACCTGGAGCACAAATTGCAAGAGGAAAGAGTTTGGAGATGAGTTGAAAGGCAGGCCAGGGCCAGATCGTGCACATCCAGTGGGTGCCTTTAGCAGGAGCTTGGATTTCTAACTTGAAAGTCAATGAGAAATTAATAGTGTAGCTCTTAGATTTAAAAAAAAAAAAAAAAACCCTGCACATAGGTTATTTGGAGATGTTAGTAGATCAGTCTACATGATGCCATAAATAGCTGAATTTTACCTGGGTGCTGATTAACATGGGTCACATGACTTCCCATAATCTCCATATGTTTCTGGGAAGATATTGCTTAACAGAATTGCTCTTCTGGATTGCTGGGGCATAAAAAGGTAGGAGCCACCGGTAAATCGCTGTGGCTCCTCAGCTATAAACTCTCTGAAAGGAGGAACAAGGTGACTCATGGTGAAAGCACTTCTGCCATGGAGCACTTTCTCGAGATTGCCATTGTCGCCAAGAAAAAGCCATATCCTCGTGGCATTCGGCCAGTGGATCCGGGCATCTGTTCAGCAGACGCTCTTCCCTGAGACCAGATCCAATTGGCTCCATTGCTTCCTGGATCAGTCTCCGTTCTGGGGACTGCATGTACGGGAAAGGACGCACCTGTGCTCACATCCCAGGTCTACCACTAACCAACCGATTGACCCGGAGAAGGGAACTCCTGAGTTTCAGTTTCCCACTTGTGACACGGAAATGATCATCCTTACTCAGAGTGTTGTTAAACGACATAATACGTGAAAAGTGCCTGGCTAAGAAGAGATCCTCAAGGAGATGGAGATAGGTGTTATTACCATTGGGGGCCACGTCTTGTTTTCAGTCCAGATCTTCAAGTCCAGATCTGAGGTCTAAGGACCTCAGAGAATCAAGCTCTCTCCAACCAGGGGGCTATACATCATCCCAGAGCGTGCAGTGGCTCACCCTGGGAGGAGCTGGCAAGTGACTGGTCTTCCTGGCATGGGCACCTGCTTTCCTTTGACTCTTTGGCTCACCGTTTACGGGGAAGGCTGCCCATCCCCTGGCTGACACTTTCATCGCCGCCAAGGGCTTTGCCAAAGGCCCTGAGGTTGGAGGATTGAAGGGCAATCCTGGGAAAACAATATTTGCACAAATCCATTTAGAAGTCCAAGGTTCCAATCCAGTCACTTCAATGAGGGACAGAAGTAAATATTTCCCAAGTGCATAGCAAATGGACTCAACCCAGCAGGAAAAAAAGTAGGGAAAGGAAAGGCATACATATCAAGTGGCTGCTATGTGTCAGTGTAGCCCACATAATGATCTTGGGCAGGCATTGACTAAACAGCAGTGACCCTGAGTTAATTTTAATTCCTGATGTCAGGGGATGTTACACAGAAAGCTACAGAGCTTTTCTGCCCATACCTCAGCTGGGAGTAATTCTTCCTGCCAGTCGGGACTCAAATGCTCTTCCTAGGGTTACAGCAAAGAATAGCCACCCTGAAGTGGGACCTATTTTTCCGGAGTGAGTGTAGACCAGCATGTTTAGATTAGAAAAAGATAGCTCCCCACATCCATCATCATTAGCAAGCAGAGGACACAGTCAGCATTTTAGAAGGCACATAAGAGGGAGAATTCAGCTTCCACAGAAATCCAGAGATAAAGATGCAGCACTTTCAGAATCCCCTTGGAGTCCTTAAGCAAAGACTAAGTACTGCCTATGATTAGCGATAAAGATTGGAGCAAAAAGCATGTGTCTCAGGATCCACTGCCTAGGATAAGACGGCATGGAACATACCAGAGTCAGCAGTGGATCAGAGCTGACTCTTGACCCACCCACACTGTGCACAGCCCCTGGGGGCAGAGGAGAGAGACCCTAACATCAGCGCCTCATGTATAGCCCTTGTAATCCGTTGACTCGATATTCATATTCACATACGTTCAATATGCCATCATCATTATTATTGTCATTATCATTCCAGAGCATGGACTCAGTCACCCAGTCATCGTCTACAAATCCTCCCTGACCTTCATAAAGTCCTAAGTCAAAGAACTACTGCAGATACTGGTATGAAAAGAGTCTCAGCTTAGAAAGACTCTAGCTGGCTATGGTGCCCAGTGTGAGTAAAACCGGATACGTGATTCTCCTAGAAACATGGGCTGCTGGGTGTGTTGCGTGTTACACCAAGACTGTGCTCAGCCTTTTCCAACTGGGGCAAATGTGGAGGTGCACTACTTAGATCCCCCTTCAAGGAAGAACTTGCCACTTTGCTGCACGGGGAGAAGGTAGCTCATAATCTCCCACATAGCACCTTCGGGGTGTACCTCAGCTTTCTAGCCAAGGCCACATTCTTCCTGAGCACCCTCTAGCCAATGGCTGGGCACAACGTGGGTACTAAGCCCAGCCCTTTCTGCCCAGCATGGGACTCCTTCAACGGGCAGTCTTTGCTCGGTAGCTCTCATTCGGGTTGGCAGAGACTTTGTGAGGTCTGAATTGTGGTCTGAAGGCTTTCCCTGCCCAATTCTGCTTCTCCTGCTTGTTCCCTAACACAAGGATGCCCACCCCCTACACTGCTGACACTCCTAACTCTCTCTCGCAGGCTGCTTCCCAGAGACCCACTGACAAACGTGTGTGCTACCTTAATCTGAGCGAAGAGAAGACAAGATCTCAGAAAAAGGGAAACAGGGTTCCTTTGCCCTTTGGAGACGTGTCTGGGCAAGGCAGTGTTCTTGCTTGGAAAAAGGCAAACTGTGCTTTTGCTCTGCTCTCACACCAATCCCACAACCAACACAGAAGACTTCTGTGACCAAGTGTGTGGGGTCTTCTCCCCACACACCGAGCAAGCAATCAGTTCTGCGGTGGACAGCCACTGGGTGTCCTCCAACAAAATTCTGACCCTATCTACTTGGGGACAGAGTCAGACCCCACAGGGCCAGGGCTCAGTCCCCAAGACTGCCCCTCCTTCAGACACCAGTCCAGGCCCCCAGAGGTTCTGACTGACCAGCTTCAAGTTGGGGTTCCCACTCTGTGGGTTGGATTAACTTGCTGGAGCAGCTCACATGACTCAAGGAAACATGGTTACTGGTTTATCATAAAGGATATTACAGGGAATACAGATGAAGAGATATGCAGGGTGAGGTATGGGGGAAGGGCATGGAGCTTCCATGCCTTCTGTGAACATGCCTCCCTCCAGGAACCACGTGTTCAGCTATCTGGAAGCTCTCTGGACCCTGCCCTTTTGGGGTTTTATGGAGGCTTCGTTACGTAGACATGATTGATTAAACCACTAGCCACTGGGGATCGACTTGACCTGGAGCCCTGATCTCCTCCCCAGAGATTAAGAGGTGGACTTGAGACCCCTAATTCTCTCATCATGCCTTGGTCTTTCTGTGACCAGCCCCATCCTGAAGCTATCAGCCAATCATTAGCATACCAAAAAACAGTACTTTGGAGATTCCAAGTATTTTAGAAGCTATATGCCAGAAAGAAGATCAAATATGTATTTCACACTATCATATTTCTGTGCAGAATTCTGGCCTCTAAGGCTTTTGAGAAGGAGATGCTACCATCATGACATTTGTGCATTTCTGTACATGGACTCTTTTGGCAATCTGGTGACACCTACAGACCCTTTCTCAAATTTGGTCAGACCAAATGCAGTGGTGGGGGTGGGCTGGAGTTTGTGCAGGACTAGGAGTCACAGTCAAAGGATTCGTAATAAACAGATTGCATTTGGACCAGAGCTAAAGGGATCAAACACTTCGACATGGGAGTGGTGGTTTTAAGTCGCCAACAGCATTTAGTCTGATAAAGAGAAATTTTGGAAGGAAAGGGGCAGGGAGATAAGATCATTTTTCTCAACGGCTGTTATGTAGAACAGGGATTGGCAAACATATACTGTAAAGCACCAGATAGTAAATAGTTTCATTTTGTGGACCAGTTCCACATCTAGCCTTTGCGACAGCCGTACACTCTGCCATTGTAGGCAAAAGAGGCCACGCACAATGCATAAATGGATGGGTGCGGCTGTGTTCCAACAAAACTTCGTTTGCAAAGACTGGTGGAGGGTCAGATTTGACCTGCTGGCCCCAGTGTGCTGACGCCTGATGCAGAAGAAAGAAAGTTGGAGAAAAATAACATGAGTCTACTCTGCACCAAGCATTTGCATATTATCTCATTGATTCTTCATAGCACCCCTTCAAGGTAGCTCCTATTTCCCAATTTTTACAGGTGTGAAAATTGAAAGCCCGTGTTCTCCTATAGTTGTATGCTTCCTATATAAGTTATTAGGAAAATAAGCCCCAAATGCCGCAGCTATGATGTGATAGCCTCAGGATTCTAACAGGACTCCACCACAGCGCTCCCTCGGGAATGGGGGTGGGGGGTCCTGCATCTGGCATGACATGTCACCCCAGTGACAGCAAATAGCACATCCGTGAGGGTCACCCCGTTCCAGAAGCATCCTGAGCAACACGAAGACCATGACTCCAGCGGCGTGGAGGAGATCTGGGTCACTGGGTTGAAACATGTGATGAGGTAACATGTGGCGCCCATTCTCGATGGGAACACACCAGCAAAGGGTTTTTCTCATTATTTTAAGTGTTTTCTGATGAATTGATTCATTAGCCACAGAGATATTTTCCACAGCACCCCTTACTGCAGAGCTTCCTGCCAAGAACAAGGTCAAAGGCAAGGGTCTCTGGATAGCCGCAGCATCAGGGAAGAGCCATGCAATTATTCATATATCGCCTTCCTGTCGGGGAGAAGAATTTCTTCTTCCCGTTCCCTTTTCCTATCCCACTAACTCACAACACGTTCCGTGGAGGCCTCCCCACAACCAGCTCTCCAGCCAAACTTGAGGCAGTGACTCCCTTCTCCCCAGCCCGTCCACACTGCCATGGTCACACCTAGTTCTCTGAAAGACCATCACAAGCTGCACATGACTTAACCCTGGCTCCCAGTCCTCAGAGAGTGCCTGACGCCTAGACTCACTCCGTAAAAGTCTGGTTAGTTCAATTTCACTTAAACGTGTCTCAACTGAGTGCATGCATCTGCCTTTCTCATTTAACCTCCGTAAAAAATTACTGAACAAATTATCATCTCTCTTATTTTACAGATGAAAGCAAGCAAGGCTTCAAAGGGAGTCTAGATGGAAGCAGAAAGAACTGTTGGCACCCCTGGAAGCCAGGCCTGCCTGTCCCATGCTGCAGGGCTCTGTGTTTTTTTGCAGCTGGAGCCAGGAAGAATGTCTGCAGGGATATCAGCTGTGTTGCCAGCCTGCGTAGCCTTTCTTTAGTCATTACTGGAGATTCACTTTCTTCTGTTTCAAATCAATGTCTAAAAGCAACTTTCAGTGCAAACTGATAGTAAACTAACTGCGTGAGCCAATCCCATCGTGGACCCACTCTGGCATTTTATTGCTAGAATCAACTTCGTCATGAGGATTTAACACATTTTACCATTAGTGTCTTTACAGACCCAACACAGTATGAAGAGGAGAGCAAGCCCCTGAGGTCAGATCCTGGTTCTGCCATTTCATAAGCTGTGTGACCCTAAGCAGATCACTTAATCTCCATGGGCCTTGATTTCTTCATCTGTAAAATGGGGTTAAGGATGCCTACTTTGTAGGCTTGTGAGATTAAGAGAAATAGCAGGCCACAAAAAGCTTTTTTAGTGTTTATATAGATGAGACAGATAAATGATATATGAAAGATATAGATAGATAGATCGATCGATAGATAGAAGCACATAATATTAAACTTATTTTGAAGCCTGAGAAATTGAATGTTAAGAGTTTAGGAAAAGGAAGAGTAATAATATTCTCGTAAACACTTGTCTTCTTTTAGATGAGGGACCTGAGACGCAGAGATATTAAAGAACTTGCCCAAAGCCACACAGCTAAAAACTGACCAGATCTCATTGCACATCCTGCACTTGAACGGTGCCTGCCACGCACTAGACATTCAATGAGCATTTGCAGACTATTAACTGAATGCATAAGACATGGTCTAAAACAGCAGCGCAGTTCAGGAGTACAGTTCTCTGGTCTTCTTCAGGCAGTGCCATTCTAGTTGCCTCTTATTGGGATCAGGAGTATTACGTGAGTTTTAGTAACTTTGGTGGGAATTGTCTCCACAGCCCTGAGAGTGAACTTAACTGATTGCCTACAACCTTCTCACAAGAGAGGCCAGGGCTCAAGAACACATGGATTGTGACTGCCCCGATGACTATTCTTAAGTAAGTAAGGTCAAATTTTCTTCTTGCCCTGAGAATAATACAGAAATACAATTCCAGTTGGTGAAATTCAATGTGCCATCAGTTCTCATTTGTTTTAATGCCATGGAGTTAGTTTTAGTTCTATAAACATAGAGAGCCATGATGGTATAATGGAAAGAGAGCTGGCTACAGAGTTGGGAGACATGGGTTCAAATCTAAGTTTCTATAAAATCTAGGCATGAATCTTAGCCTCCTTGCCTCTATTTCCTCATGTATAAAATGGAAATGATAATACTTGCCCCTCCCATTATAGTAGTGAGGCTTAAGTGGGATCGTGTATGCTAAAGTGTCTACCTAGCTTGATGCTTGGCACATGGAAAGTGTCTGACACGTATCAATTCCTTTGATGGAATGCACATGTAGTATCTGGCACACTCGAAATGCATTAGATGCTATCCATGCAGTTTAATTCTAGCATTATACCTGGGGCTGTAGAAGCTCTTTAATCGATTTTTGTTCACTCAATGGAATACTTACCCAGTGACTGGCACAGTAGTTGCTTAATGAACATTCATTCAGTGGAATCCTAGCACAGTGCATAGCACTTAACACTCAATATAATTGTTGGTTGAATCAAGCCGGGAAAATAGAACTTTATTCATTTAATGAGATTTTGCAATCCCATAAATATCGTATGCTATTGCCAATGCTTTACAAAGTGAATCAACCACTGCTGAAATGATCTCGGCTTGTGCTTGTTAACAAACCATTGTAAACGATTTTCCAAACATACAGCATTCCATGAATGTGCCATAATAACATTGGCAATGCTAAACACCCTCAGGACCCCAAACAAGTGGCGGGAGAGTGCAGTAGATGAATTAATTTAGAAGACAGAAAAGGATTCATCTTCACAAAGAGACATGCAACTGTACAATTCCTTCTCTGCTTGTCCCAAGCTCAGCTTGACAATTGTTCTGGCAGACCATAGAGACCTTGGGCCCCAGGGAAAAATTCCCAAGTGTAGGCAGAGATTTTCAGGAATTAGAATTACATATATGAGAATCTGTGCATATGTGGGTGTTTGTAAACATAAAATCTTTTTATAAAGGATTCGTCTTTGAAAGTTTTGCTTTATTTAACTACTTTGCAAAAATAAACCAGTTCCCAGGGGAAAAGGGGAGTGACTTTTAATAGTATAATTTCTCCTTTCAGAAACCACATTCTCTAAAATGACAAGCAAGCAATGACAAAGAAAGGAGAGAGAGATGCTTTCAACAAGGATTTGGCTTCCTCAGTGAATCAGAAGTCCAGGAGGGAGAGACTAATTCTGCATGACTTCTTCACGGAGCAGATGACTCTAAAGCTTGGTCCTGAACAGTGGCTGTGAGTTCTCCAGGCAGAAAAGATAGAGGAAAAGCATTCCAAGTCTAAAA
Organism: Varecia variegata; assembly: GCA_028533085.1. Taxonomy (NCBI): domain Eukaryota; kingdom Metazoa; phylum Chordata; class Mammalia; order Primates; family Lemuridae; genus Varecia; species Varecia variegata. The sequence continues at coordinate 108,374,302 of CM052443.1, read as the reverse complement.
GGGAAAGTGGAATTTAAGGTAAGGCAAAGAGTTCAATGACTGGGTGTCAGGTGTGACCGGCCAACAGGTGAGTAGCAGCAAGTGATGCCAAAGAGGTCGACCAACCAGGAGACATTTAATGCCACGATATGGAGCTTGGACTTGACTCAGTGACCTGTGAGGAATGTTCTGCTTAGATCTCTTTTATAGCACTTATCTTCATCTGTCTTAATTTAGACCTGGTTGTTTATTATTGTTTTTTTTTTCCTCTACTTCCTTCTTCTAGTCTGCAAGTTCCTTGAGACCGGGATGTGTGTGTTTGTTACCTTTATTAATATCTGCAAGTCTAGCTTAGCACATTACCCATTATAACTACAAAACAAATTCCAACATAAATAAAAAGCAGAGACACCCTCCCAGAAGTTAATATCCATTGCCTATTATCTCCTCTTCCTTTATAAACAGTCAGTGTACCCATTAGGAGTTAGTGCAGGAAACAGAAGCCCCTCTCAGTATTTTAAACAGAGGGCATTCATACAGAGAATGGGGTGTTCATAGAATCCTTGGAAGGCTAGAGGGGCCACTCTGGAGGACGGCTGGTCCCGTGCACACCTCCAAAGCTGAGATCCCAAGGTCAGAATGCTATTGCTGCTGCTGCTCCTGACCTAAAACCACCAATGCCTCTCACTCTCAAAAAATCAGTGACTACATTACATGCCATAAATCTGAGTCAGTCCATGGACACACATGTGTCTATGACCTCACTTGCCAGCAGCAATGACAACAGGACTATGGCTTCCATCTCACGTCCAAATTCCAAATCTCCTGGGAGTTCATCTCATCGGTAGAACCTAATTTGCTTCCAAAACTGCAACTGCAAGGAAATCAGGGAAATGTAGTTCTTAGCCTTCCAGGCCTATGGTAAAGAAAGGGCCACAGAAGCAGGTGGGCAAAGGTGCCTGGTTCTAATCAAAGATCTCCAACACAGTCAAGGATAATTCTGATTATTGCCTGCTTAATACGTGAAATACTGTTTAAAAAAAAAATCTTCTCTTAGCCTGGATAAAACTTCCTGAGAATTAAAAGATTATTTTTGTAGCCTTATTTTTTTTTCATCAGCTTCAGTTATGAGGAATGATTGACAGATTTATTTCTTAACTAAAATGATAAGCATCTGTTTTTCTCCCCTTCTCTTTCCTCTTCCTCTTTTTCTCTTCCTTTTTCTTCCCTTTCCTTTCTGAAGAATTCTGTGCTGACCCTGTTCGTTGGGACGAAGCACAGTCCATGTGGGGGTGGTTAAGAGTGGGGAGTCAGGGGAAGTCAGCGCCCGCAGAGTGGCAGCCCGGCCTGGGGTGCCGGATCCTGAGCGGAATCAAGAGAGAGTCCGGGTGGGGGCCCAGTCCAGTGTGGGGTGTCAGAGCCTGACAAGGGTGACAAGGGCATCCCTATGGGGGGTGGTCCAAAGGGGGAGAGTGAAGGCCCAGGAAAGGTGAGACAAGCCCCCAGGTGGGGGATGGGTGTCAGAGCCTGGGTCGGGGGCAGGAGAGGATGTCCTCACAGCAGAAAGGGGAGCTGGGTTACATTCAGGGGGTCAACAAATAGGTAAACACTTTAAGGATAATGGAAGCCAAGTTCTTCCCTGTGGAAAAAGGGTGTCACAAAATGGCAAAGGAGAAAACTAAGATGAATCCTGCGGTGTTAGTCTGGAATTGGAACTCAGTATGTGAACTCACTAGTTTCAATGTGTGTGTACAAAGATACATATAGAAATAAATATAGACATAAATGAAAGCGTGTGTGTGTGTGTGTGTGTGTGTTTCCTAGCTCTGTCCATGCAAAGGACCTGGGAACAGCAGCACCCAACTCTTGGCTTTCAAATGACATTTTGCACCATTCTGCACTAAAAGGAGAAATGGCTGACTCCAGGACTGGGTCAGAAAAAGGACAAGATGAGCCTGGAGCATCTTGTTGTGCCAGAGAGTGAGGAAGGGCTTGAAGAATGATGGGGACATGTCAAAAGGACACAGAGGCCAGACTGGAAGGACTCCCGCTGGTCAAATCCGGGACACTTTAAACATCAAAATAAATGATGATACCAATGGATTGTAACTCACTGAATAAAATAGGAAACCGCAAGTCCATAAACAACTTTACAAGTGAAAGTTTGATGTGGAATAGAATATGTGCATAGTTTCAAAGTATCTCCCTGCAAAATTACAAAGGGGAAAAAGAGTGTAACTTTCCAGTGGAGAAGCCCAGCAGACACCACCTTAGGAAGTGATCATAGTGAACGTCATCGGTAAAGGGACAAACCAATTCCACACCCTGTGATGGGATGCAGGGAGAACAGCACTGCTGCGACATCCCCGCCAAAGACACACAACAGGAGTAACACCATGAAGACACATCAGATAAACTCAAACTGAGATGTTCTACGAAGTAACTGGCCTGTAATCTTCAAAGGTGTCAAGGTCCTGAAAATAACGAAAGACTGAAAAACCATTCCATGCTAAAGGAGATGAAGCAGGCGTGACAACTCAGTACAATGATTCTAAACTGGAATCTTTAGGAGGACTGAAAGACCATTATTGGGGCAATTGGTGAAACCTGAATGGTATCTGAGAATTAAATAATAATATAGTATAGATTTTAATTTTCTGATTTAGGTGGTTGTACTGTAGTGATATAGGAGCAAATCGTTGTTTGTCAGAAATACCCACTTAACTATTCAGGGGTCATAGGCCATCAGATTGGCAACTCACTTCCAAATAGTTCAGAAAATGTTCTTTGCATGGTACTTGGAACTCTTCTGTAAGTTTGTGAATATGTCAAAATAAAATTTATTTTTTAAATATATTATAAGTGCCCAAGTTCCAGAAAAACTCAAGTACATAAAGTCAATAACCAGATACCTCACCTCTCTCACAGCTTCAAACAGAACTCCATTTAAATTATCCAAACAGGCCTAACACAGTGGCTCATACCTATAATCCTAGCACTCTGGGAGGCGGAGGTAGGAGCAGCTCAGGAGTTCGAGACCAGCATGAGCAAGAGCGAGACCCCGTCTGTACTAAAAATAGAAAAATTAGCCGGGCTTGGTGTCGAGTGCCTGTAGTCCCAGCTACTTGGGAGGTTGAGGCAGGAGGATCACTTGAGCCCAGGAGTTTGAGGTTGCTGTGAGCTAGGCTGATGCCATGACAATCTAGCCCGGGCAACAGAGTGAGACTCTGTCTCAAAAAAAAAAAAAAAAAAATTATCCAAACAGCTGAGAATTCTTCTTTTTTTTTCACATTAGATCTCAGAAAGATAAAATGAAAATCTATTGATGAGTTTTCTGGAACTTGCCGTATTCCTGGAAGTTACATTGAATATATATACTTCCAACCTTCCAGAGTTATCATAATGTATGAAAGGAAAACTTGGTTAAGAGTGAGAAGACCTGTGATAGACTCTAGAAGGTTGGAAGTAGGTATATTCAACGTAGGCTCAAAGAAACAGAGCTTATTGCTGCTCACTTAAATGGGGATCAAATGGAGATATTTCTATATCCTCGTAAATAAGTTTTGAATTGCTTTGAACTAAAAAAAATAAAAAAAGAGTAAGAAGATCCAGGTCTGAATGTCATTTTTGCCACTTTCTAAATATGCTACTTTGGGCAATTGCTTAATCTCCCTAAGCTTGGGTTTCCTTAACTATGAAATGAAGATAATAATATTTACTTCACGGTATTGTTGAGAGAATTAAATACAATAATGGGTGTGAACCTGCCTACATAATGATTGGCATAGGAGCACAAGGTTTTCTGTTTTGTTTTTAATTGCACAACAATTTAGTCTTATATAACCCAACAAGTTCCTTTGACCCTGACATAATTTCTCCTGCCTATAGCTAGACACATTTGCCATTTACTCACTCAATTACACACTTCATGTTTGACAAATAATTACTGAGAGTCTCCTGTACAGAGTACGGTGGTCCAAGTCAGAAAGAATGAACTCCAAGTTATCTTTTTTTACCCTACAAAGAGGCAGATGCAAGGGAAAACTATGCTTTACATACAGCTGTGAATTATGAATTTCAATCGGTTTAATACTCCAACCAAGGGCGTGTTTGCATTTAGTTCCCTCTCTTATTGCAGCTATTGAATCCACCCACTTCTCCATCACATACATATTTATTTTCCAATGAGTTCTGAAAGATTTCCAAGGTAGAGCAAGAAACAGGGAATGCAGCTGACATCTGCCTCCCCCTGGGAATTATGTCACTTTTTGATTTAATTCCTCCTGACATTTTCCCCATTGTACTTTCTGCTCTTCATCAAAATACACCCCTCTTGAAAAACAAATGTACTTCTTGACTGCTCGGGACAATCTTAGAAACAGTTGCAACTGTTCATGTGTAGGGTTAAAAACTAAATGCAGGCATCGCTGCTCAGCCTTTTGGCTGAGATCAAATATAAACAATAAATGCAGGTAAACAAAGTGTAGAGACCTGTTCCATAAGGTCACATGAACACGAAAGGGCAGATTCGGACATCCAAGCTCCCAGGGGTGTCTCTGAAAACCCCACTCAGGCAAGCTGGAGGGATTTATTTTCCATTTTTAGGCCATTGGCAGTTTTGTTTGCTTAAGCTTAATTGTTCCCGGATACTGACAGGGTACAGAAGGTAACTGTATGTTTGATTTTAATGACTGTTTTGAGGCTGGTTTAACATCCTCACTGAAAAAATTACCAAAACACATACATGCAAAACAGGCAGAGTTTTTTGTTATGTTTTGTTTTGTTTTCTGGAAAAAACTTCTCATGGAGCTGAAACGCAGGCAGGTCCAGCTGCGAGGCCTGTGCCCTTTTGGGAGTTGACAGGCAGCGACGGGGCTGGAGAGGGCCCCCAGCCAGCCAAGGGGACAGCCATCCTCATCCTCTCTCCTCTTCCTTCTCCCTCTCAATCCCCAGCCCTCTGCAATCTGACATCTTCCGAACCAGCGCTGGACAAGTGGCACAGAACTGGAGCCACCTACCTCCCTGACTTCCCCAGGACAGAACAGTTTTAACTGGCAGAAATGTCCCAGAACTTCCAGAAGTGCATGAAGTCAGCTACACACATGGTGAAATAACTAATGTGTGGCAGCATCAAATCAGGCAGCCGAGGTCCCCTTGAGGGGAGGAAGCCACATCTATCCTCACCCGGCCTGTGTCCACTCCCACAGGTGTTTTGTCGCATCTGCGGGCACTACAGGCTTCCGTAACCTGACCGTCCGAGCACCAGTGGCCTCACCTTGGTCCTCAGCTCTGCTCGGTACGTCCCACTAGAAACCCCCTCCTCCCTGGGTCCTCCTCAGCCCCCCTCCCCATCTCTCTAGCCTCACCCACCTCTCTGATTTCTTTCTCAGGGTCCTCTGGCTCAGCTCTCCCTTTAAACGCTGGAGTAGCCCAGGCCCCCCTCCCCGGACCCCTCCTAATTTCCCACTTCTCCCCCATTTCGGGAGACAGAGGGAGAGCAAAATGCCAGCCCCATCAGAATCTCTGGGATAGGGTAAATAAATTTCCAAAAACCGTGTTCAATATTATAACGTAGTATTTAACAAAGGAAAGACATGTCTATTGTTTTCAACAGAAATCACTGAAGGCAAAGCTTGGCAACATCTCCCTGGTGACAGAGACGCAATGACGATTCGGAGAATCTTAGCCGGGCCGGTGTCACGTTTGCCAGACAGTGCATGCCTGTGTCTCAGGTTGAGAAACGCTTGCTCCCAATAACCTCATCCACTCCCACGGCTCCGATTATGCCTATAAGCTGACAACTCCCAGTACTCTATCTCCACCCCAGATCTTGCCACGGGGCCTCTGATGCATATGGACTACTTACAGGACGTTTCCACTTGGAAGTCCACACCTCACGGGTGCAGGTGAGCTCACGGTCTTCCCACACCCTGCTCCTGTCTCTGTAGGCACCACCACCCCGGACCCTGCCACCCAGGCCAGGGAGGGGATGCCTGCTTGCCCCCTGCTCTTCCCAGCAATGATCACCTGTGCAACGTCTCATACATCCATCTTCTCCACTCTGGTGCTGCAGACAACTGCCCCAGTTCAGGCTTTCCCTCTGGGGTCTCTTGGGAAATAGCAGCCTCCAACCTGGATTCCCTGGCTTCCAATTCTGTTTCTTGCCCATCTTCTACACTGTTGGAAAATGGCCTGTCTAAAATACTGGTCTAGGCAACTCATTCACCTCCTTGCTTAAAATACTCTGATGGCTCCTTGTTGCTTAGAGAATAAAGTTAATGTCCTTGGAACAACCATGCTCGTCACAGTAGGGCTCCATCCTACCTTCCCTGCTTCTTCTCCTGCCAGCCACCCTTCACATTCTGCCCTCCAGCCTCCATGCAACTTTCCACCTGCAGAATTGTATACACACAGCTTCCTCTGCCTAGAATTCCTGCTCCCCACCTGGCTTCATGGTGAACCCCTACACTTCCTGCAGAACCCACCTGAGTGACACCTTCTGCGGAGAGCCTCCTCCAGGTAAAAATAATCGTTCCTTTCACTGTTCTCCTGCTGCGTTTCCTACAGGTTTCTTCATGCCCTTATCAGTTTGTAAATTTAATGATTTGGTTAGTATCTGTCTTCTCTGGGTATCATGACCTCTTTGAGTGTAGGAGCTGAAGGAGAGCATACATCGATGTTTCCGCAGAATCTAAGAGAGCCTGGTGCAGGGTACGCGGAATGAATGAATGAATGAAGACAAATAAACTGTACTCAGGGTGCCTGCTGCCTTGTAGTAGTGTTACAGTCCTCTCAAGTCTCCTAGGACTGGACAAGACTACACAAGGCAGTACAGGGTTGCAATATCTTTGCATTAACTCTAGACAAATTACCCCAAACTCAGTGTCTTAAAAGATATAATTATTTCTTATCTCTGTTAAGAGATAAGGATGGTTAGGAAATTTGCTGTATTTTTTACATTTACCAATTTATTATAAAGGCTATTACAAAGGATACAGAGGAAGATATGCATAAGGTGAGGTATGGAGAAGGGGCACAGAGCTTCCCTGTCCTGCCCAGGTGTACCACCCTCCAGGCACCTCCACGTGTTTACCTATCCAGAAGCTCTGTGAACTCTGTCCTTGTGGGTTTTTATGGAGTCTTCATTATGTAGGCATGATTGATCAAACCATTGGCCATTGGTAATCAACTTAATCTTCAGTGCCCCTCCCTCCCCAGAAGTTGGGGGTGGGTAGAGAATTTGGACAAAGCAGGTGGGAATCACTTGTCCCTCCCTCATTGTGTCTGAAGCCTCAGCTGGAAGACTCAAAGGCTGGGGCTGGAATTATCTGAAGGCTCATCCACTCACACACCAATATTGACTGTCACCTGGGATTTAGCTGAGGCTGCCAGTCAGAACACCTCCCTCTGGCTTCTCCATGTGCACTGAGCTTCCTCACAACACGGTGGGTGAATGTCAAGGACAAGTGTCCTAAGAGTGAGGAAAAAAATAGGTGAAAACCATATTGCTGGGTGGGATTTCAGAGTGGGAGAAGAAAAAAAAAAACAAAAATATATTGCCTTTTGCAACCTACCCTTGGAAGTCATGCAGTATCACTTCTACCACATTCTATTGACCAAGGTAGTTACAAAGGTCCACCCTGGTCCAAGGGGAGGGAACATAGACCCTACCTCTTGATGGAAGAGTGTTAATATCACATTGAAATAAGAACATGTGGTACGGCATATACATTGGTGTGACCATATTTAAGAAATAGCTGCCACAGTCTTCTTCAAGGCACACCATCCTCTGCTATTGTGTGGGCACAGCCTTAATCTCACAAGGCTTCCCACCCAACTGGGCAGAGTCCATACCCTCAGAGACACACAGCTGTGGCAGGACTGAAGGGAACCACGTAGGGTCTGTCTATTGAATTTTCTCACAGAAGACTGACTACCTGGAGAAGCCACAGGTGCACCAGGCCCTATAGATGGGGCAGGTACAACCCCTGCTCTCCAGAAACAAATATGCTATACTCAAAGCCACTTCTCCCATCCACCATCATCTTCGAAACAACTTAATGTACTTCCACTTTCGTTTCCCCTTTAGATGGAACCTTAGTTCCATATGAAAAATGGGCTCTGCAGATATGCCCAGTCAAATCTGAGTCCAGGGATGACTACAATATACTTTAGGCTTCCAACTTGAGGCTCTATTGCCCAAGAAAGAATTCAATAACCACCATAAAAGTAAAATAGAAAAAAAGTTATTAGTAATTAGACCATGTAGATATTATAGGACTCCATTTTCTTGTGTGACAAAACTATGACCCAGGGGCCAAATCCTGCCAGCAGCCTGTTCTTATAAAGGTTTGTTGCCACTCAGCCATGCCCATTGATATAAGTATGGTCTATGGCTACTTTAGACCAGCAGAGTTGAATAGTTAAAACCGAGAACCTCTGGCCCCACAAAACCTAAAATATTTACTATGTAGCCCTTTATAGAAAAAGTTTGCTGATCCTGTTCTTGAGACTAGACTAAGTCTGTTTACTCTCTTGCATAAATCATCGCAGCTGTCATTTGTCATGCATTACCTATGCACCAGGCTGTATGCTCTATGCTATGTGTGTTATCTTTAAATTTTATGTAGATCCACAAGGGAAATGTTATTATCCCCATCTTGAAGATGGAGAAAACCAAGACTTAAAGAAGTTAAAAGATTTTCCCAAAGCCACAACTAGTAAGTGGTGGAATTCAAACCCAGGTCAGTATGATTCCAAAGCCCATGTTCTTTTCTCCCCATCCTTCCACAAATGCATGGGGCTAGATCCTTCTGCTTTCCGGCTGCCTGGGTAAGAAACAACTGCTATTCTTGCTGGAATCTAGAAGCTGCTATGCATGATGATTAGCCTCAGGAATCTGCACACGAGCATAACCACTTTTTCCAAATGACTGCTTATACCAGAGACGATTTATCATTCAGTGAGGCAAGAGTCACAGAGGCTGTCCCTACTCCTCGAGTCCTCCCTTGGGGTTAGCAGAGAGTTGGGCCACTACAGCCCATGGCACCTACTGCCCACCAGCTGAAATGAGGGACTTGGAGCTACAAACACAGAACTAAGGGAGGCTTCACCACCTCCCTAGGAGCTCCACGTATGACCTATTAGTCCCGTGCTGTTCCATCAGAAGGATTGGACCAAGAGATCCTGGAGATACCCTTTCTTTCAGCTGTAGAACCTTAGGGATCATTCCAAAGTGTCTTCTCTTCCACCTTTCCCCATGTCCCCTAATTAGGAATCTTGCCATCCCACCCAAGTGACTTCCAGCAAAAATTAAATGTCTGCTCAATCAGTGCAAAGTAAACCTAAAAACCCCACCACTACGAGGTGAGGAAGCCAAGAACCAGCCACCTGGCCTCAAGGCCACACCTGAATTCACTTTAACCTTCAGCACAGAACCAATCGCCTCACCCAAATCGCCAAATCCAGCTGTGCTCCAGGTACAAAGAGGTAGCAGACCTATCCCTGCTCAGCTTTTTTGGGACCAACAAGCAAATACACAAAGAACCACAATATAGTGTGCTCAGTGCTGAGACTGAATTATGAGCAAGAGAAAGAAACTAACTCAGATGAGACTGGGTCTGGGCTAATAATCTGTCAATACTGTCAAACACTTCTGTGAGCCATGTGATCCGCAGCAAGTTACTGACCTCTTTAGGCCTCAATGCTTTATCTAAAATGGGGATAAAACCCAATTTTTCCTTGGAGGTGTGTGTGTGAGGATTAAATGTTAATGTACAGAAAGTACTTAGAGCAGTGCCCGACACATCCTGAGAGTCATTGAGAATTGTCATTATTACATGTTCCCTACACGCTAGGTCCTGTTCTAAGCGTTTTGCCTGAACCACCTACGTGGTAGGGACTCTTGTCAACTTAGGGTGTTCACTCTGCCATCTGTAAGCAGCATAACCTAGACTGAGTTGATGAATATCTACACCTCAGTGTTCTCATGTGTAAAATGGGGATTACTATGCCTACCTTGAAAGGCTTTTGTGCCGATGAAACGAACTCACAAATGTAAAGCACTTAGAATGGTGTCTGGCACTTAACGAGTGGGGGGTAAATGGCGGCTATTTCTTCCTAGATTAATTTGTCTCTGGCTGACTCAAATGTCTCTTCCTTTCCTTCCTTCTCCTTTCTGTCCCAAGCTGCGACCCACCCCTATTCTCTTTATGGAACGTTGCTGGTTAGTTTCACCTTGGCTGGCTTAATTTCCCCAGCAAATACTCTTAGTTTTCCTCTTCCCCTCTGGCACCTCTTTCACCATTGCCTTTTCATGTGCCCCTTCCTGCATCTATCCCTAAACACTGCCATTTCTGTGTGTCCTGGAGTTGGCCATCTCCTCTCACCCGCTCTGCACACTCTCCCAAGAATCCGTGTATTCATATCCCAACAGCTTCCAAATCCATATGCCCTGACAGATCACTCTCTTGAGCTCCTGACTCAAATTCCCAACTACCACCTCCACTGGGATGTCCCAATAGTGCTTGTCCAAACTGAAACCATCCTTTTCATCCCCAAACCTGCTCTTCCTCCTGGCGTCCCAGTCTCAGCAATTGGCACCCTCACGAGCCCAGTTGCCCAAACTAGAAACTGGGAGTTGTCCTAGAGACGTCTTTGCATTCCACCTCCACAATTAGTCAACAAGTCTTATTGATTCCACCTCTTTTGAAATCTTCCCTGCTCTCTGGCTTCACTGCCCCTGTGACGTTCAAGCTCTTGCCATGACTTTTATGGTTTGGGGATGGCTTCCTCACACAGCTCCCTCTCTCCAGCCTGTGCCCTCCTCTAATGCATCCTCTCCATCAGGGGTTGGCAAACTGTATCTGTAAAGAGCCAGATGGCAAATATTGTAGGCTTTGTGGACATAGGGTCTCTGTTGCAACTAAGCAAATCTGCCATTGTGCTGCAAAAGCGGCCAGAGGCATGTAAATAAACAGTGTGACAGTGTTCCAATCAAATTTTATTTATAAAAACAGGAATGGGATGTGCTTGGCCCATAGTTTGCCAACCTCTGTTCTATGTTGCTGCTAAAGTGGTCTTTCTAACACAACTAAGGGCCAATGTCAAATCTTTCAACAATCTCTCAATGCTGTCAAGATAAAGACCAAAATCTTCATCAATCTTAAAAGTCCTGTGTGATCTAGTCTCTCCTTCTTCTTCTTCTATTCATCACATGCCCTCATGCTTCAAACTTTTCCAGCTACTACAGATCCTAGAATCCAGTGTGGTATTTTTTCACTTCTGCGCTTATACACATGTTGATCCTTCTGCCTGAAAATGTCCTTCTTATTCATTTGTCAAACTGGCATTCATCTTTCAAGACTCAAGTTAAGTCTCATTTCCTGTTTGAAGCCTCCTATCCAACAACTAGGGAGAATTAAATACTTTTCTGGTCTATATTTCTCTGACAAATTGGGAGGTCTTTGATGGTGGACTATGTCTCATTCATTTCACTTCTCTGATGGCTAAAGGAACCCTCACATTACATGGGAGGAAACCTAGGTATAGAGAGACTCTGTGATACAAACTCAAAATCTTAGAGCAAACAATGATCACTACTGCAATCAAAACCTGTAACACATGGATCTTGAATCCATAATTTCTCCCTACTCGACCTTGAAAGTCAGAAATATTTTTATTTGTCTGGTATCTGCCCATTGCACAGCACAGAAATAGTATTACTTAGTTTTTCTCTGCATCCACATGAGCCTTCAGCACTACCACAAGGGGAATGCAGCTCTGCATGGACCCTCCAGGAGAAATTATGAGATTCTTTTCTCTTATTTTCAAGTCTTCTGGGTGAGCTGGTGACTGTAGCCCAGAGGATCCAAATGTTGCTGCTGCCATAACACCCTGAAGAGATTTTTTGGCATTTCCTAACTAGCTGGATTGGTGCCTCGTTGATTGTTAGCTCACTTTTCTTATGATTCTTTCTGTGAGCATCCTTCACAAAGTCAGTCATTCTGCAGACAACTGAATTTTCCTGCCTTATCAGATATGCTCATGTCACAATGGATGGTGAAGCTCATGGTCCCCACGGTGGTCAGTTTCACTGTCAAACACTTTACAGTACAGGGAATGCACACTGTACGTTGCAGTTAAGGTATTGGTTGATGTGAAAACACTAAAAAAGGAAACACAAAACTTAAAATCATCATTTTTTTCTGAAGAAATGACCCAGAATTGCCTTGATTCCCATTCAACAATGGGCTAAATGTTAAAAAAAAAAACAAAAAAAAAAACACCATTTTTTTTTTTTTAGGTTTGATGTGTTCACAGGAAGGAAGGCAACAACCCATCTTCAGACACTTGGACCTTAAATCTAAGCTTTCAAGGATGTGTGAGAACTGACCTTGGCCTCTTGGCTTGTGGAGCTCTACAGAATTCTAGGACTCCCTTGAGACCTTTAGGAGTTCTGCAAACAATAAACAATTCTCTACTAATTGTTGAAGGTTTATACTACATCCTCTTGATTTCTTTTTTTTTTTTTTTCATCCTCTTGATTTCTATGTTGGGTTCCAGATAAGATTTTTGTTTAAAAAAAAAAAGTTCTACTGCCTATTAGAAAAAAGTCAAAATAAAAACATTACCTTCAACTTCACAGGTTAAATTAATAGATCTGGAACATACCTAGAGGTCAACGTGGAATAGATCTGTAGATTACTTACATTAGTTTTGTCAATAAATCATTTCAGAAGCAAATTAAAATCTGCAAATACTTACAAGATAACTGAGCAAGAAGCCTATTTTTAACTTTCCACACCACCCAGAAGTTGCCACATGCCAGGAGCCTTAGCACTTTCCCCAGTCCCCTCCTCTGTCTCCAGCCACTCGGGCCCACTTGTCCTGGCATTGCACTCCACCCTGCCCACCCATCTCCACTTGCTGCCTCCTTGCTCTGTGTCTTCCCATTGGGAGCTGACGTTTGCCCTTGGTCTTGATGTTCAGCCTGGGCTTCCCAGAGACACAACCTTGGCTTGCCTCAAACACAATGCAGGCTCTCTTGCATCAGATATGTCTTGCATCTCTCTGCCTCTGGCTGCCTTAGGTGACTTGCATTCTGGGTCCACTCAGCCCCTAAAACTCTGCCCTGCAAATTAGGCCTGGGCAGACCAGCCCATGGGAAATACAGTCATGCCCCACATAGTAGCATTTCAGTCAATGACAGACCCCATGTACAACAGTGGTCCCATTAAGATTATAGTGGAGCTGAAAAATTCCTATCTCCTGGTGACACTATTGCTGTCATAATGTTATAGTGTAATGTGTTACTCACATGTGTGTGGTGATGTTGGTGTAAACAGACCTACTGTGCTGCCAGTCATGTAAAAGTATAGCACATACAATTATGCACAGTATATAATAATTGATAATAATAATAAATGACTGTTACTGTTTTATCTATTTATGATATTATACTTTTTATTATTATTTTAGTGTATACTCCTACTTAATAAAAAAAAAAGTTAACTGTGAAACAGCCTTACACAGGTCCTTCAGGAATTACTCTGGAAGAAGGCGTTATTATCATAGAAGATGACAGCTACCTGCATGTTATTGCCCCTGAAGACGTTCTAGTGGGAAAAGATGTGAGAGTGGAAGACAGTGAGTATAGGCCCGGGCTAATGTGTGTATTTGTGTCTTAGTCTTTAACAAAAAACGTTTAAAAAAATTAAAAGTAGGAAAATCTTATAGAATAAGGATATAAAAAAGAAAATATTTTTGTATAGCTATACCATGTATTTATGTTTTAAGCTAAGTGTTATTATAAGAGTCAAAAAGTAAGAAAAATTTAAAAGTTTATAAAGTTAAAAACATTGCAGTAAGCTAAGGTTAATTTATGATCAAAGAAAGAAATGTATGTTTTTATAAATTTAGTGTAAAAGTAAGGATAATGTCTTAGATATGTTTGTATACATCACTTGTTTCCCTAATGCCTGTACCCCTGCCTGGAATTAGCACTGCTTGATATATATTTTCATATACATATTGTGCTCAGAAATGATAGATAAAGCAATAAACATAAGAATGAAATGAGTGATGAATACAAAACATCATGCAGGCTCAAAGAAGAGAGAATCCACGCTTACTGGGATATCAGGAAAGGCTACACAGAGAAGATGGCATAAGGATTGAGCCCTGCGGAATTACTGGAAGTGTGCCTAATAAAGGGGAGAGAAAACACCCGAGAGAGTAGTGTGAACAAAGGAAAGGAGGAATGAAAGAATGTGGTAAACTTGGGACATGGTGCCTACACTGACACAGCTGGAGCCAAAGAGGAGTGAGCTAATATGGTGCAGAACAGGGAGGTGGGGGGGTCAAATGATGGTTTCGTGGCCCCTCTGAGGGGAATGGATTTTATTGTGAGGCCACTAGAGAGCCACTGCAGGGGAGTGGCACGGTCAGATTCTAGAGTGGCATTCCAGAAAGATAAGTGTGGATTAATGACGGGTAACAGATCTGAGACCAAGAAAGCTTTCTGCGGCAGCTGCCCTTGTCCTTTCCTGGGGCCCTGGTGGAGAAGATCTGGACTAAGACAATGAACGTGGAGGTGCAGAAGAGGAAGGGATCCACAGATCTCTGGGAAATGACTCCACTGGAGCTCTAATTCTGCAGGAAAAAAGCCCAGACACAGAGAAAAAGGAACTGTTGAGCATGTGAAATGAGAGAAGTGGCATCAGATCCAGGGGATCTGGATTGCCAAGGCATTGACCTTCTAGAAGGAACTGGTGCAAACTCAGAAGGCAAGGAGGCGCTGTGGTCGACAGGGAATACCACCAAAGAAAAATTTCCCACACATTGTACAGGCATTAAAGGCTAGTGGGGAAATCTGGGTTCTTGGCTGAGGTTCTTGCTCAGCTGATGGCAGAGAGCGACTCTATGTGCATGACTAACAAGCCCGTAATGGGCCCTTCCTTGCGAGCTCTGACGGAAGCCAGGCTGCCAGATGTGATGGGTGTTCGCAGCAATCCTTCAGGAGGACAGGTGAGACGCACGCTTGAAACATCCTAGCTGTCGGCCGTGAGTGGGTCGGGCTCCCCAGGCATCCTGAAAGTTTCTTCTGCCCTTTCAGAGGGTGATCCTAATATCTTCTTAGCTGTGAGGCCTTGGAGAGCCTTCCTTCCCCCCTTGCTGGGGCTCACTTTCCCGGTCTGTAAAATAGCGACAACAGTACAAACGACTTCAAAGGGTGATTGTGAGAAATTGATGAGAAAATGGATGTGAAGTTTCTCAGGAGACTAAGAAGTGCTAATAAATGCTGGGGGCAGGAGAAGGGCGGGGCTGAGTATTATTATTTTGCAAGCCAAGAACTTTACCTGGCATTCATTTCTGCATATTTTTGAGAAAAAAATGTGGTCTGTTTCTGTATGATTTCTGCAAACCATCTGAAGTGTTAGCAATTTTTTTTTTCTTATAGAGAATAACTTCTTCTCTTAAAAGGGAAGTGACGCTTTGCTCATGGCAGGCACATCGGAAAATTTGAGTGCGGTCTTCTCAGTGCCACTCCGATGCCCACCAGCATCTGCGACAGCTCTGAATGGGCAAGAAGCAAATGGAGCTGACCACAAGGCGAGCCAAGAGGATTTTGCAGCACACTCCCCTCTGAAGAGGTTCCAAAGGACGCCACCAATGGCTCCCCACATCTCTGCAAGAGCTTGGAGACTACTGGGGAAAAGAACAGCTACACGACTTAAAATGTGCTACCTCTGATTAAAAATTGATACCTATAGGGGGGTTGCAAAAATAGAAACAAGGAGAGCTAACGAAAACTTGTGTCTTTGTGTATTTGTAATTATTCACGTAATTATTCATGAGATTGTTTTTTCCTTGTGACGGTATCTTACGTTCATGAGTTTGTTAGAAAACGCTTTCACCCTTTCACTCTTTCACTCTCATTATTGTATATAGTCCTCACACTAAGTCACATAGACAGATATCACTGTGACTGTTTTTATTCCTACTTAAGAGCTGAAGAGACTGAAGCTCAGAGGGACATGCAATTGATAGCAGGACTGTGACACCTGACCCCCAGCGCCCCAAGGGCAGGACCAAGTCTTCTGTCTCTCTTGGTGCCCAGCCCACCTCTCCAGGTGGAAACCTGTGCATGCTTCCTGATGAAAGTGTCGTGTTTTCTCCTGCGTGTGTTCATTCCACACATACATGTTGTGCACCAAGTGCATACTAACAACTTTATATGTAAACTACACTCTGCTTGAAACCTGGCGAGAGAGGGCGTGAGGAGACGGGAAGGCAGGAGCCCCACAACCATTCGGGACTGCCACTCCTGCAGGAAGAAACGCAACAGCATTTCGAGAGATTAGATGAGTTACTGTTGTATAAGCCTGTGGTTCTCAAACTTCTCCCTGAAGTAGGATGGGGCCCGGGCTTGGGGGTTTTCACCAGAGTTCCCCAGGTAATTCTGATATTAACCAAAGTTTGAGGAATATGGTTCTAAGCAGGCTTTTCTCAGGGATGAAATTCCATAGATAGTGACTAAATTTTTCCTGCTTCTCCCCTGGCGTGGGACTTCCAGTGGAGGTCAGTGGTTGACCTCTGCACATCAGGGGCATTGCCCACGTATGACTCCACAGGACTCGGTCAGGGTTGCCAGTCTCTCGCTTAGCACTTAAGGAGGAAGCAGCTGGCCTGGGGGAAAGCTGCCTGGGGTGCTCAGTCCCCCTGGGAAGGATATCGTTCCAGTAACACTCCCGATGCCGTCACGACTCACACTTTGCTCTTTAAACAAGGTTTTGTTCAATGACCATTGACTAAGCCACAACAATGTACCGCGTGCTGGGGCAGAACCAGAGATGATCTAGGGAAGTTCTTACCTTCGAGAACCTCCCTGGCTAACGGGAGAGACACATGCCTCTAACACAACAACCATAGTGCTGTAAGAAAGACATGAGCCGGAGCAGGGAACACTAACAGCCTGGGTTAGGGAAAGTTTCCTGGAGGAAGTGACATTTGAAAAGTCCCCGGGTGCCAAGCAGGGAAGGGGAAGCAGGCTATCGCTAGAGAAAGCAGCTGGTGGTGCGGCCAGGGGTGCCTGGGCGCAGTGTAGCTCGTAGCCTGGTGTGACTGCCAGGCAGGATGCGGGAGACAGAGAGCAGGCGAGGTGGCCCCATGGGAAGGACCTGGAGCACCACGCAAGAGAGTTTAGGCTTGATCCAAAATAATGGGGAGGCTTCCCTTTCTCATTAGCCCTGGTTCTCCTCTCTGACTTTCTCCCTCTCCCCTTTACGAGTCTGAAGGAGAGAGACAAGCAAAGGAGGAAGAGAAGGGGATGCCGAGGGAGAAGGGAGAGGGGGAGAGAGGAAGAGAGCCATTCCACTTCTGTTTTTCTTGGCCCCACCTTCAAATGCTGGTGCTTGTGTTTTATACAGAATTAGCAAATTAATGACTTCTGGCTCCACCAGAGACCTCAGTGCTAAACCTTGAACCAGGAGGGCTGGGCTCAGCTCTGGGTGGCACAGTTTAGGTGTGTCCGATACAGCCTAGAGTAGTGGTTTCCAACCTCTTGAACTCAAGGGCCATCCCTCCCCCACTGTGATTTTATTTAGGCTTTTAGTGTCTGTTGATTGAGAAAATACAAAATGGAAAAAAATCTGCTCTTAATTCAGGTGCACTCTAGAGTAAATCAATACTCATTCTATATAAAAGAATCCACACACTTTTGAAAATCTATTAGTGCACAATAACCTACATCAAAGACAAATATCGACTCATCAACAAATATCTGTAATGCATGTGATAGGCCAACGGCTCATGCCTTCCTATATAAAGAGTTACTGGAAATTAAAAAGAAAAAAATCCAACAACTCAATAGGAAAAAAAAATGGTCAAAGGACATTAGCAATGGTGTTCACAGAAAAAGAAATACTAATACTTTAACTTCTCTTATAATGAAATATACATACATATATGGAATATACAATATATAAATATGTATAATAAATGTCATTTTTTAAAAAATCTGGTAGAGTAGCAAAAACTAAAATATTTGATAATCATAGTGTAGAAAAGGTGTCAGGAGGGAGCCACTCTCATCTACCATTGGAAAAGGGTTAATGGAAACAAATGATTAATATTTGGAGGGCAATCTGACTACATCTATCAAAATTTAAAATATACTATTGCTTGACACAGAAAGTCCACCCCCAAAAATTTATTCTACGTATAAAATCACACGTGTTCACAAAGGATATCCAATGAGCTGGATTCAATAAGGGGTGATCATAATACCACCTTATTTTTTCTCACCCTGTGAACTTATTCACTGGGTCCTTTAATTCTCCAAAACAGTCTCTGTAATTCACATGCTCCAGCATATTAATACTTACTGGAACTGAACAAATTTCATTTGAAAATGTCCCCTTCTGCAGCTCAGGTCTGCCTCAAGCTTGGAGCCGGCTGTGGGAGGGAGGCAAGGCTGTCTTCCCCTTCCCCTCACCTCTTCGCCCTCACCACCTCCCCAGGACGGGACCCAGGAAAGAGGAAATAGGGGAAGCGGCAGAGCTTCCCATGGCTCCTGCTGCTGGGTGCCAGGTGGCTGCCCCTGGGCTGGCGGTTTGTGTGGGTTCCCCGGGCACTCAGCTCTGTGCTGAGGCTTCTTCCTCCAAGCTGCTGCTTTCTGCCTCTGCCACAGGGCCCGGCTTCTAGCCCCTCTTCTGCCTTTCAGGAGGCCCTGCTGGGAAAGGCCTCGTTCAAGGTGGGTCCAGTCTCTCTTCTGCTGGCCCTTTCTTTGGACTTCTGCGTTGCTTTGCCAGTGGAAGCTCGCTCGCTCCAGTGGGTGCTCTCCCTCTTTCTCTACCATCTCGGGTCAGCCTGGCCTCAGCCTCTCGTTCCCAGTCTTACCCTGCCCTGCCAGCCTCTGCAGACCCTGCCATCTCCTGAGGGCTGGGGTCAGGCCACAGACGACGGCCCATGCTGGCAGAACACGCTATGCATTTGCGGCAGGGCCTGCCAAGGTGACCCAGCACCCCATTTAGGATTGGGGAGGGAGATAGTCAGAACCCGTTGCATGGTTTCTAGGGATTTGGAGTTTCAGGCAGAAATGGAGACTAACAGAGTTCCATTTTAACATCCTGTTATATGCACATACCACATACATCATTTACAACATTGTAATAGGAAAAAATAATCTAAATGTCTAGTAAGTAACTTATAGAACAACCGCATGATAATCTGCATATGACATTATAGGGAAGCTCTACAAGGTATATTATAAAGTTAAAAAAGAAAAAAAAAGCAGAGTGCAGAACACCAGGGCTTCCCATTTGTATGTGAGGGTTTTTCAAAGGGCCCTTTTGTTATATACTTGGTTGTGTCTGTGCAGAAGGGGTGTGGGGTTAAAGATTGGGATGATAAGGAGACCTACTATTCACTGTATAACTTTTAATACTTTCTGAATTTGTACCATGATGCATGAGCTTTATAACTTTAAAGCCCATTATTAGGAGAAACAATAAAGATAAGCACAGTCTATAATGTTCCTTTTTAGAAAGCATTAGTTTTTATCTATAAAAGCAGTAAGCCCTCCTGCAAATCAAATAGAAATGTATGAGGGAAAAAAGAAAATATTTATAGAAAAGTGCTATAAATTAAAAAATGGAAAATACTTCCCCCACAAAATTTTTTTAAACTCCATCTCCCATCCTCCCAAAGTCATACTAGGTAACCACTTTTAACAGTTAAGCACATATCTTCTCCAGTTATTTCCCTATGACTTTACAACATGTATAACTTTTTAAACCAAAACCAGAATCACATTATACAGAATGTTCTTAAGCCTGATTTTTTTTTTCACTTTAAAATATATCTTGGACAAGCTTCCAAGTCAGTGCATGTAGACCTATTCCACTCTTCATAACCTTTGAAACAATATATCCCTGCATGTCCCCAACATGCACACAGTTTACTGGACCATAATTTAGAACTGCTGCCCTTTTAAGCCAAGCTTCAGTGACCACCCTTACAAATACACACACACACACACATACACACACACACACACGTTTGCCCACTCTAAAGATACTCTTACCCTTTAGATCCCTTAGGTGGGATTGCTGGGACATTGACAATGTTGACAATACCGCCAGAATGTCACATAACTCGTCTTCCTGCCAGCCCGTTTCACTGGAACCCCTCTCTTTGACAACAGCTGAAGCAATGTGAGCCGCCTTGTTGACACAACCCATACACCACACTGAGCAACTCCTGACCCACAGACTGGGACCCGCTGCCCTACACTAGAGATTCTTCAGGAAGCATGACTATCCTTGCAGCTATGTGGTGGAATAATATGGGCAAGAGAAAAGGAATATTATATTTATATTACACAACCATAGATTAAATTTGGGATGAAAACCAAAATCTGCATCATCATCACTGAGATGAAACATATAATAAATCACCATGAAACGTCTTGCTTAAGCTCAGCAGCTCTGAGCTATGGCCCCGCCCCCTTGCAGGATCCCTGTCCACTCCCTTCTGCGTGTAGGTAACCATGTGGAAATTCTCCAACCTGGTGGAAAAGCAGAGTCAATAACTGGACTGATGAAGGTCAGGACCCCATGTGAGAAAGGGATGAGACTAGAGTCAGTGACGTGTATGGGAGAGCCAGGGGCAATGTGCATGGTGGGGGTGGGGGGCAGACAAACGGTGAAATGCGAGGAAGCCTGAGCAGTATTGTCTGGAGAAGTCCAACCAGCTATCACCAAGGAGCCTCAACAGTCTACATTTATTTTTTTATTTTTGTGAAATCCACCTACACCAGGATTTGGCCTATACCTTTCCTTCTCAGAAACTTATTTGATAAGAAAAGGAAGAATAGCCTCAAAGAAGATTCACATCAACCAAGCTCAAACAGATGGATATGCCAGGGCATTCATTTGCAAGGAGAGAGAGCCAGCCATCGGTAGATCAGAAGCCCAAGTCATCCGCATCAAACATCCTCTTCCCGGTGGCAGATGGACCCAGTGGGGACAGCTGTGCCCTGGGAACTGGAATCCTCAAAGTCTCTTGGTCAAGACTCTGGCCTGACCTCACATCCTCACTTTCATGGCTGGTGAAACCCCTTCAGATGTTCCACTCTCTCTAGTCCACAAATACCTCAGTCTGTTATTGGTGAGTCCTGCTGTTCTGGGAGACTCTTTGTAAAGTGACTTGTGAATCTCCACTCTGGTTAACCACATTTGGGTTTCATGTCTCAACTCTCTTCGGACAGACTCTGTCCTGTTGAGAAAGCATGACTGGCACAGGGGAATTGGCAGGCAGTAGCTTACTGCACGCTGTAGCGAGAGGCAGTACGGGATCGTAGCTGAGAAGGCAGACTCCAGACTGGGTCCCAGCTCACTGCTTACCCATGTAAGTTACATAATCTCCCTCTGCTTCAGTTTCCTCTTCTTCAAAGTGGAGACGATAATAATACCTGCCTGTAGGGTTTGTGGTGAGGATGAAATGAGTTAATAAACAAAACCCTCAGAATAGTACCTGGTACTGAGCCCGCATCGTAGAAGGCTTTGCTGCTATTATTACCAAGCCCTAATATAAACCTTACCTACCTGATTCCCACCGTGAGATAAGTCATGTTCTTGTCCCCACTTTACCAATGAGAAAGCAGAAGCTTGGCAAGGTCAGATGGAGAGCTGGAAGTGAAACCCAGCTCTCTCTGACCGTGTAGCCAGGGCTCGCTCCATCACCCCATCCACCAGAGCCTCCACACGGGCACAGTGCACCCACTTCTCTTCTCTTCACTGGGTTCGGGTGGGGTGGGGGAAAGTCTATTTTCATCACTGCGGCTCATCCTTGAGCAAGAAAAAGGATCGTGTCCCCTGCCTACTGCAAGACCAGAGCTAGCTGGTGAGGAGCAGAAATTGTACAACGGGACCAGCTTCTGTGGCAGATGTGTCCACGGCTAAATGAGACAGAAGGTTCATTTCCAGAGTCGAGGAAGAATACCTGTCCCGAAACGTCCTCTGTGACCTTACCAGGGTGGACGGAGCAGGAGCAGCAGGGAGAGCTCAGTGCCCTACACACTGGTCCTTGTTCCTTCTCTGCGGTCCTAACTGCTGAAAGTGCAAAGGCTGCCAGCTCCCCACACGGCCATTTGCCCCTATCACAAGTGTCCCTGGTGCCTCTGGGTTTACTGAACACTTGAACATTGCCTTCAGGACAGTCACCTATGAAAGAGAAAATAATAAGAGAAAGTGAGAGCCAGTGACCATGAGATTCAAGCCAATAGAAGGGACCCATGTCCATTCCAGTCAGGGTGCTGGGGGGTAGTTGCTGGGAGTTGGACAGGTCTAGATTTCAAGCTGTCAGTCATAGTTGTATGAGTTTGGGCAAGCCATATAAACTCTCTGACTTCAGTGCTCTCTTTTTCAAAACAAAAAAATTATTCCTTACCTTGAAGGTTTATTGAAAGGAAAGGCACATGTGTGTAAAATGCTGGAACCATTATGGTGGAGATTGCGAGAAACACCATTAATTAGCCTAGGACAGTCACAGGCTAAGCTGGCTGGGAATACTTTTTAGGAGACTAAGAAAACAAAACACTAAAGTTTTTCTATATATAAATAAATTGCAAAGGGAAGAGAGAAAGGGACAAATATTTTTTAGTACCTGCTACAGGCCAGAGATCATATTACACCCTTTTCCCACACTGACTCTCACTATATCCCATGTGGTGGGTTTTATTACCCTCATTTTACAGATAATGAAACTGGTCATCGGGGAGGTTTTCCAAGACCACACAGCTAGACTGTGGCATGGTGAGGCCAAGAACCAAGGGTTCTTTCTGAGACACAGTTCACTTTTGCTCCTGAAAGTGAAAAATGCTAAAAACTACATGGGGAACAATGTGTGACTTTTATAGAATGGCCCAAAGCAAGTGCTTCTCAAAGCATCTTTGGGCAGGACTAGTTTTGTTTTGTTTTGCTTTAATTCACTAATCCATCACAGACTGTGACGTTTGTAAAATATAATAAATTACTAGAAATGTAAAATTTTAAAGGGCATATAAAATATAATAAACAGACCCAATTTTTTATATTAGAGTCAACACATAGAAGATTACTCTGTCAAATTGTTATAACATTTTCCAAGCACTCATTTGCTCTCCATTTCTTTGCTTCTCTCCTCGTGGACCAGGCTTGTGGAGCACACTTTGAGGAGCACCACCCTGGAGTTGAAGCTCTCGTGGTTTGCCTTCTGCCTCCAGGCAAGGATTGTGTGAAACTCCCAAGGTTGCTGGGCTATTTCCTTTTTCAGGGCATCTCTCCAGAGCCTCATACCAGCACTGTCATTTTAGATCAGACCCATCTCCAAGTAGTTTCTATCCAGTCTGGATCAGAACTTTGGATTCCAAGGTTTATTTGAAACTTTTGGGCTGAGACCTCATTCCTCCTTTTCTCCCCTGGCCATATCCCTTCGTCCCTGATGGTTTTCCGATCATGGCCTCCTCTGTAAACACCAGGCCATTGCAAAGTCCGTTTGAGAGCCACGCAGAGACAGAAGGTAGAGATTCTTTGAGCAGGTGGGAAAGGTAGGACAGGTGAATCAGAAAACCTATGGTCTCCACCTATCAAGCGCTTTCAGGTGTCACCCCTGGGCAGGTGGCACTTTGCATATATTATCTCACATTATCTTTATACCCACCTTATGAGGCTGCTATTATTGTCCCAATTTTATAGATGAGGAGATTGAATATGAAAGAAATAGCAGAGCAGGGACTGGAACTCAGATCTGCCTGAGACTTCGCAACCTAATCCCTTAACCCCTACCTAATGCCTGGCTGAAGGAATCGAAAGCCCCGAAGGCACCTCCACCACCAGCCTTGAGTGCTGCACTTTGAGCATGTTGTGAACGAGCCCAGCTGGCAAGGTCCACAGAGCACGCATCTGCCCACAGCACTTCTCCGCCGCTGTCCCTACCATCTGTCCTTCCCCAGACTCCTGGCTCCATATTGCACAACTTTTTTTTTTTAAGCTAATCCAGTGAAGCAGTGGGAGTGGAGAAGGAACAAGAAATCTGTAACTGCTTGTGATCAATTAATTGTAAGACCGCTGCAGGTTGCATGACTAAAGCAGAGCCCCAGGACAGTGGGGACCAAGCAGGTGTTTGCAAGTCCCCCTTCCCCCACCTTTTGCCCACTCACCCTAACTGTCCCTTCAGGGGTCATCCTGGGCTTTGAGTCCAGAAGACACTGTCCCTGACCACTTTGCCTCAGGCTTGACAGTGCAGCCCTCCACTGCAACAATGACAGTCACCATTTGCTGAGGGCCTCCTCTGGGCTAGACTCTGTCTGTGTCTTATCTCCCTGCATTTTTACTGTAGTCCTTTAAGGAGTTACCCATATTCTCCACAGGAGGCTGAGACTCAGAGGAGTTCAGTAACTTAGACAAAGAGCTAGTAAGGAACAGAGTAGGATTGGAACAGAGGTCTCTCCATCATGGGCTGCTGCCTCCCATCATGACATCGTATTTGCAAAGCATTCAGCATGTGGAAAGTGCTCAGTAAATAAATCCCTGAGACTAAGCAAAATCAGAAGTGGTAGGCAAAACAGGAAATGGTTTAAAAATGTTACGGTACATTCGCATAATGGAATACTGCTCGACCACGCAAAATGATGTAGAAAAAGTTACTGATGTAGAAAAATGTTCCTGAAATTGAATGAGTGGGGCAGAGTACAAAAGAATGTGTACAGCATAAGCCTATTTGAGTACAGTTGACCCTCCATATCCATGGGTTCTATATCCATAAGATTTAACCACCACAGATCAAAAATATTATATAAAAAAAGAAAGGATGGTTGCATCTGTACTCAACAGATACAGGCTTTTTTTCTTATCGTTATTCCCCAAACAATACAATATATACAATATAACAACTATTTACATGGCATTTGCATTGTATTAGGTATTACAAGTAATCTAGAGATGATTTAAGGTATATAGGAGGATGTGCACAGTTTATATGCAAATACTACACCATTTTATATAAAGGACTTGAGCATCCATTAATTTTGGTATTCATAGGGGGGGTCCCAGAACCAATTCCCCAAGGATACTGACGAATCACTGGACATCAATCACCCATCCACATAGATGGGTGTGTACACATACATATACACACTTTAAAGAAAAATACATCAAAATATAAAAAATGGATGTATCTTTGTGATGAGATTGAGAGTGGTTGTCATATTCTTCTTCTTGACTATCATAATGTCTAAAGTTTTCATAATAACTCTGGCCTATCTCGGGAGATCACACCTGGGCACCACTGGAGGACTGATAGGGAGACAGGGCACTTGACAATAAGGACAACCAGGTTGTTGTATTTTGCCTTTTTTCTTAAATGTCCTGTAAGTGACTTAAGTGCATCTCAGTCTTTCATTGCCACCAATCTGGCAATCTGGCAACTTATTCCAAAAGAGTCCAATGATTAAAATGTGGAAAGAGTTAGGGCTTCCCAAAGCCAGGATTTTTGAAGATCCAAATTGGACTTGCTCAACGTCACTCATGGTTTATTTCCATTGCTTGTTCCCAAAGCCTGTTTGTTTATGGTGAATCTGTTTTCCCAATCAGCTGACAATAGGAGGGAAAGCAGAGAAATCGGCCACTCGGGCCCTGTGCAGTTTTAGTCCCCTTGATGTCACTATTGTGAAAGGCTGTCCAGGAGTGTGCAGTTGTCTCAGCCCCAAGCCGAAGTGAAAGAGGCGTCCGTCCTCCTTGAGGGTAAGGGATACGCCCTGAGGCCGCACAGCTGACCTCATCACCCTCCCCAACCTTTCAGCCAGGCCCTCAGTGACCAGCAGGCACGGACTGACCTGCGAAAGGTCTCTCACTGAGCGTTTTACATGGTAGCTGTGCTGTGGAATCTCAAATCAGCCATCAGGGGAGGAGAACAGGAGAAAGAACACAACCGCCGGCATCAGAAGCTCCTGGATTGACATTCCCCTCGCTCTAGCTGCGTGACTGTGGACCAGCGTCTCCTCCTGGTCTGACTTGCACGTCCTCCCTGTAAAATGGGTCCAACATTGGGTTGTCAATAACCTATGTAAGATGCTTTGGCGTCCCCTCAGCTGCAGCCTGATGTCAGCAGGTTTTCAACAGGTGGCAGCTGTTGTCAGATGAGCCAGTTTTCAGTCTGATTGCCTAAGGTAGAAAATGACATTGGTATTCTTATTACCTGGGTTCTTGACAAGCTGGAGGTTGTGGTGACAGGTGGAGATGTTGTAACTTATCCCTGAGTTAAGGGACAACTCATAAAACAAAAACCAGTGTTGAGGTACATATGTCTTTTCCCTCCTTGTCAACCAAGTAAAACATGGTAACTATTAACACCATCTGGCCAGATAACAGATACGCTCAACATCGTATGCTGCCTTCCTCAGCCAACACCAAGAACACCTTCCCCTGTTGGGACCTACTCTTCTTCGTCGTTTTGCAGGGTTGAGATACAGCTCAGTCACTCACAGGACATTAAAGAAAAACAAAGGCAAAATAAAGCAACTTGTCATACTTATTGTCACATCCTCTCTCCACGCAGCCCCTCTGATCACCTTCAGCACACTCTTCCGAGACTAGATAATTGGCCAGAAGTGGCACAAACACCCTGCGACATCACCCACCCAGCTGTATGCCCACCCCCCACCTCAGCCCTTCCCGGGGCCAACTCGTGATCAGCACAGACGGCTTTGACCAAAGTCAGCCTGTCACTGTTGGAGCCCACCGGGAGGAGGAGGCTGCGGGACGGAGTGAAATCATGTTCTGAAATACAGCGGACTTTTAAGGAGCAGGCAAGCAGGGTCGGGGGCTGGGAGATGGGCTGGTCAGGAAATGCCGGTTTAAAGTTAGCTCTGACCTATTAATCAGCGGCAGGGACAATGATGCAGGAGGGGCGGGAAGGCCGGACATGTGCTCGCGCCAGATTTATGGGCCCAGAACAAAGGGTGGCCCGCTCGTTTAGAGAGTCTCTTTCCCTTTTCCTCTGGCAAAACGAGGACATTGTTTGAAAAGCCAAAAAGAACAAATATTCTAAAGACTGAGGTCATTTCCAGAGACGCAACAGGTCCTAATGGTAATCCGAGCACGCACTGAGGCGAGGGGCACTCAGAGCTGTGCGGTGGGCACATCATGGAACAGAAACCGCAGACCCCTTACCCGTGCCCCCGAAGGAGCTGGGACCACCCGCCTGGGGCCACTCTGAAGGCATCTAAGGAGGATGAATCCAGGTAAATCGCTCTGGACAGGCTCTCCTCTCAGACTGATGACAGGATCCCTGCCTCCTTCTACGCTCTGCAAGCTTCCCTGGGAAGGTCTTCCTGAGGCAGGACTGCCCACGACACCACAGACCTCAGCTTCCACCCCGTGCAGGACAGGGTCCTGTTTCAACAGCTGTTCTCGTTTCACCAGGCCGGGGGAGAAGAGGAAGGTGAGACGACTGGGAAGGAAAGAACAGAGAGGGTGCTCGGCCAGGCAGCTGGATTACAAAACAAGCCACTCCCCTGGAGAAGAGGTACTGACTCTGACTCTCAGAATCTCTTGGAGTTTGGGGCCGACTGGCTGTGACCTCACAGCCTCCCCCTCCTCGTGGGTGACACCTTCACTCGGGTGCTGGCTGCCTTGTACCTGGACCCTCCGGAAGGGCTGCCCTGACTCCTGTCTTGCTTTCCTCCAACCCAGCACCCGCATAGCCACCAGGATGAGCTTCCTAATCTACCTATCTGACCTTCTCCCTCCTGGCTAAAAACCATTTCATTGCTCTCCATTGTCTTCAAGAAAGACGTCAGAAACCTTGGCCTGCAACAGAACCTTCGTGTTATGGCCCCACTTGCCTTTCCAGCTCGTGTTCCATCCCTCCCCAGCCCCCACCACAGGCTGTAGCCCCAAGATTACTCTCTATTCCCTGAACAGGACATGTCTCTCCTGGAAAAATTCTAGCCTTTCTTTAAGCCCTAAGCTCCAGCGTTAGCTTGCTTTTCTGTGAAGGTGACCTACTCTAGGTTCAAACCAACCCACAGGCTGGCTGGGTTAACCACTTCTTTGCCTGGGGTCCCATGCACATGTTAACACTGCTAACAATAATAATAAGAGTACAGCATTTATCAAAGGGCCTGTACTACTTAATTGAGGGGTCACTTGAAGGCAGGAACTCCACTGAATGAAAGCCTGAATTCATGAACAATGACCTACTAGATCTGGTTACCCATGTATGTAGAGGCCCATGCAAACATTTTTCATGGAGCCCTTGTGTATACAAGCAATTAGAGTCACCCAAAATCAGTGTTTAAGCACCATTCTGACAGTCCAATGTCATGTGATACTGCAAAAGTAATACTCTCTGGCTGGCAGAAAAATTCTTTTCTCCAGGCAACACTTCTGGAATTGGCCCTGGTCATGGGTCTTTGGAACAACTTCATGGGCACAAGGCCTAGAGCCTCCCTGGGGCATCTGGTCAACTAAGAAGAGGCTTGATGCCAAAGGAGGGAGAACAGGGACCAGGGATGACATGGTCCAAGCTAAGCCCAGAGCACCTTGCCTGGTTGGCACTGCTGGCCTTGACCAGTCCTAAGCAGTGGAGGGGCTTAGAAGATGTTGAGGACAGCATTCTAAAGTGCAGGACCCCTGAGGCCCAGGACCTGGGGCAGATGCCCCACTGCCCACTGCTCCTAGGTAACCATGTGATTGTACATTTTGTCATTCCACAAACAGTGACCGAGCTCCTACTATGCACCATGCACTATGCACTTTATTAGAAGCTGAAGTCACATACTCATTGTTATTTATTCCTGTGAGTTAGCAGGTTATCTCTGCCAAGCAGTGAACTTAACAATAACACACCGAGACCAGCAGAGCACAGGAGCAGAGCTATCATCTAGCCAATCAGGAAACTGAGCCAGAGAGAGGCTGTCACATATTCCATGAAGGTCCAGCACGTGTTCTGCTCCTGGGTGTGGTTAGAAATGCACCAGAGAGGTTCCTGAAAGAAAGCAAAGGGCAATCCATTGATCTCACTTCCAAAAATAAACCAAAACGTGAGGAGAGAGAGAGAATGATGGCTTAGAGCCTATTCTGAGGTTCAACAGATGATGGAAATCGTGACTAAAATACACGCAAAGGGCTCCATACCGTGGGTTTGGGGTAGAGCTATGGGAAGTGTGGCGACCCCAGGGCTGGGGAGGACGCCGGCTCCTACCCCTCTCCCTGAGCCTCTGTTTCCCCATCTGCAGACTGCACCCTCACTTGTTGACCAGAATCCTCTGTGCGGTTGTGAGATTCAAATGATGTGAAAGGTCATGAACCATTGTATGCACTTACACACCCCCTGGCTTGCTCACAAAGAGGCAGAGGAGTTATTCTGTGGCTTTCTCACCTCACCCCAAAAAAAAAAGAGGGAGGTTTCAACAATGCGGGTTTGTATGAAAGGTGAGGTAAGCAATCTCTCCTCAGGCTAACTCTGAAGCCCTCTAGTGTGTAACACTTGGGCTCACTGTGAGCTTGCGCGCGCACGCGCGCGCGCACACACACACACACACACACACACATGCACACACAGCCTGATCCCCAAAGATTCCAACCTCCAAGTCGTGGTTCTCAACCCAGGGCAATTTTGTCCCCCATGGAACATTTGGCAACATGTGGACACACTTTAGGTTGTCACGCCTCAGGTGGAGAGAGGGTGGCTCTGGTATTAGTGGGTAGAGGCCAGGTTGCTGCTAAACTTCCTCCAGTGCACAGGACAGCCCCACAACAAAGAGTTATCTAGCCCCAAACATCAGTGATACCGAGATGGGGAAACTCCTCTCCAAGCCTTTGTTTGCGTCGTTCCCTCCATGAGCAGTGTTCTCTTTCTTTCCTCTTCTCTTCTCACTTAAATCCTGCCTCTCCAGAGAGAGCAAAGGCACCCTCACATGCTGCTGGGGGTTTTAAGCTAAAATAAACTTTTTGATAATGTAGTCGTAGCTAACAGAATTATAAACACCCATACCCTTAGAACAAGCCATTTCGGGGCTCACAGAAAGTCCTGTGCGCAAGGATGTTTATTGCAGCACTGTTTGTGATAAGAAAAGACTGAACACAACCCATCTGACCCCTTTAGGAGTGGTCAGTAGCTTTAAATTATAAGCAATTATCTGTAGCCCTTAAAAGTGAGGTCATTTCAAAGGAGCCAATAGGGAAAGGTCACTGAGATACATTGCTCAATAAAAAACAGTGCTCAGAATGGCCTTATTAATATGTCCCATTTGGTAAATAAGTAAAAAAAATCCTTACATATATTTGTTTGTTTGTTTTTGAGACAGAGTCTCGCTCTGTTGCCTGGGCTAGAGTGCTGTGGCATCAGCCTAGCTCACAGCAACCTCAAACTCCTGGGCTCAAGCAATCCTCCTGCCTCAGCCTCCCAAGTAGCTGGGACTACAGGTATGTCCGGCTAATTTTTTCTGTTTTTAGTTGTCTGGCTAATTTCTTTCTATTTTTAGTAGAGATGGGGTCTCGCTCTTGCTCAGGCTGGTCTCGAACTCCCGAGCTCAAATGATCCTCTGGCCTCAGCCTCCCAGAATAGGATTACAGGTGAGAGCCACCAGCCCCAGTCCATATATTTGTGTATATCTATAGAAAATACCTATAAGCATGTGTAAAAAAGTGTTAATAGTGATTGCCTTTGGAGAGATGGACTTGGTCAGGGCACTTAGAAGATGTAGTCATCATTTCATTAACCATCATACAGTTTGAATTTTTTTACACATATGCATGCATTTCTTTTTTATTTAAGAAAAAGCAGTTCATTAAAAAATTCTTAATTGGTTAATCTAAGTGAAGGGCCTACATGTATTCATTGTATTATTCTTGCAACTTTTCTCTTGATTTGAAATTTTTTTCAAAATAAAAACTTTATAAAAAGCATCCAGAAAAAACAAATAGGAGAATATCTTCATTGCCTTAGAGTAGGTTAAGATTTCATAAACAGTACTCAAAAAGAACTAACCCAGCCAGGCACGGTGGCTCATGCCAGTAATCCTAGCACTCTGGGAGGCCGAGGCTGGTGGATCGCTCAAGGTCAGGAGTTTGAGACCAGCCTGAGCAAGAGCGAGACCCCATCTCTACTAAAAAAATAGAAAGAAATTATATGGACAACTAAAAATATATATAGAAAAAAAAATTAGCCGGGCATGGTGGTGCATGCCTGTAGTCCCAGCTACTTGGGAGGCTGAGGCAGTAGGATCGCTTAAGCCAAGGAGTTTGAGGTTGCAGTGAGCTAGGCTGATGCCATGGTACTCACTCTAGCCCGGGCAACAAAGCGAGACTCTGTCTCAAAAAAAAAAAGAGTACATGGGTTAGCCACAGACTTAAAGAAGGTATCTTCAGTAGATATATCCAATAAAGGTCTTGCATCCATAATATATAAAAATTCTCCCAAATTGATATGAAAAAGACAGTCAATACAACTTTTTTAAAAATAAGCAAAAGACTTCAACAGGCATTTCACAAAAAGAATATTCGAATGGCTAATAATCATAGGAAATGATGCTCAAAATCATTAGTCATCAGGAAAATGCAAAATAAAACCACAAGGAAATGTCACTTCTCCCCCCACCAGAATTGCTAAAATTAAAAAGACTGTACCAGGTCAGGATAGAGAGTAACTAGATTTCTCACACATTGCTGAGGGAAGCATAAAATGGTACAAACACTTTGAAAGTTCATTGACAGCATCTGCCAAAGCTGAATGTTCCAGCCTTACCTCTGCAAACCTTCCCTGATCTACACAGATTTTCCTTCCCATAATCCCTCTGATCTACGCTGTGTGTTTACTGCTGTTTAAATTCTGCTGTACGTTCTCAAACTCTCTTTGGTTCTACCTAACTAGGGTTTGCTGAACACCTACCTAAGCTAAGCACATGGGAATAAGGAGACGACCTATTTGACAGATTCTATTTTATGTGCCCTGCAGGAGCTCATAGACAAGACAGAAGTGGAAACACACATGCATAGTAAGACACAGATGCTGCTTTAGACTAATCTTCTCCTCCCAACTAAATTCTAAGTTTAGATCCTGCTTCACCCTTCTTCACAGTGCCTGAATCTACAGTGACCCCGAAGTAGGAACTGAGAAAGTAAAAATCTGTTGAACTGATCCAGTTGACATGTGTCCACAGACAGCAAGAGAGATTTGGGCTAGGTAAAAAGAATAGACCTTTGTCACTGACAGCTTTCACAAGAAGGCTTTAGGATATTTAAAACCTTGCCCACACTGGCCAATGTTATGTCCATTAGCTTATCCCATTATCACAACAACCCTGTGGAGTAGATTTTATGATCACCATTTGACAGACGAGAAGATTGAGGTCAA
>CM052443.1:108235321-108341423 GCA_028533085.1 Varecia variegata | reverse complement strand
ATATATGAGATAAAGCATTATTATATCTACTCAGAACTTGTGCAAATTTATTCAATAGAAAAATGGACAAAGAGCATTAACTGGCAATTAATAAATTAAGAAATGCAATGGTACTAAACATGAAAAATATTCAAATGCACCAAAGTGATCTAAAAAATGTAAATTAAAACAAGATCACTGCAGAATATAAATTGATTCAATCTTTCTAGAAGACAGTTTAATAATATAAAAATTTTAATTATGTGAATATTCTGATCCAGAAGTTTTACTTCTAGGAATTCATTCTAAGAAGATAATTAGCCAAAGGAACAATGATGTAAGTCAAGGATATTGATTAAAATGTTTGTTTATATTATAATAGCAAAAATATTCAACAGCTAAATTTCTACCAATAGGAAATTGGTTATATAAATTATGATAAAAGTCATACAATGAACTTCTAAACAGCCACTAAATATGTTAATCTACTTGACACAGAAATATATCCATTACATAGTGTTCAGTGACAAAAATATAGTGTCATGTCTTTCATGTAAAATTATATGTGCATTGTGTGTGTGCATTTGCAGTGTGCTAACTAGAAGGATATTGACCACTATATTAATGGAATTCCTCCTAGATAATATAATTCAGGATAATTTTTTTCTTCTTTATGCTTTCTTGGTTGTGTTCACCTTTTTCTGTATTGAGTGTCTATAATTTTTGTAATTTTCAAAATAACAAAGGTATCTTTACTGTAAAAGCGCAAACACTGAAAAAAATATTGAATGTCCCTCCTAAGTCTTCTTTTCTAAGCTAAGCGTTCTGATGTTTTCAAAATGTCTTCAAGTGAAATGAACTGAAGTTCCTCAGTGTCCTGGCTTTCCTGTTCAAAAGCTCCCACCCCACCCAGGTTACTTCCATCCCCCTGAAAGTGCCGTAGCCAGAAGGGAACAGTGACCCGGATGTGGCCTCCCCAGCCAGGAGCAGAACGTGGCACTCACGACGCGGCCACGGTGTGATTAGCTTGAGTGGCGACACACCCGCTGCCGATCCTCGCCGGCTCCCTGGTCTTTTCACACAGGGGTTGTCGTTAAGACACGGGTCCCCTCATGTATTAATGCTCTTGCTTACAGGGCCCCGATGCAGGAATCGACATCTACCTCTACTGACATCTCATCAGCCGAGACTGGGCTCTTTTTACCCTGTAGAAACTGAGTCATCCGAACAGTGCCTCCACTGTCCCCTTAGACCATCGGGAACTTTAAAATGATGTGGTCATTTTCTCCCAAGATTACCTGAGTTCTTCCCGATAACATAAATTCAAATGCAATCCCCTAGCTGCTTCCTCTCTGTTCTAGGAGAGGAAATGGTCTACTTTGCAAATCAAAAGCATGCATTTTTCTAATCCATTATTGGTAAGCGTGTCAGTCCATACAGAGATTCTGGAAGGCAACTAGAGGATGTTTCTGAAAATATTAAATGTGACTAATCTTTGACACCAAAATTACCCTTCTGTATGTATTTCTTTATGCACTGTTATATATAATTTGACTTTCAGGATGACTTTCTAGAAGTGTTTTATATCTACATATATATTCATTATTCATCACGGAAGTGTTTATGATGGTGAAAAATTGGAAGCAAACTAAATATTAAAACAGTGAGGGGGTCAAGTAATCAATGTATAATAGTCCTTATACAATTAAATATAATATGGACTTTAAAAATAATGATGTAGTCCCATAATTATTGTCATGGATATTAACAAAATATTGAGTGAAAAAAGTATGATTAGTTCAATTTCTTTTTAAGAAAAAAATATGTGGGAAAAAGGAAATGTTTAGAAGGACATGTTTTAAAGGTGTAAGAGGTTATCTCTGAATGTTGAAAGACAGGTGACTTTTTTTCTGATTATTTTTTATCGTGAACATGTGCTGGTTTTTAATAACTAGAAAATAAATATTTATTTGGAAACTCTTAAAATATGTGTTTCCCTGTTTCTATTCAAATGATGGTTTGTACTTGAAGTTCCATTTACCGTTATATCCTGCATTAACTTTTTCTCTAAAGGGCCAGATAGGGCTAGCTGTGGTGGCTCACACCTGTAATCCCCAGCACTTTGGGAGGCCAAGTTGGGAGGATCACCTAAGGCCAAGAGTTCAAGACCCACCTGGACAACACAGCAAGACATCATCTCTACCAAAAATTTTAAAAATAATTGGCTATGATGGTGCACACCTGTAGTCCTAGCTACTCATGAGGCTGAGGCAGGAGGATCCCTTGAGCCCAGGAGTTACAGTGTGCTTCGATCGTGTCTCTGCACTCCGGCCTGGGTGACAGAGCGAGACCCTGTCTCAAAAAAAAATAAAAGTGCTTTTTCTTTCTCCTACTTGGTGCTTATAATCTGTCACTTATACTTTGCATCAGTTAGCTTCTGCTGTATAACAATTCATCCCAAAACTTAGCAGCTCAAAACAACAGTTGTTTATTTTCTTATGATTCTAAGGGTCAACAGTTTGGGCTAGGATCAACTAGGACAGCTCATTTGTTCCATGTGGGATCCACTGGGGCTGAGGTGAGCTGACCATCAGCAACTTCATGCACGTCTGGCTGGCTGTCGGCCGGGAAGATGTAAGTAACCGGGCCATGTGTCTCTTGTCATCCGGTAAGTTGCTGAGGCTTATCCACATGCCAGTGGTTGCAGTGTGACCAAGAGCAGCCGGAGAGGCCAATCCCTCATCTGAAGCACATTTCAAGCATCTGACTACATCACTTTTGCTAGTATCTTACTGACCAAACAAGTCACATGTTGGAATCATGGCCAAGCTAAGATGCCAGGGCTGGAGAAATAGATGCCACCTCCTGATAAGAGGAATTGCGGTTACATTGCACAGGAACACAGATACAGGGTGGAAAATAATCTGTGAC
The DNA here is from genome assembly GCA_028533085.1 of Varecia variegata. Lineage (NCBI taxonomy): Eukaryota > Metazoa > Chordata > Mammalia > Primates > Lemuridae > Varecia > Varecia variegata. The sequence goes on along the minus strand of CM052443.1, from coordinate 108,338,513 downwards.
CCTTTTTGCAATCTGATCACCTCCATCAACAATCTTTCTGAGGGTCCTTTCTCCTTCCAGGAGCTCTTCCAAGCATCTCCCACTCAGGTAGTCCTGTGCAGAGGACTGTTCCACCTCTCCTCAAGGTGCTCCTTGGCCCATATGTTTTTGCCCAAGAAATACCAATCTCAACGCATCTTTTCTGGATACAGCCCCATCATTCTTTTTCTCACCCGCAGGCAATTATTTCCTATCCTGGAAAAGTGAGTTGAGCAGTTTTTTATAATAAGCCTGCTCTCAAAATATTTCTCCACTCTCTGATTTCCCTCTTTAAAACTTGCATTTAAATGATTAGCCTGCACCATTCACTGAATTTTCCCTGCTCTCCATGTGTTCGTTTTCAGGCCTTTGAAAAAGGAAGATTATGAAACTGGGACAGTTCCCATGGTGACACATTGGCTTCTTTGATCCTCTTGGCTCTCACACGGCGACCGAACCACCCAGACAGCCGAAGCTCATTATGATCCTTTCTGTGACGAGGGATCACACTTCCTTCATTCACCCGCCTTCTCCCAGCCGCATATATGACACTGCTGGCAATACTTAAAAGAAAACACAAATCTTGCTCAACAACCAACATTGATGGAGATACTGAGAGACAGCTGAGGTGTGAGGAAGGGGCACTACCTAGAGAGCCAGAAGGTCCAACCAGCTGCAGACCCAGCCTCCGCCACATCCCTTTGACCGGGGACATGGAAGCACCCGGCATAGTACAGAGAGCAAATACAGTGCTCAGTAAATGCTCATCCATTCACATTGCCCACCACTGTGTGCAAAACTCTGTAGGAGAAGGCCACGTGGGACTCGGAGATCACTGACACCCCACTGGGAGCTCCCAAGATGGTGGCCAGTGACAGCTCCCAGCCCAAATCTTCCATGTTCATTCTCAAATAAAAGGATGATGGGAGAAGAAAAAAAAAAAAACTCTCAAACATTTGTCACCTTCTGAGCTTAATGAGGATAAAATGTCTAATAATGACAATGACCTCAGACTCACTTTGTCATCCAGACTATCCCCAGCTTCAGCCCCAAGTCCTGACTGGATTCCTATGGAATAGACACACTCCAATGTCAGTCCACTGACAGTGCGACCTCCTGCATCCCATCTTTGATAGGCAGTATCTCAAGAAGAGTTTGGAAAGTTCAGCTCATAGAAGGAACAGAGGGAACTGGATAATGAGATTATAGTCACAAATGACAACTACTTTGGTGAGAGAATCTCTGGATAGACAAAAACATTAATAAGAACAGAGAGTGTCTGCAGCTTTGGCCAGGTGTGGTGACTCACGCCTGCAATCCTAGCACTCTGGGAGGCCGAGGCGGGAGGATTGCTTGAGGCCAGGAGTTCGAGACCAGAGAGCAAAGAAGGCTATCTTTCTACAAGAAATAAAGGTGATTTCATTTTGGCTAATATCAGCTGGTTGCTTATATTTTTTCTTTAAAAATGGCAAGAGACTGGGTGTGGTGGCTCACACCTGTAATCCTAGTACTTTGGGAGGCTGAGGTGGGAGGATTGCTTGAGGCCAGGAGTTCAAGGCTGCAGCAAGCTATAATCACACCACTGTACTCCAGCCTGGGTGAGAGAGTGATACCCTATCTTAAAAAAAAAAAAAAAAGCAAGAGAAAATTAAAAACAAAGAGTTAGTTTAAATTAGAGTTGATTGCAAACCCAGCCTATTATTTGGATGACCATGAGTGAATTAATTTAAACTCTCTGAACCTTAGAATGTTAATCTATAAAATGTAGATAATTATGCTTATAAGCTCTGTTAATATATCAACACCTAGTAGAGATGACTCAAAAAATGAGCAAATAAATGACAATATATACTCTTCCCTACTTGGTCTTTGGTACCCCCAAAGCAGTCTTAAGGGGAGAGAGAGAATTTTGCATCTAAGATGTGCCAGGTGCCTTCTGTAGAATAACCTCAATTCTCAGCTCTATTTATGTCCAGTTTTCCAGATGAGGAAACTGAAGCTCAATGAAGTTAGGAAACTGGACCAAGATCACAAAGCTACTAAGCAGAGGGTCTTCCTGACTCCAAAACTAATACTCTTTCTAAGTCATTGGCCAAATAGTGCTAACCATACCACACCAGAACAGAGCAGGGCTTGGGTAGCCCATCGGGATGTTTTTCCTGCAGAAACACCTGGATTAGAGCTTGGCTGGGTGTCCCAGAGGAGGGGATTTGGCGTGGCTGGTGGAAGCATTTGGCAGGCACCCCAGGGAACCCGGTTTGATCTGGCCTTACGCACAGTCTGCACCGATGAGCAGGAAGAGGGTGTAGCACGGGCTCTAATGAAGTCCGCAGATGCTGGAAACGTATCGTAAACACCAGTGGGTGTGAGTGACCAGGAGGGTGGAGGAGCAACAATGAGGTTGCTCTGGCAGCCCAGAGCGCGTAGGAATGTGGGCAAGAGGTAATGAAAGAAAACCCTACTCACTGGGGCTTGTTTGGGAACAGAGCAACCCAGACACTCTCTGAATAAGAGGCGAGGGTCTGTGGAGGCAAGTGTGGCCCGGAAGCCAGAGGTGGCTCCCAGAAAAGATGGTGCAGAAACCTAGGGTTCTGAACTGCAGGCCCCATTCACCAGCCAGTGTCAACAAGCAAGCCGGTACACAACTCTGCAGGGGCAGTCGGAGTCTAAAACGTGGTCTCTGCTTACCAATAATTGTATTATTAATATTAACTAATTTGAATTCTGATTCCCTACTAGCTGAATGACTTAGCAAATAAATAACAACTTTAAGCTTTACTTTTCTCATCTGCAAAATAAATAATAATTAGCACCTTCCACATACAATCATTGTAAGGATTCAATGATATAATTCTTCTTAAAAAAAATACTTAGCATAAATAATGTTCAGCCCAAGCTAAATCCTTAATAAAGGGCGGGTGTTCATGGTATCACTATTAAACGTTTCTTGCATGCCCACGCACCAGGCCTGACATTGTCCAGATACTAGCAGGAAGCAGTTGGTACACTCAGCTGGGATACTCAAAATACATTTTATTAAAGGAGCTATTTGTCACGGTCCAGATAGGATTGCATGGAATAACAATGGATTCTAGCAGTAACAGCGCTGAGGACCTCATTCCTCCTCACTACCATGCCTGGCTAGAAGATGGAGCCCAAGTGGTGACTGGCCACCACCACTGGGAGCTGGAGCTGGATGGTGGAGGGAGGGATGCCTTGTTGGCCAGACCAGGCTGAAGCAAGGGGGCCATGAGGGGAGCCTCTTTCTTCTCCGTGTGTCCTCAATCTTCTGCCACTACTTCCCATTGGCTGAATTCCAGGGGGCAGGCAGAGGGCAAGTGTGCTGTCGTGGTCAGCCTTGGGCACCAACAGAGCAGGGCAGGGAAGGGTGGAACCTGGATCTGGGGATGGGAAACAAACAGAAGCCCAGGCTCCAAAACGCTTTTGTTAGTCTCATCAACCCCATGAAAGTTGATGTCGTTATCGTCCCTTTTCCGATGAGGGAATTTGGCTCAGAGAGGTACAGCACTCACTCAGATGCCCGGCTAAAACAGTGGCTCAGCCTCCACCAGAATCCACATCCAACTCACCACGCCTCCTCCACCCACTCGTAGTTGTCCAGTCGTTGAGACAATAGATTTGGAGGCCCCTAGTACATTGCGATTTGGGGGAAGAATTTTCTACATGAAACCAAAAGGTTGAATAGAATTCTAAATGATTTGGGGCAAAAGGGCAATTCATAAAAACAAGCAGACTAGGAAAAGCAAAGCCTGGGTGCCCACTTGTGTTAAGGGTGAAGTCGTTTCGTGAACAGACAGCTCCCCGGGTGCCCGCAGTGCCCCCGGCGTTACTGGGCGACGAAGATAACAGCGGTCAGCACAGCTTTCACTTACACAGCACTTCCACGCACGTTATGTGTGTTCACACACTTTAATAATAGATTTGATTCACTTAATCATCATTAAATCCTTTCCTCAAACATGGGCACTAACCTTGAAAAACTGCCCCAGTCTCACGTGAGACTTATTTACAGATGGTCCCAGCACGGTGATCGTTGCTAAGGCAGAGAGGCCACCAGATGTCTCAGAGCACAGAAGAGTCAGCAGTCCAAGGGGTGGCTGCCACCCGCTTCCCGGCGCCGACTGTGCGTCTCTTCCTACCTGAGCCCTCAGTGACTTCACAGGGCTGGCTTGAAATCTGCCCTGGTGGGAGCAGTCAGCAAACACTGTCAATGAAGCCTTTTATTTTAATTTTTTGAGGGAGGAACAATCGTTCAATATTTACCAGCACACTGTGGACCGGAGGGCTTTCCAGAGGAGGAAGGAAGTATTTGAGGTAGACTTATTTATAAGGAGATGGGAAGGTGTCCCAGCTCCCCATGCTCCCTTGCTCCGGCCTCACTGAGCTAATCAAGGGGCCCCGTCTCCCCCAACTCCTTTATGCTGTCCCTTCCCTTTCCCTGACAATTCTTTTCCTCTCTTCCACCAGAGAAACCCTTGCTCCTGGTGAGTCTCTCTGAAGACCTTTCTGGGCCAAATCCTGCCCAGGACCCCGCTACCAGTTGAATGACTTCGGGCCTCCCTTGACATCGCTAAGCTTTGTTTTCCTCGGCTGTAACAGGAGGGAAATATTCTTTCCCATTCCAGAGCTGACCTGCCTACTCCACAGAGTCACTGTGGGAGTCGAATAGATGGTCCCTGCCAACTGCCACTGCCACCAAGTGAAAAAGAGAAAAAATTATTAAGGAAGGAAGGAAGAGAGGGAGGGAAGGAGGGAGGAAGGAAGGAAGGAAGGAAGGAAGAGAGAGAGTTGGTCCAAGAGCCACACTGGAGAGGTGAGCACCAACAAAGACACGCAATGAAACGCTGGGCATCAGAGCTGGAAGCAAGCTCAGAAACCATTGAAACCAATCTTCTCAACTTACAAATGAGAAAAGCAAGGCGCATTTAGCCGGCGTGTTCCTTGGCTAGATTACTGAGGGCAATGGGAAAACATGATCCCATGAGTGTCCCAGAAGATCTGTCGTGTTTGCCCACCACGGACATGTGGGCACCACCAGGCCAGACCTCCCAGGAATGAGATGCTGGAATTGGTGCAGAAGCAACAACTGCCCGCAACTTTCTAGGCAGTGGGCCAGCCAGAGGAGGGCTACATCTTGGACAAAAAGAGAGGGAGGTGGGGGTGAGCTGTGCAGAGACCCTGGCAGGGAGAGACCTTTGAGGGTGACCTTGAGTAGTGGGTGGTTCGTGTGGTCTCAGCCCCACTACTCCCGTTGAGACGGGTAGGAGGGGAGGCAGACAGGGCAGCAAGGAGAAGGGGGGCCACGCCAAATGGCAAGAGCCAGTCTAAGAGGACAGCAGTGGTCCAGGGGACTCTCTTGGAGGAGTCTGAGCTCTGAGGCAGCTCTGCATGGGCTCAGGTGAAACGAGGCATCTCCAGTCACATGGGTGACACTGAGGTGAAGGTCAGGTCAAGGCCGGTTAAGTCTCAGGGGAGCCCATAGGGAGGAGCTCCTGGTGCAGGTGGGTGTCCACAGGAGCCCAGAGGCCCTGGGGGGACACAAGTGCAGGGGCAGGGCCACGGCTGTCCTCTTCCTTCCCAGAAGAGCCCATGGAAGGACTTAGTGATGTTTTTAATCATGTTTTAATTATACAAGTCATACATCAACACATTCTCAAAGCAAGCAACTCAAACATTGCATATGAAGCAGAAACCTCCCTGAGGTCACCCACCCCTCCACGCTCCCCACAGGCTCACTACAAAGCACGTCCTTCCAAGCCTCCATCTATGAGTTTTTACCCGCAGTTGTTCATAGGAGAAATATGTAGCTTTGTGTGTGTCTGTGTTTATGGTTCTATATTAAAGGAATTGACCACACGTGCTATTCTGAATCTTACTGTCTGAGCCTGAGACCACTGCATGTACAGATACAGCCGCAGCATTCTTTGTAAACCTCCCCATACAATTCCATAGTGGGGGAGGGTAGGGGGGCTTTATCTAATTTTTCATTTTCAAACAATGCACCAATGACTATCCCTTCACAGGCCTGCTATAGAAAGAAAAAAAATTGTATTTTATATACATTATACATTTTTATTTCATATATATTTCATTATATATGTTCATTGTATATTTATATAATATATTCATCATATTTCCATATATTGCATATATATTTATATGTAATCGAATGAATATTATATTACATTGTGTTCATTTGATATATAATATAATCATTATATTACAATATATTCATTTTATATCTAATTTGTTCATCATATATAACATATTCATTTGATATATGTATGAAAAACTATGCTACTTTAGAGGTAAGATTCTACTGGGGGAAGTGGGCACTCCAACCCTTGATTTAAAGCCAGTCCAGGCTGGGCACGGTGGCTCACGCCTGTAATCCTAGCACTCTGGGAGGCCGAGGCGGGCGGATTGTTTGAGCTCAGGAGTTCGAGACCAGCCTGAGCAAGAGCGAGACCCCGTCTCTACTAAAAATAGAAAGAAATTATATGGACAGCTAAAAATATACATAGAAAAATTAGCCGGGCATGGTGGCGCATGCCTGTAGTCCCAGCTACTCGGGAGGCTGAGGCAGAAGGATTGCTTGAGCCCAGGAGTGTGAGGTTGCTGTGAGCTAGGCTGATGCCATGGCACTCACTCTAGCCTGGGCAACAGAGTGAGACTCTGTCTCAAAAAAAAAAATAAATAAATAAAGCCAGTCCAGACTAAGATCTTGAAAGAATATTGTCAGGAACTGTGACTGCATGGGACCAAAAAGCTTAATAAGTCCTTTCCCATCTCCACTTGCACAGACTCTATATATTTTCTGCCCCCTTAGTCATCCTTTGGGTGAGTTCCCCGTATTTATGCTTGTTTTTTTTTTTCATCTGTCCTCATAAATCAATCCCTGCAGTCTCCTAATCAAAGCCAGCTTTTCAAACGAAACCGTAGCTGGGTGTTTAACTAACTAAATATTGTTTTTCCTCTAGCACTGACAGAGAGGGAGGGTGGGATGCAGCCTGATCACTGTCCTCCCTTCCCCGGTGACCCCAGGAAACTGCCACCACAATTGCTGACCAAGACCCAGATGGGCGTCAGGCAGAGGGTCTGGAGGGGGCGGCAGTCGGAAGGTTTCCCTTTGCTCCCTAGATTTTTGCTCTCTACCCCTGGGCTTTCCAGGAAGCAGGTCACCCTTCCCACGGCCACACTTAATAAAGGAGGAACATACAGTGTGAAGATGCCTGCAGTGGTACCCAGCTACACGATGCCCTCAGAGTGTGGTTTCCACTGAATTCTCCTTCCGTGGGGCCTGCTAACCGGTCAAGGGGTCTGCAGCTCCAAACACTGTCCCACCCTGGTCTCAGGTGTCTGTTCTTGTGGCCTCAGCAGTAGCCAGACTGGGTGCATTTCCCCTGAAACCTGCCCTCGAACCTGCCCTCACCTTCCAATTGCCTACATCACCTACAGCCGAGTTCCCAGAATGTGTTCCCCAGACTAGCACCACCAGTGTCACCTGGGAACTTGTTCCAAAGGCAAATCCTCAAACCCCACCCCAGACCTATTGGATCAGAATCTCTAAGGGTGGGACCCAGCAATGTGTGTTTTAAGGAGCCCTCCAGGTAATTCTGACACATGCTCGAGAGTAAGAAGCATCGACCACAGGATAACGTCCAAGCTCCTAACTCAGACATCCAGCCCTGCGTGCACGGGCCCTGGCAGCTCCTCCAGCCCATCTCTCACCATCATCCCTACAGGATGCCACACCACATGGGGCAGCCCAGCGTACCCGAGGGGGCCTCCTCTTCTCTGTGTTTGCTGCCCTTGTACCTGGAGTACACTTGCCTGCATGTATCAAATACCTACCTCCTATCTTTCAGACCCCACCTCAGTGTCCTCTAGAAAGTCCTCTTGGACCTCTCCAAGAATAGATAAAAATAACTAACATCTAGAGGGTACTGTTCCAAGAACTATACAGTTGTTCCCCCTGGATTGGTTCCAGGACCCCCTCCGGGACACCAAAAGAGGAGGATACTCAAGTGCCTTATATAAAATGGCATAGTATTTGCATATAACCTACACATATCCTCCCGTATACTTTAAATCATCTCTGGATCACTCATAACACCTAATGTAATGTAAAATGGCATGTAAATAGTTGTTATACTATACTGTTTTTTGGGGGTTGTTTTTAGCTTTTTTTTTTTTTTTTTTTTTTTGAGACAGTGTCTCTATCACCCATGCTAGAGTGCAATGGCATCATCATAGCTCACCGCATCCTCAAACTCCTGGGCTCAATCGATCCTCCTGCCTCAGCCTCCTGAGTAGCTGGGACTACAGATGTGCACCACCACGCCCGGCTAATTTTTCTATTTTTTGTAGAGACAGGGTCTCACTCTTGCTCAGGCTAGTCTCAAACTCCTGACCTCAAGCAAACCTTCCACCTCAGCTTCCCAGAATGCTAAGATTATAGGCATAAGCCACCGTGCCTGGCCTATACTGTATTATTTAAATAATAGGAAAAAAAGTCTGGGAGTTCACTTGCTCAAGGCTTCTTGGGCATGGCTCTGGGTAGAAAAAAGAATTTTTAATTAAAAAAAAAAGTCTGTACATGTTTAGTGCAGATGCTTTTTTTTTCCAAATATTTTCAATCTGCCATTGATTGAATCCACTGATGAGAAACCCACGAATACAGAAAATATACTGCATATGTATAGTTATATATAGAAAGACTGTTGTTGAGACATGTATCTATAGATAGTTATATGTAACTATATAGAGTGCTTGAGCAGATTAAATTTTACTTACATACATGTATATTTAATCTTCTCAATAACTATATAAGGAAGGTGTTGATATTACTCCCATTTTACAGATGAAGAAATAGAGGACCAGAGAATTAAATAATGTGTCCAAGTCAGCAAGTGGTAAAGCTGGGATTGGAACCCCTGGCTCTGGAGCCTTGATCCATTTTATTCTACTGCTTCATGTGATATGTGCAGCCCAGCGGTTTTAGCACCTTGGGCCCCGTGAGAGCACACCTGCTCCCACTGACCCATGACAGCCCTCGGTCCTGCCCGAGATGGGCCTTCTCCACTCCAACACCCACTGTTTCCTCAACTGGCCTCCATGTGACTTGGCCCCAGACCCACAGCTGCCAGCCCTGTCTCCACAGCTGACTTCTGCAAGGAGGAGCCTCCACATGTCCTCACATGGGCTGCCTTTGCTTTCTCCTATTTCCTGTTTCAAATTGCAGGGCACAAGCCTTTGCATCAAGAATGATGACATGACATGCTTTCTGAAAAATCTCATTTTCTAAAGGCATTTCCTATTGATTTCCTTCCTTATTGAGGCCCCTCCCAGCCTGGCTTGTGTTAAAAAAAAAAAAAAAAAAAGAGAGAGAGAGAGAGAGAGAGAGACAGAGACGGATAAATAAAAAAAGAAAGAAAGAAATCTGTGTTTTTCCAGGCTCAGAATGCTATGAGCCCTGTTGCTCACTTGGCTGTCAAATTGCTGTCTGGGAACCATGGATGAGCTGTGGAGCCAGTGTTCCCCCAAACCATGGGCCTTGAACCATCTCTGAAATCCAGCCACCCAAATCCCCTTCAGTTCCCCACCTCACCACCTTTGTGGGATTAGTGGAAGAGGCATCCTTCTTCAAGGGATTCTCTGACTTAAACGATCTGCCTCAGAACTGAAAGGACCACTTCCCACCCTCCCTCAGCTGGGCCAGGCTGAGTCTTCTCACCTGGGAGACCTTCTGCTGCGTCCCTTGAACTCTTCTCACTTGACCGGGGATCTCAGTACCAGTGTTGGAGTCAGATGAGCCTGAGCAGGAACAACAGTCCCTTATGAGCTGGGCGGCTTTGAAAAAGGCACTCAACCTCTCTGATGCAGTGTTCTCATTTGGAAAATGGAGACAAGGATAATCTGTATGAGTTTCCTCAGGTTGTTGTAACAAATGATCACAAACTTCATGGCTTAAAACAAAAGAAATTTAATTTCACAGTTCTGGAGGTCCAAAGTCCTACAACAAACCATTAGGAGGGCCACACTCCCCCTGAAGTGTGTGTGTGTGCGTGTGTGTGTGTGTGTGTGTGTGTGTATATATATATATATATATATATATGAATCCTTCCTTGCCTCTTCCAACTTCTGCTGGCTCCGGGTGTTCCTTGGCTTGGAGTTGCATAACTCCAATCTCTGCCTCTGTCTTCACATGGCCACCTCCTCCCGCTGTGTGTCTCTTCTCTGTGTGTCACTTATAAGGACATTTGCCATTGGATTTAGAGCCACCGGATAATCCAAGATAATCTCATCTCAAGATCCTTAATTATATCTGCAAAGACTCTTTTTCCAAATAAGGTCAAATTCACAGGTTCCAGAAGTTAGGATGTGGATATATGTTTTTGATGATCACCATTTAACGTGCTACAAATAGCTCATAGGGTTGTGGCAGGGTTGAAATGAGAGCATGAATAGAAGGTGACCGGTAGGGTGTCAGGCACAGAGTGTGCCCAACAAGTGTAGAGATGTAGTTCTCTTTCCCTGCTCCTCTGCCTCTGCCCCCACCCTGCCCCACCCCTGTCCATGGAAGCTGGCCTCTTGAGCTGGCTACTTATAGCTGGTCCACTGACACAAAGGCCACCTTAACAACTTGCATGTGATCATGGCTCCATAAGCCCTCCCACCATATACAGACCTCTCTGACTCATATGGGCATGGCACTTAGTTTATTTATCCCCATTATACAGATGGGTACATCGAGCCTCAGAGAGGTTACATCACTTGCTAGGTCCACTCTTCTAGTTACTGGCTTATCAAGTGAAGCCATCAATGTCCCCGAGTTCCAATGAGTGAGCAGAGGCGACCCTGATGAGGATGTCCTGCCACCGTGGGTCATCTGGAGGTGAAGAGAATACAGGGAGAGGACTGTCCAAGAACTGTCATTCCTGCCAAAGATCAAACGCACCTCTGCCTTTGCTGCAAGCCCGACTGTAAGAGCCGACGGCACAGCATTCCCCCTTGGAGGTCTGATAAAACCTGGTAGTTGAAGTTCTTGTTTCAGATTCTTGTCGTGGTCAAAGAGGTCAAGTGGGAAACAATCTTAAAACCATGACTACCTGGCCTGGGGGGCTGCCGGTGTAGGCTCCCCCCAGAGAACAGAAGGGAGGGAGAGAGCTGCCAGAGTTGTAGATTGGATACTCACTCACAAGCTGTGTGACACAAGGCACGTACTTAGCCCTCTCTGAGCCTCAACCTGGCCACTTGGGGACCAAGTAGGTTGGATAAGGTGACGGGTCAGCCTCTCTAACTCAGCCATTCTAAGAATCCTGGACTCCAGCATCTTTGTACCATCACGTCTGTCTGAAATAATAAACAGAGAAGGAATAAACCTAAATCATCAGGATGCAAGTCTTTCCACTTCTTCTGCCTCCAAATGCTTGGTCTAGTTGCTTGCTATAAAAATGAGAATGTATTTTTCCTACTTAGCTGTGTGACCTTGAGCAAGTATCTGACCTCTCTGAGTCTCAGCTTTCTCATCAATACAGTGGGAATAATAAGAGCACCTATATTACTGACTTACTGTAAGGATTATAGAAACAGTGTTACGTATGCAAAGCTCATAACACACCATCGGGTACTGCCATAGGGAATGTTCTAGCCAAGCCCTTCTAGAACTGGCTACTGGCATTACCCTCCACAAAGAGGTAACGGCTAGACCTGCATGTGTCTGTGTGTCTGAGCATGTGTGTGCATGTTCATGTGTTTTGTCCGGTGGGGTTAAGAGAGGTCTTTGTATCTAAGTGGACCTTGGACCAGGCTCTCTCACGTCTGGGTTCCAAAACCTTTACTAGTCACTTCCTCTTGCCAACCCCAATCACTCTCCTGTGGGTGGGAGAATAATGTCAGGTAGATTCAGTGATAGAAAGGGACAAGGAGCTTAGAGTTATACAAATAACTGCATTCCCCCCTCAAATCAGGTCAGAGGTGGAACCCTGGAGGCCGGGGGTTATGGTGCACATATGAGGCCCCAGAGCACCCCACAATCCTATCAGATAGACTGTGATTCTCCTAGAGGATGGGCCGCTGGTTCATTAATCTGTTATTCATTCAACAAACATTCATCGAGCCCCTCCACAAGTCAGAGCCTTGGGACACAGAGTCCAACAAGACCCAGCCCCTTTGTGGAGGAGCCTGGTGACCAGTGAAGGAGACAGTCACGTCCAAAGATCACTGGAGTCCAACGAATACCACTAAGGGAGTCAGAGCGGGGAGCAGGGCAGGGAGGAGGGAGGAGGCTGGCTCTGGGAGGAAAAGCAGGAAAGGGTTCGGAGAAGAGGAAGCACTGTGTCTGGGCCTGGAGTGGGGAGCAGTTCGCCAGGCAGTGCAGAGAGGGAAAGGACACCGCCGGCAGAGAGGGAGGCAGGTCTAAGAGCATGGCGGGCTGGGCGCGGTGGCTCACGCCTGTAATCCTAGCACTTGGGAGGCCGAGGCGGGCGGATTGTTTGAGCTCAGGAGTTCAAGACCAGCCTGAGCAAGAGCGAGACCCTGTCTCTACTAAAAATAGAAAGAAATTATCTGGCCAACTAAAAAAAATATATATAGAAAAAATCAGCCGGGCATGGTGGCGCATGCCTGTAGTCCCAGCTACTCGGGAGGCTGAGGCAGTAGGATCGCTTAAGCCCAGGAGTTTGAGGTTGCTGTGAGCTAGGCTGACGCCACGGCACTCACTCTAGCCCGGGCAACAAGGCAAGACTCTGTCTCAAAAAAAAAAAATTAAAAAAAAAAAAATAAGAGCATGGCGGGCTGGAGGGCTGCAGGGAGTCCACGGAGGGGATGGGGAGAGGGTTGGTGTGAACAGACCAGCAGCCTGGAGAGGTGAGTTAGGCCAGGAGGAAAAAGGGCTCCATGGCCTTGCCAAGGAGTGAGGACAAAGTGATTCTGACCACAGCTCGGATCAGTGTGGTCTATAGGTCAGCAGCATCCACGCCACCAGGAGCTTGTTAGAATGTAGATGCTCGGGCCCCACCCTGGACCTGCTGAATCCGGAACTCTGAGGGTGGTGCCCAGGAATCTGTATTTTACAAAGCTCCAAGGTGGAGTTTGCAAAGCACCAATGTAGACTGTAATAATGATCCCGTTTAAGAAGCACCTCCTCTGCAGTAGGCACTGGTCCCAGACCTTTACCCACCTTACCCGATTTAATCCTCACAGGACCTATGAGTTGGTTCTGTCACTATCCCTACTTTACAGGTGAGAAAACTGAGACTCATGGAGGGAAAGTTACTTATCTTAAGTTACGAAGCTACTAAGTAGCAAATCAAGCTGTGAGACCCCCCACCCCCACACACTCAGAGAAAGCTGTTGCAGCGTTTTATGCCAGGGGATGGAAAGGAGTAGCAGAGAAGCTGGGATTTTTCAGGGCATAAGCAACAGGATCTGCTCACCTTGATATGCATGGGGAGAGAGCACATACAGACACGAGGGACCCCTAGGCTCCTAGGCTGAGCAATTGAGGGAGTGGAGACACCTTTACCCAACACAAGGACATCCGAAGAGTGGGAAGAGATGAGGCTTCCTATCCCATCAGTATGTGCAGGGCATCGGGAACATCAAAGGTGGGAAACACACCCATGAGAACTGACAACAGAGCTGTTATATCCCACCTGGAGGGTGGTATAGCCGCACATATATTGAATAAGACCAAAAAGTATACTTGGCTCAAATGACTGCAGTTTAGAAGTGTCAAGCATTAAAAGGGGCTAAATCGCCACAAGATTTATGAGTGTGCAGGGGAGGGTGGCTCAGGTTGGGGGCCATTGTGCTCACCCTGAGGAGCAGCAAAGGGAATGAAAGTCTTTGGAACCTGTTCCATTGCTGCGAGGTTGTACAAACTAGCCCTTGATGTGACCTTTCCTGGAGTCTCAGGAAGAAAGGGAAAAACACCTGCCCTCATGGTAAAGAGGTGATCAATTAATAAGGCAGATTCTAAGGCTTCTGAAATGCCCCAGAGCAGGGAGCAAGGTGCTGAGCTCACCTGCTCAAAACACAAGAAAACAATCTTTAGGGTCCTCTTTGGGTAAAACTGGACATCAATCGTCCTTTGAAAAGGTGTCGTGAATGCCTTTCGTTGCAGGGGCTCAAGCCCTTTCCAAACATCACCTCATTAATCCTGGCAAACAACGGGAAAGAAAGCCTGGACAGACGTCACCTTTTGTGTCACTGAACAGATGAGGTCTGGCCTCCAACTTAAAGACACAGAAAAGTTCCTGGTGGACCTGGCACTCGACCCACCCGGCTCACTGGCTGTTAGCTACCCTGCCCCTGGGCTGGGGCACAGCCTGTGTGCGTGTGCGTGTGTACACGTACATGGGAGCACACTTAGTCCTCTTAATTACCTCATACCGCCAACAGAAAACAGGCAACAACTCGGGGTTATTAGCAGGGTGGCTGGGATAAGTGTTACTGGGAAATCTATATTCTCTTTTAAAACTGCCAGATTTTTGCAAGCGTTTTCCCCATTTTCTTTGGTGTCCTCCTCCTTGGTAAAAGTTTCTTGTTTATTTCCAGCCCCTTCCAACACGTTTGCAAATTATTGCAATGTGCGTTCTAACCCGGAAAGAGGGGTGGAGTGGGGCACAGAGAAGAGGAGAAAGTTATGACAAAGTCAAACAAGACACCCAAGTTTCACTTGTCCCCTTTGGGAGTTGAGTCCCATTTGGTCTTTCAAAGTAAGGAAAGGATACAAAAGTAGAGGTGCCTTAGAAATGGAAATCCGATGTGGCATTTCTGTTTTGTTTTAAAAACCAAGGAAAAGGAAACAGAAAAGGAGGGAGAGAGAGAAAAGAAAGAGGGAGAGAGAGAGGGGTAAAATAGAAAGAAAGGGGAGAAGAGAGAAAGCAAAAGAGAGAGAAAGAGAAAGAGAGAGAAAGAAAGAGAGAAGGAGAAAAGAAAGAGGGAGAGAGGAGAGGGGACAGGCGAGCGGCCGCGGGAGCCCGGCGGGCGAAAGCGAAATCCCGGCTTCCTACCCGGAGAGCCCAGCAGCTTTCCGCAGCAGCGGCCGCGGGCTCGGAGCTTTTAAGGGTTTCTAATCCTGGAAGGCTGTCTGACATCACCCCGTTTCTTGTCGGCTGATGTTTCGTACAAGCCTCTCATTTCCTCAGTGTTTTCAGAGCCACCAATTACTGCAGCAATCTCGTGTTTATGTTTGCGCCCTCTCCTGCCTCGCTGGCCCTCCGCCTGGGAGAGCCCAAAGGGGGTGGGTGGGGGGAGCGGGCTGGGGGGGCCTGGATCAGGCATTCAAGAAAAAGGGAGGGGTCCCCCTTAATTTTTTTTCATTGACTTCAGCACCATGTGATCAGGAAGTCTGGCCTCCCTCCATTTCCCCTCCCGACTAAAGAGAAACATTGTGTAGCGGCCGCCACGGCCACCGGTGGGATGGCCTTCGCTGCCTGACGTAGGGAGATAAAAATAACCGGCATATTTAAGGCAGGAGCAGGAATCCCGGCGCTCACACGCGGCCTGGTCAGTTCCCGAGGTCGCCGGCGGCGCAGCCTGCGGGGAGGCTCCGCGCTCCGCTGCGCGCACAGGGGCCACGGCCAGTGCCAGCGCCGCGACCCGGACCTCGACCTTGACCTCGAGACTCAGACGGACCCAGGCCAGGCAGAGCCTCGCAAAGCCCCAGAGAGGCCGGGCAAGGCTGGCCCGCGGCAGTCTGGCTCGGGCGCGCTGGGCTGGGCCTGGGTTCTGTGTCCTGCCTCCCTGGAGATGAGAAGGAAAGATGCGGTGGCAGAGGGAGGGTGGCGGGAAGCTTACTGCGAGGGGATGTCAGAGAGCCTTCCTGTCTCAAGGGAAGGCGCACGACAAGCTGCCAGTAAACAAAGCAAAGCCACCTGCCTCTGGCCAGGCCCCCAACTCAGACACACCACTGTGCACACGCACACCAAAATCAAATCCCCCTTCCACATCCCGCTGATCCGTTCCAACTGCACATTACAAAGATTTGCAAACATGTGGCAGGGCTGGAAATAAACAAGAAGCATTTAGCAAGCAAGAAGCTCTGATGTGTTTCTATGTTCATGCTCGCTTTTAAAGCTCAACCCACCCTACACAAGAGGTTCTGTTGTCCTTATTTTACGCAAAGGGAAACTGAGGCTCAGGAAGATGAAACCACATGTGGGTGATACTTTCCTCACCACCTCACGGGCCTCCCTCAACTGCATTTGCATTGGCACATTGATTTATCATTCTGGAAACCACCTTCCTTCTGCTCCTCCTACTCCCTAAGTAAAATTAATACCAAGCAAAAACAATGATGGTGAGCATTCCACTGACCTGTGAAATCTCAGCTTTGCACTTGCTCTGGGCCAGGAAGAAGTTTTTACTTCCAATTAATAACGGGAAGTCTCCCTGCCTTCTGATGTCTAAAGTAACAAGATGTTTCAAAATTCCTGGCAGTTTTTCACCTAAAAGCCAGATGTGCTGATGAAAAATGAAGGGACACTCACCTCTAATTTTTTTTGGTATTACAGAGAACAAATACCTGTTTCTCTGGGTAGAGGAGGCAAAGAACTTTAGTTTAGGGAGACTTGGGAATTTATCCACAAAGGAGGATGGAGACCCCAGAGTCTGGCAGGGTTTTATTGAATGCACAGCACCCAGCGCAATGCCTGAGACTTAAGAATACTCAACCCATCATTGTTGGACTGAATGAACGGGTGGGTTGTGGAAAGTGTGAGACAGCGCTTAAAGACACATGGAATGATGTATGCTGGTCATATCTTTAGTGATGGGAAAAGCATGATCTCATCTAGTCCTTATGGCAACCCTAGAACTTGTATGTAGGGAACCTGAAGTGCAGAGAGTGACTTGCCCAAAGCAACACAGCTGGGGAAGTACTAGCCCTAGAATTTGAACCCAGGCAATCTAAGTCTAAAAGGCAAGTTCTTAACCACTAGGCTAAATCCAAAGAGATGCCCCGTGAGACATCAGAGAAAGGGACCCAGCATTTACTAAGCACCTCTTTTGGCTCAAGTTCCATGCTTGCTACTGGAGGACTAGATCAGACGCCATGGGCTCCAGGCCCTCCAAGAGATGAGTCAGGAAGCAAGACTGGACCCCAGGCCCCTCAAAAGCAGCCCTGGTCCTCATTCATCTCTGCATTCCCACCATCGACACTCACAAATGTCTGTTGCATTGTCTCCCCCAAGAAAAGCCTTCTCTGACCACTGCCAACCCCAGCGTATTCAGATCTCCTCCCTGTCCCTGCGTTAGACATGGCACATGCCTGCATTAAAGCACCTGTCAGTCAGTGTCCCTCTCAGGAAGAAAGGGAAAAAACTCCAAGTTGAGCTCCTTGCTTACCTGCTCTCCCATTGTTCTGGGAGCACCTTGAAGGCAGAAATGGTATCTAGGTCCCTATAGACTACGAGGCATGGCAGCTACTCACTAAATGTTTGTGGAATGATGAACTAATGAGTGCACATGAGACCTTCACTAGCCCCCCTAACAATATAGGCGGCCCCTTATCACCACCGCTCCTGATTTTCTCTATCTCAGCATGGAACTTGTCACAGTTTGTAATTTAGTCTGTTTCCCCTCCACCTCCCATGAACCCACAAATGCAGGAACCACCATAGTATTCCCAACATCTATTAAAGTGCCGCACACATTGCTGGCATTCAATAAACACTTGGAAAATGAATGAGTGAATGAATGAATGAATGAACAAGTGAATCAATCAACACTTTCTGGAGCAAGTCCTACCTTCTATTTACAGTAAGTTTATTCCAAAGTCAGTCATAACTGAGCAAAGGCACTTGAAATAATGTCATTACCCTAGTTGTATTCACAAAGTAAGTGCCTTTGCTTGGTGCCCACGTCAAATCCCAGTCTCATCCATATTGATGATAAAAAAGACTTAAAAGGGGGGTTATTGAATGAGGCCCTTCTTCTCATACAATGTGGGCTCCAGTGACCACTATAGTTAGCGCTGCACACAGACTCCCTTTATGCCCCTCTGTTTTCATTAGCTCGGGTAACTTGCCAAAGAGTGATCCTTTTGGGCTGAAATTTTCCATGCTGGGTCTTGGCAAAAGGTGAATTTTGGGGAAAAGTTTGAATAAAATCCCTTCAGCCATTTTTTAGTTTGATGAGGATGAAAAAGATACATTTTTTCTTGCTTTTAATTGAAGACATTTTTAGGACACAGGAAACTCCAATGGAGTTGAACTTTGAAAACTTGAAACTCATATCTAATCCCGTCTGAGCTAACTATGGACATCATCTTGGGCTCAAATATTTTTAAATTTAATAATAATAAAAGAAAACCTAAGAAGTAATTGAAAAATCTCTTTGCAACCTTAGCAATCATGACTTTTTTCCCCCCACTTGGGCCATGTAAGTTTTTCTGTGATTCTAGCAAATCACAATAGCCCAGAGATGTTTAGAAGAGATTATAAAACTTGGATTTCAGCTCCTATGCCATAACAGATAATATTTTTTCCTTCTTTCTTTTGTTTTAAGAATCTTCCTTCACATTGTACCAGGAATATATGATTTAAACCATAGCCTCAAAAAATAACAAAACCGAGGTTCCTGGAATGAAAGGACCACTCCTTCAAAGCCAAATATACAACTTGCTTTCCAAAGCTTTCTTAGACAAATGCTAACCAAAATATTTTATATCTCACATTGGATTTTATCAATACTCACGTCAGTATCAGATTCTTGCTTTCTTATTCACTGGAAACTACCTTAGACTTGTCATATTATGGTTCTTGCCATGGAATTATTTTCAAAACGCAGTGCTAGGCTGGGAAGTCAGAAAGACCTGGGTTTGACTCTCTGCTCTGATGTTTACCCAGAAAATACCTTAACCTCTGTAAGACTCAGTTTGTTTGCCTGTAAAATGGGGATAATGATATTGACTCAATAGTCATCGGCAGGATTAATTGGGCCAAATCTCCCCCGGCCCCAGTTCCTGGTACAAAATAAGTGCTCACCCGAATGTTTATAGCAGCACAATTCACAAAAGATGTGGAAACAACCCAAGTGCCCATCAACACGAATGGATTAATAAAATGTGGTATATGTATACCATGGAGTACTACTCAGGTATAAGAAACAATGGTGATATAGCACCTCTTGTATTTTCCTGGTTAGAGCTGGAACCCATTCTACTAAGTGAAGTATCCCAAGAATGGAAAAATGAGCACCACGTGTACTCACCATCAAATTGGTTTCACTGATCATCACCTAAGAGCACATTTAGGAATAACATTAATCGGGAGTCAGGCAGATGTGGGGGGGAGGAGGGGATGGGTGTATACATACATAATGAGTGTGATGCGCACCGTCTAGGGGATGGACACGCTTGAAGCTCTGCCCCGGGGGGGGGGGCAGGCGGAAGGGCAATATACGTAACCTAAACTTTTGTACTCCCATAATATCCTGAAATTAAAAAAAAATAAGTGCTCAATAAATGGCAATGTGCTTATGCTCTTCTTCTGTCAACTATTTATTCCCATGTATCCTGTCTTTACACTACCTAGTTGGCATCTTTTATCTTTGGCTTCTTAGTTCCTCATGGTGCCTGGTCCAATCTGAGGCACATGGTAGAGACTCACAGAACAGAATCAAGCGAGTGCTGTCTGAGCATTTCTGTTGCTGCGGTATATTTTCAGAGATACCAGCAAATGTCTTACCTTTAACTGCTTATTTACCTTTCTCTCCTATTAGAACGACCTTTTGCAATCTAGACTGCAGCTAGGCGAGTGGGTGAATAGATGAATGAACCAGTAAAGGCCTCCGGTTTCCTTACAGGACCTGAAGCCTACATCTTGGCTTTAATTTCAAGTAAGCTTCATTTTAAGTCAGGCATTGTCTGAGAGCCAGGATTTATTTGGAATGCACATTTACCTTGATGGTTGTGTATTCAAAATCCACCACAGCTCAAATGATCTTATTTATATGCAGTTGTATTTAACACTAAGCAAGCAGGGCACAACCATAGTCTTTGGTTGGGACAAAAACTGCCCCTATTTGAATTTCCACTGTGCAGACATGCCACTGCTCCAAAAGAGAAAAATACTACAAGAATCAAAAAGAAAAAGAAGGAAGGGAAGGAAGAAAGGAGGAAGACAGGAAGGATCCTGCTCAAGCCAGCACACTTCCACCTTCCCTGAAATATCTGATTTGTTTGTTCGTTTTCTTTCTGAAAGTTTGGCTGGTCTTCTTGCCTCCTCTTTAATAGCTAAATTTTTTTAAAAAATTAAAGATAGTTAAGTTCCAACTATGTGCCATTTCTTTTGGCACATCTTGTATCATTTCATACTCATCTCATCATTTTATAGACGAGAAGCAGGCTTGGAAAGGTTAGGAAGTTTGCCCTCAGTGACACATCCAGAAGATGCCACTGCATTATCAGGGCACTTTCAAATTCACAAGTTTTCTCCAGTTTTCCCCACCACCTCGCAGCCACCCAGCACAAAGTGCTTGTGAAAATTCCCAAATTCACAGCAGGGTTAACTCTGGGGGAAAAGAAGAGGATACCACAAGGGAAGAGTGCACAGAAAGTTTCAACTGTGTTTGGTAAAGTTTTATCTCTTAAGCTGGAAGGTATTTACATGGGTGTTTTCATGTTGGACTTTGTACGTGTTCATTTGTCATGAATCTGTCATAATACATGTTAAGATTTAGCAGCATTGCCTGATGCTTACTCCCACTTCTTGCCATGCACACATACATCCTTTAACATACGCACAGAGTGGTACTCCGCACACTGACAAGTACACACATGCACTGACACACACACTCACCCATGAGCATTCACACATTAACTTACTGAGTCATAAGAACCGACACACGTGCTTGTGTTGGCAAGTACACGCTTACACACACACGAAAACAAGCTGCCTGCCAGCCCCGAGCGCTGACAACCACTCCTCTCCTTCGGTCAGGGGCAACAGGGTCAGACACAGGGACCTGGAACCTGGGAAGCTGAGCTGACACCAGCCGAGCGATGGGAACACCAGGAGTGGGCAGAGTGAGGACACACAAGGCCTACTTTCAGGAGCTGGCACAGAGGGATGTCACCAACGGCCAGTCCCACAGGGGCCAGTGTGTGGGCCCAGACCCGTGCAGACGTTCTCCCGAGACAGGCCCATCTGGGAAGGGACAGAGTTAAGGAGCAGAGGGAAGACTCCGGTCTTTCACAGTTCGGGGTGGGAAGCAGTAACTTGTGTGGGAAACAACCGCCTCAGAAACCATAGCAACGCCCATTTGGCGGCTCTGGATTGGACCCCGACCAGACATTTATTAAGCAGCCTCATAAGCTGTGGTCTCCAGAAGAACAATACCAAACTGATCAAATGTTAATAGCTTCAATCTGTTCCTCCGCGCACAGCTCCCACCCCTCCCCCTTCGCACCAGACCGTGTGTTGCTGCTTCCCAGCCTCAGCTGAAAACTGCCTCTGCTGCCACCCGAGAGCCCAAGTTCAAGGCCAAGGCCACGAGGCAAGAGCAGGTGACTTAGGGGACAGAGATGGAAGGCAGGTCAAACCAGGGGACCGTGAGGGCCCAAACGGGGCTACTCGCAGGTTAGACTGACCAAGTTATTAAGTCTCCAAAATTATCTAAAGGAACAGTTCTCAATCTAGCTGCATTTAAGAATTACCTGGTGAGCTTTAAAAAAAAAAAAAAATGCTAATGTTTGGGTTCCACCCTAGTCCAATATCATCTCTGGTGGGTAGGGCTTGAGCATTTGTATTTTTTAATGCTCCCCAGACAATTCTCATATAGAGCCAGGGTTGAGAACCACTGAATGATTCCAATCCCCTGTAGAGGTAGGAGTGGGGGAACCCCAGAGGGCACAGGGACTTGCCCAAGGTCATAGAGTGAGACACCACGCAGAGAATGGAATGCAGACATCCTACCCCTAGTCCAGAGTCCTGTCCATTTCTCTGGGCTGTAGCACTCCCTGTGGATCTTAAAATGCACCCTCTCCCGACTCACCGGGAGGCCTGCTCTTTCCTACCAGGAGTTGGGGGGGATGGCGGTGAGGAGGGTAGATAAAATGGATCCAAGGAGGATGCAAGAAAATATACTTTTAACAAAACTTTGGAGACCACACATTCAAGACATCATAACAGTTACACTGACTGGTCCCCAAAGTTTACCATGATTAAGACAAAATGCATTGTGGTTGCATGCCCCAACCCCCAACCCCAAAACCCAGCTTCAGCTGAAAACTGCCTCGGCTCCTTGGTTGGTCACCCGACTAAATCTTCAGCTTGAGGGGGCATCTTCAGCTCTTCCAGCTTCATCACTGCCCTATGCAGCCAGTCTCCAAGATGCAGAGTCTTTCTCTTAAGGATATAGCTGCATCCCAGGAAACACTGGTCCCCTATCCATGCCACCAGCCTCTCCTACTTAAAATGCCTCAGGAGCCTCTCGACCAGTCTCCCTACGTGGGCAGGTGTTCTCCAATCCATCCTCCACAGAGCCACCAAAATATTCCTTCTAGAACACACATCTGCCACTGTTGCCCCTCAGCGAAAGCCTCACAAACAGGCCCCCGCCCCGGGTTCAGGTGCACTCAGGCAACCTGCTCTTTGCACAGGGACCACAGCCCACCTGCTGGGCTAGGACGGGGGACTCCGGTGGCAAATAGGATAAGTATGGTCCCAGCTGGTGTGCAAGTCCCACTCTTGATGAGGAGACAGACACTGACTAATCACGTGACTACAGCTGTGGGAGAGCCAAAGTAGCACTGAGAGAGCTCAGAACAGGGGCAGCGCAGCCTGATCTGGCGGATGTCAAGAACGGCTTCCCCCGAGCAAAGGATGGATGTTAATCTGACAGCTGTGGGTGGAAAGGAGTTAAGAAAAAGGAAAGGACGAGTGTTCCAGACAGAGGGAACATGGTATGCACAAATGCTCTGGGTGCTGCAGGAGCACACCCAGGACCCGGAGAGCAGGAGAGAGGGACATGTGATGTGGCAGTTCAGGGGTCAGATCACGTCTGTTAAGTCGTGAAAGAAATTGGAGTTAGTTTTCGGATTTCAGTAGAGTGACCAACTGTCCCAATGTTCCCTGGCTTGGGGATTTCCTGGGATGCAGGACATACAGTGCTAAGACCTGGAGGGATGAGGTTAGGGTGACCAAGGGTGACACCCAGGTCTCTGCCCTCCACTGCTAAGTGTGAGATGATGCCACTCCCTGGATGGTACCAGGATTGGGGGGAGGGTGACAAAGTTGGTGGCTGAGTTTGGGAAGTTCCGGCAATATCCAGGTGGGGATGTCAGCTGGGATCCGGATTCTGCTGGTCTGAGGCTAGGGGTCTTTGCAGAGAGGTCTGGGAGCTGTCAGCACAGAGACAGCCACTGACATTTGGGAGTGAATTAGGCAACCTGAAGCTGACAGATAAAGTAAGTCCTGGCCGTGAGGAATCCCAGTGCACAATTGCTGTTGGTAAAAGGCGACGGCAGGTGAAGGAGGCTGAGGAAGGGCAGCCAAGGCTTTCACGGGCCTGTGGGGTCTCAAGCATGAGAATCGAGAGTGTCTAACAGATGGAACATTCCACCGTGACCAGTGAGTGCCACTGGAAAATGGAACAACTGGGAAATGCTTGCTGACTCGGGAATGTGGAGGTCATGCCAACTCGTGAAGCATTGAGGGTAGAGGGTCGAAGGGGGCTGAGTGAGTGGGAAGGAAGGAAACAGACTGTGCACGCAGCACAGAACATTTATTTGGGAGATTTGGCTGGAAGGGAAG
Organism: Varecia variegata; assembly: GCA_028533085.1. Taxonomy (NCBI): domain Eukaryota; kingdom Metazoa; phylum Chordata; class Mammalia; order Primates; family Lemuridae; genus Varecia; species Varecia variegata. The sequence continues at coordinate 108,314,709 of CM052443.1, read as the reverse complement.
TGATGGGCCAGCAGCTGGAGAGAGACGTGCGGGCAAGGGAGGGTTTACTCTAAGGTGACAGACCTGATCGTGGTTAAACGCTCTTGGGAGGATCCAGTGGGAAGGAAGAATGGCAAGAAACAGGACAGAGAAGGGCTCATCGTGTCCCCACAGCTCACTGCCTCCTGCAGGCTCTGCACCTGCCCTCCAGACACTCCGTGCATCGCGCCTGTGGGTACCTTCCCTTTGTCCCTGGTGACACTTACTGGGATCCAAGGGCCACCCTGGGAAGCCTTCCTTCCTCTGTCACACACCTCTACCACAGCACCCAAATCTGGCTGGTTTCCACGTTATCTCTTCCTCTGCATAGGCAGCTCATCAAAGGCAAGAAACTCTCCTCGATCTGGGCATTGGCTGGCCCAGAGTGCGTGCTCAGGAAACATCTGTAGAATGAATAAATGAATGCATGGTGTTACTAATGATGGACTATACGACACACATGGGCAACCGTGAGGACAGTCTGGGTTGGTACAAGGGTGATGTCTGGTCCCCCGAAGCAGGGCCCTCAAAGAACCTGGTTCCTGCGATCCCCGAAGGGGAGGGGTTGTGACGGGGTTGGGAGGAGGATGGGGTTGGGAGGAGGGTGCGGTGGACTCCTCACCGAGCGCACATTCTGCCCTTCCATTGTTCCTGCCGGCTGCACATGGAAAGTACAACATCCACCAAGGCCCATGTGATTCCCCCTCCAGCCCTCCCTCAGCAGGGAGGGAACAGATGGGTGTAATTTATGCCCACGCCCTTCACTTGCAGCCCTGGCACTGGGGAGACGGGGTGCAGGGGCAGAGACCCACCCAGGTTCCACAAACTTCTCTCAGCATCTCTGCAAGAGAGCCACAGTGGGGGGGGGGGCAGCAAGCTCAGAGAAGGAGAGGACAGGCGGAAGGGGAGGAGGGGGAGAGAAAGAAGGGAACCGCCACTTGGGAGTGTCCATGGCATTCCAGCCTGTATCCCAGCTGGGCGCACACATTAGCTCGGCACATTTCTGCAAGGAGCAGGCTCTTGCACCTGCTTCCAAGACTAAGAAACTGAGGCTCAGAGAGGTGAAGGAACTGCTCCAAGGTCACCCAGCCAGGGAATGGCTGCCGAGCCAGGATTCTAATCCAGGTCTGCCTGGCTCCCAAAACAGCATTCTCTCCTCCAGACCCCCTGCAGAGAAAGTCACATCTTCAGGCCTCCCTCTACCTTCCCTCCACCCCCCCTCTCATGGGTCACGTAGGGTGCTGGGCAGAAAGGACCCTTGAGGCCCAGGCTCCTCTGCTGAAGAAGGCTGGGCACTGACTCCAGGGCTCTAGAAAACACACATAGATGAGCAGGAGAAGACGGGGCTGGAGGGAAACAGGAAGAGGCACGTGGAAGGAGCAAGGGGCCGCGTCCTGCCAGCAGGGGCACTGGCTTGGAGGTGACCTCCGAAGGCAGCTGTCCTGCATCCCACCCTCAAGGCTGGAAAATGGGCGAACGGTGATATTCTGAGGAATGCTGAGCTCCGAGTCACCAAAACATACCTTCCCAGACACCTCTTTCCTCTTCATTCCATGGCAGCTGAGGCAACTGGCACAGAGTGCACAAGTGTGGCAGTCAGAGAACCCGGGTGCAGGCCCCAGATCCTCTGCATGTCAGCTGTGTGCCTGTGGGCAAGTCGTCTGACCCCCTGAGCCCCAAAAAGTGGGGTTATGAGAAGGAGGTAGCTAAATCCAACCTGTAATTGTGTCCACGAGGCCCATTCAGTGTTGTTTTGGTTTGGTTCCCTTTTGCTCTATCAGATCAGTTGTTACTTGTAGACATTGAGACCCTGCACCTAAAAGTCCAGATTTCCAGCTCCTTCAAGTAATCAGAGCGGATTTTTTCTTTGAGAAAACAGAAGCCATCAGAGGGAAGTTCCCTCATCTCCCATCAATGTAACTATTCCTTTTGCCCCTTTTCTCTCTTCGTCCCGTTTTAGGGATGAAATATCCCCTCTCTTTCCTTCATTGTTAAAAACAATCAATGTGAGACCTCCACATTCTTGTGATTTTCCTCCTACCACAGTAGTTGCTCGTGCATCTCTTTGTTCCCTTTTCTCCTGATATAGAACCTGACTGCTGAATGCTGAGGTTCTTAGGTGCTCTGTACTAGGCCCTTCTCCTTTCTTTGTACCCGCTCCCTAGGAGAGCTCATCCATTCCTGGTGTTTTAGAAATGCTCCCTCTTAGTGCTTGAAATCCAAATAAAAAATAAATAAAAAAAAAAAAAAGGGGGAAAAAAGTAATCAGAGCGTCTGTGGCTTGGTTGTGCATTGGCCCATGGCTACAATTCAGGGGGGACCTACACACTTCAGTTTTCCACTGTCCCACCTCTCCCCGCCGACTCATCAATGTCACCTGCCCCTGGGATGTGGCATTTGCTGTCCCTGCTGTAAAAACCATTTTGCCGGAGCCCTGAAACTCTGAGCACCTGGAAAGCAGTGGCCTCAACCAGTTCTGGCTCATCACCATCTCTCCAGAGCCCAGCACAAGGCCTGGCACCCAGTAGGTGCTCAGCCACTCATTTGTTTAACAAATATATATGGTGAGTCCCTACTCCTTGTAGGAACCACCTGAGATGCTGGAGATTTGAGCAACGAACAAGCCAGATATACTATGCTCACAACACCACAATCCATGAGACCAGTTCTATTATTGTCTCCAGTGTACAGGTCAGATAGGGAAACTGAGGCACAGAGAAGGTGAAGAACTTGTGTAAGATTACAAGATAAAGAGAAGCAGAAGTAGGACTCAAACGTACCAGTTTGGCTCCAGAACCAATTAGTTCTCTGAATCAGGGGTCTACAAACTACAGCCTATATGCCAAATCTTGCTGGCCACCTGTTTTTATAAATAAAGTTTTATTGGAGCACAGCCAAAACCATTCCTTTACGTTGTGGCTACTTTCACACAACAATGGCAGAGTTGAATGGTTGCAAGAGAGCTTCCATGGCCCCTCAAAGCCTCAAATATGTACTCTCTGGCCCCTTACAGAAAAAGTTTGCTGCCCCCTGCTCTGAACCACTATTGTGAGCATCCCATCTTCATGAGAGGTCATTGCTGTCCTAAAATTTATACCGAGGAGGAGGGGGCAATTTTAAAAACCCATAAAACAGAGGCATATTATGGTGGAGAGGACCTTGGTTGCTCCTACATTCTGTGCCCAGAGAAGACATTTGTAGAAAGGTCATTAAGCTGAGATCTGAATGACAAGGATCCAATCACACAGAGATGGGGAGAAGCGATTTCCAGGCAGGGGACCAGCTGGGGCAAAGGCTCCAGGACTTGAGCACGCAAGGGGTCTCCAGGAACAAAAAGGAAGCCGGCATGCTTAGAACCCGGTAGGTGAGAAGGAGGCACACGGGTAGAAAAGGGGCCGGTGGAGAAGGACTTCCTGAAAACGTGTGAACAGATGAGCTGAGCGGGTCCTGGAGGAGACCCTAAGCCCCGCCACTGACATTTGTTGGCTTTTTGCATCCAGATCCTTCCCTTACACTGGCAGGATCTCCTCTGCCTGGGCTGTGAAATGACTTCTCACTGTGAGCCGCCCTTCTGGGACAGACGTAGGTCAGAGGCAATAAAAGACATGACGGAAAAGCCCCTTGCAACAACGAGGACGCAAGGCAGCCCTGAGACTTGCTGTCTGCCCCTGACGTGTGCGCTGGAGTGAGCCGAGAGCTTCCTCACCCAGAGAGCAGGAGGCCCCGGGAGACGGCCGAGGCTCCTTTCCCAGCCAGGCTGACTCACGATGCAGCCCCACACGCGCCCCACAGCCTGGGGACGCCTCCCCTTCACACAGCCCTTGGCTAGTGGGGAAGGCTAGTTGCAAGGCACTGGGGTAAAAGTCCCAGGAACTTCACTCCAAGCGTCATTGAGCCTGCAGGAGGCTGAACAGAGTGTGTGTGGGTGTCTGTTGCCATTGAGGGACAGGGGCCAAAGCGGGTGTCTGGGTCATAATGTGACCAGAACAGAGCAGGTTTTCTAACTGTCATGTATCCGGCTCCTGGGTCATTGCTGCTGTGGGTAATGCTAAGCGCCTGTTTCCATGCCTGGCTCGTCAAAGCTGTGAGGATTTGAAAAGGGAATCAAGTGAGTGATGCACAGATGAAAGATGTGGAGTCCAGCAGGCCAGAGGTGGCTTCTTAGCTCCACCCCTTATTAGCCATGTGACCTTGGAAAGTCACATTCCCACTCTGAGTCTCGGTCCCTTCGCCTGTAAAGACCACTTCCTAAAAAAGTTGTTTTTTAGGGTTGTTTTGAGGGTTAAGCAGAATTGGAGTCATTCTGTGAAGCTCTGAGCAAAGGGCAGGGTATGCAGCAGCTCTCAAAATATTAGCAGCTTTCCCCTCCTGGGTTCCCAGCAGCCAGGCGGGGGCCTGGCACAGCCAGACTGGGTAAGATCCCAGATGGCGCAGAGGGCCTGGGTGTCTGGGGTCTCTGTGTGTCTGATGCATGCGGAATGGTCTGGCTCTCCAGGACATGAAGAGGACAGTCCTGAGGACGCCCAGGGTAACAAATGGTGCTGTGACCGAGCTTATTAATTAATTAATTCACAAAACAAAAATTGATGGGGCATATGTCTGTGCTGGACCCTGCGGGAATCCAGGAAACACAGAGATGAGGAAGAGAAGCGGTGCTGGGAAGCAACCAGACAGCCACGTTGGAGGAGGATGAATCGCATGGCAGGTACACAAACAAACACTGGCCGAGTGAGCACACAGACAAGTGGCCATTTTCTCGTGTCCTCTGGGCGCTAACGTAACTCACACACAGAGAGAGCCGTCCCTCCTGCTTGTAGGAAAACATCACGTCGATCGAAAAGCAGGTCATGTGAACAACTCGGGTTTTGTATTCTAGACAAATCTGGATTCAAACCCCAGCTCCTTCAATATCCAACTCTGCGGCCTGGGGAAATAGGTCAGGATCTCAGGTTCCTTAAAACTAAATTGGGGATGATACTACCCCGTCTGGCCCAGAGGCTGGGAAGGGTGTAAGAGAGGAAAGACAAGCTGATATTTGTGGTACTGACTCTAACTGCCCTCTGATATTGGTTCTCCTCTTCTCTCTGTTATAGAACCCCATGGTATTAGCTGAGCACATAGCCTCCCAGAATAAATTAGGGCCTCCCTTGCTGCTATGTTTGGCCAAGCAAGTCATTTCTGACCAACAGGATATAATTGCAAAAGTTGTATCCAGCTTTCAGAAAGTGTGCGTAAAGTATGCTCTCCCTCATCTCTGCCTCTCCTCCTTCCTGCTTTCTGGAATGCAGATGTAATGGCTGCACCTCTAACAGGCATCTTGGACCATGAGATGACCTTGAGAATAGCAAGAAGACAGAAGGATCCTGGGCCCCCGACACAATGTCACATGCCAACCCTGGACTGGACCACCTCTGACTTTTACATGAAAAAGAAAAACTCTCTCACTTGCTAACGCTACACTTGCTAAGGGTTTGAAGGAGGGGTGATGTGTGAAATACTTGCGACTGAATCCAATTCTTCCTAACCAATTGTCATAATATCAACACAACACATTCCGGGGTCGAGCCCTGTGTTCTCAGGTCTAGTGAACACAACGTGGTGAGCACTGCTGCACAGGACACTGTCTCTATTCCCTCCTGACTGAGGACCCCTCTGGCCTGGCACTGAATTGCCTCCCATGCCCCCAAACCCTGCCTCAGTCTCCAGTTCTCCTTCAGGGAGATCATAAGCCCTGTAGGATGCTCTCGGTGGGCTGTGTTCATTCACAGATAACAATGACTCTGCCACAGAGGTCAGGTGACTACCATGTCAGAAATAGGGGAACACCCTTATAAATGCACAAAGATGAGAACGTTTCCAAAAGCAGGTCCTAAATTTATATACAGACCAAGTCCAGCTGGGTGATTCAGCACCAACAGGCTGAAAAGAAATCCATGTATGCACTTGTCCAGTCCGTACCATGGAATGCCTTCTCCAGCCAAGGCACTGTGCCAAGCCATGCAGGCCAGAGGGCGGGAGAAGGCCCCATCCCTGAGAACCAGGAGCCAACATCCAAATGAGGAACTGACATGTTCACACGAAGCAAGGCACAATGCTGTTCGCTCATTCATTGAGCAAGTATTTACTGAGCACCTACTATGTACCAGGAAAAGGGCTAAGCTTCTAGGGAACAGATAGCATATAGAAATTCAGCCTGGGGCTGCCAATTGAACATGAAAACACCCATCCTCACCCCTTCGATCCCAAAAAAGCCAAGCACCCCTAAAAACTTCCTTCCTTTGCAATCCACATTTTCCTAACAATGCAAGGGATCACAGGGCTTAACAAACAGACCTGGATTCGTAGAAGCTGACCACAGGGAAGCAGGAGTCCGTAGCAGTGGGAAAACACCAGTGCTTTCCTGTGTCATAGGTTTGAGTCCAGGATATGAGGCAGGCCCTCCAGCCCTGAGCCGCAGTGTGCTCACCTTTAAAATGGTCTGGTGGCTGCCACCAGGCACACCTGAAGTGGAATCTGGCTCGTCCGACACCCACACAGCTAAACTGTGTGACCTTGGGGAATTGGTTGAATGTGTCTGTAAAATGGGAACAATAGGCCACCATCCACATCTCCACCAGGAGGATAAACTTCTCCCTATGGCACACAAGAAGGAGGAGCAGGCGAGGTGGGGGGCGGGGAGAGCCTGTGGCCCTCCCGCTCTGCAGGGGCCTTGTCCATTCCTTCCTCTTTCTTTCTTTTTTTTTTTTTTATTTGTCTTTTTGGTGGTGGTGGTAAAATATACATAATATGCAAGTGCCTTCCCCTTTCTGGGCCTCGGTCTCCCCATTTAAAAATCGACGAGGTTGGCCTAGGAAGATTCTGCTGCTCTGCCTCTATTCAGAAGAAGCCAACTGTAACATTAAACTAGAGGATTTCCTGGACTTCTCTCGAGTGTGACTTAGCAGCCTGGTTTTCTATTTGCAGGGCATTGAACAATCAATCATCCCAGAACAATATCCAAGCGAGCGTTTTACCGGGGAAGTTGCAGGAGGGGCGGACGCCGCCAGAACGGGGCAGAGCAGGCAGGGAGCGTGGCCCCGCCAGAGCCTTTCGAGGCCTGAATTCCAGCCGCACTTGCCCAGAGCAGCCAATCATGTGGCCCCTGCTGTATCCAGGAGCCTCATTAAGTCTGTTTTATAACTCTTTTTTGACAAGTCAGTCCTTTAAAACAGGTTTCCTCATTGTGCAGAGGGTGAAGTTCAAGCCAAACATTTTTCTGCAGAAGCAACTGGGTGGACCCAACTGCCAGGGGACCGTCATAAACTCCGCTCACACTCTGGGGCCCCAGGAAGCAGAGGCTTCTTCATGACACCCTGTTAATGTCTCTGCTGAGAATAACAATGCAATACAAAAAGTAAAAAACCCGGTGTCCCAATACCTCCTAGCTGCCTGCACTTTCTATATCTTTAACTTTGCAAATCCAGTATTATTTATCCTGGTTTTCTGAAAGAAAAACTCTGGTATTCAAATTCTGGTCCACCTGGTGCCAAAGCCTTAACTCTTCCCATTCCACCAGCCACCTGCCACAGATGGTGATTGCTGGGACTACTCAACAGCCCAGCTTTTTTTTTTTTTTCTTTTTTTTTCTTTCAACTTATTATGGGGGTACAAAAGATCTGGTTAGATATATTGCCCATACCCCTCCCACCCCCCCGAGTCTGAGCTTCAAGCGTGTCCATTCCCCAGACAGTGCACATCGCACTCAACATGTAGGTATACCCCCATCCTCTCCCCACTCAACAGCCCAGCTTTTAAGGAAAAATCTTCGAGAGCTTAAGTTACCATATTCTTTCTTGGGCCCCAAAGGAAGACCAGCCTCCTATCTAGCCTGGTCTTGGAATCGTGTGTGGTTTGGGAAGCTGAGTTGGAGTTGAATTCTCCGTTCATGAGGACAGGGCAGCCGCAGGCCCCATAGGAAGGGGACTTGCCCCGTGTCAGTCGGGCTGCGCATTTGAAAATCTTGCCTGCGAAGTTTCTTAGGGACAATCAGGTGAGACAGGCCTCCTTCGTGACTCCTGAGCCTTGCCAGAGTCACAGCCACCCCTTAAGAGAAGGTCAAGGGGACACGTCAGACCTGGAGGGCAGAAGGGGGACCCACAGGTCAAGGAAAACCCACCTCCCGCAGCCTCCTAGAGAGAGAGTTCTCAAGCTCACCTGACAGAGTCAATGCCTGTCTTAGAGGGCAGAAGTCAAGCTGCTTACCGAGGTCACACAAGGTCCTCCAAAGACTGGCCTGTCCTCCCAGGGCAGACATCTCCCACCTACTCCTCACCACCTGCCCACGGCCAGTGCTTGGCATACAGAAAAGCAAGCCCTAGCGGCTCGGGCTCTCCTGTGGCCATACTGTACGGGTTCTTCCCCTGTTGCAATGTCTACTCCACCCCGATGAATATCTGTGCATCCCTCGAGGCCAGTCCAATTGTCACCTTCTCAGTGAGGCCTTTGTAAATCCCCTGGTCCCTCCATTTGCCCAGTACTCTGTGTCCCTACGCAAACTACTTAGCCAGTTGGTGGCTCAGTTCTCACCCTTGTAAATTAAGATAATAATAGTACCTTTCTCATAGGGTGGACGCAAAGAGTCTATGAGATGAAACAAGTCAGTGCTTAAACAGGGTCTAGCCAGACTCCATTTGAGATACTTACCCACTGTCACCATTCTTACCCAGCCTGGATTCCAGGGACCCGGGAGGGAATTTGCCAGCAGGAACTCCAGCCACATGACTCAGCCCTCACGCTTCTGTGCAGCAAAAGCCTCCTTGGCTACCCCAGCAGAGGAGCTTCTACCCCCCATGGGCCCCCACTGAGCTATGTATGTGCCACCACGAAGACCCCTGACCCCCTGTACAGCAATGGTCTGTCTATACCCTGTTCTTCCATTGCACTGAGCTGGGGACCATTTCTGAATCCGAATGCTGGCTGCCACAATAATGAAAGAATGCCAACATGGGCCGGGCGCGGTAGCTCACGCCTGTAATCCTAGCACTCTGGGAGGCTGAGGCTGGTGGATTGCTTGAGGTCAGGAGTTCGAGACCAGCCTGAGCAAGAGCGAGACCCCATCTCTACTAAAAAATAGAAAGAAATTATCTGGCCAACTAAAATATATATATAGAAAAAATTAGCTGGGCATGGTGGCGCATGCCTGTAGTCCCAGCTACTCGGGAGGCTGAGACAGTAGGATCGCTTAAGCCCAGGAGTTTGAGGTTGCTGTGAGCTAAGCTGACGCCACAGCACTCACTCTAGCCCGGGCAACAGAATGAGACTCTGTCTCAAAAAAAAAAAAAAAAAAAACAATGCCAACACGAAACTTGTTTTCTTCATTCATTCCTGGAGAAACCTCCTGTTTACAAAGCAAGACTCCAATTAGAAAGGAGATGGGTTAAAGCTTCATGATTTGCCATAGGCTGCTGTCCGTGGAAGTAGAAAAGAGGTAAGATTTTCTATCTCGGCTTTCACAGACCTGCTACATCACATTTTGGGCAAAAACCTGAATAACCCTCTAGTCCAACCCCCGTTAGATGCTTGAATCAACGCCAGTGAAGGGGTACTCACTACCTGCCCAAATAATCCAGTCCTTATTCGATATCCCTGACTGTCGCAGGGTTTCCTTTGCACTGGTCTGCTGCCTCTTTCATTAGTCACGCTTCTGCCTCTCGAGCCCCATAGAATTGGTCTGCTTCCTCCTCCCAGGATAGAGGTTTTAAGGCCAGGCTCTTGTACTCCCCAGCCCCTTCTTTCCCCCAAAGGAACACCCCAGTTTCTTCCTGCAAGACCTCAGGCTCCTCCCCAACCTGGCCGTCTACTTCCACCTCAGTGGATGGCCACCGGTTTCTCCCCCTCACACTGCAGGACCAGAGCTGTGGGCCAACTTCTGGTTGGCTCCACCCAGCACGAACCAGCAAGTTAGACTCTCAGAGTCATCTAGGGAAGTTCAGCTCCCCACCTTACAGGGGAAACGTAAGGCCGTAGACGTGTAATCATTTACCCAAGGGCTCCGATTCACAGTAGAACAACAGAACCACATTTGTCCACAACAATAAACAATATCTTCATTGTTGCTATTGTTTTCACTGGCAGCGGCATCACAGGATGAACTCATGTTGGAATTTGGTCTTAGCATTTTGATATCTTCATCAATGATGTCAACTATTAATCTTGGAATTCCTCCTAGTAAACAAGTCAGTTAAAAAAAAACTAATTAAATAAACAAATAAATCAATAGAGGAAATCCTTAGAATCAGAAAGTAGATTAGTGGTTGAGGGGGAGGGGGGCATTATTGCTAAAGAGCATGAGATTTCTTTGGGGGTGATAAAAATATTCTGAAATTTGATAATGGTGATGGTTGCAGAACTCAGTGAACATGCTAAAAACCACTGAACTGTGTATTTATAAGGCTGAATCTTACGGCCTGTGAATTATATCTCAATAAAGCTGTAATTTTTAAAAAAATAAAGAAATCGCCAACTCTCTCAAACTTTCTTCAGCTTCGTGGCCTTTCTTTAGTGCCCTTGGTCAACAGATTCTGAAAAGAATCCTAGGGATTGGAGGGTTGATACACTAGTTAGAGCAAACCTTGGAAGTTCTTTATTGGATATTTTCTAAACCTCTTTTTCCAAGTCAGCATTCCAAAAAATGGGATCCATCACAGTTGGTTTTAGTCTGAGATGTGAACTCCCAGGCTACAAGTTATGAGCACTGAGTGTCAAGCGCCTTAAGTAACCATCTTACTTAGTCTTCCCAGAAATCTTTAAGGTATTAATAGTATTTCTCAAGCTTGAGGGCATATCAGAATCACCCGGGAGTCTTGTTAAAACACAGATTCCTGGACGGCACCCTCAGAGCGTCTGATTTACTGGGGATGGGGCAGCACTCAAGTTTCCAGGTGATGCTGTTACTACCGATCTGGGAACCCCACACCACACCTTGAGAACCACTGCTCTAAGGAGCAATCCTCTGGTTTTACAAATCAGGAAACTGACACTCAAAAAGATTCAGTAAATTGTCTAGAATCACATGATGTGGCAGATAGTACTTCGAGTTCACCTAATAGCATTTCTCAAATCTCTTCTCTCTTGCTATCTTCCAAAATAAGAGGTTGGAAACTCTCATAATTCTTTTCCAGCATCCCTTATAGCTAGGGATGGCTGGGTGACATGATTCCAACCAGTATCCTCTTCTTACTACCTAAAATGCTGACAAGATGCTGGGAGAAGTGCTCGCTTCAGCAACACATATACTAAAATTGGAATGATACAGAGAAGATTAGCATGGTCCCTGCACAAGGATGACATGCAAATTCATGAAGCATTCCACATTTTTTTATTTTAAAATAAATAAATAAATAAACAAGATGCTGGGAGATGTCTTCTCTTCTCCCACAAAAGCAATATGCTAAAGATGTTGAGGAGAAGAAAAAAATGACCCTGGTCCTCCATGACTGGCAGCTGACCCAAGGATCTCAACACTACTGAAGGAATTCTTGTTATATGTGAAAATAAGCCACTATTGGTTTAAGCCACAGTTAGTCAATCATTCTGTTACTTACAGCTGATATTGTCCCTAAGAATACACAGAAATTGTGAATATTGGGGCCAGGATTTATACCTAAGTCTATCTAACCTCTGATTTATTCTTTTTATGCTCTATGCTGTCACTGGAAATACAACTTTTGGCTGTGAAGTATTCAATACACCCTAAGAAATCTCTTAACTTCCCTCTAATCATGTTCCTTAAAGGGAAGTGGCTTATGTAATTAGCCTCAATCCCATGCAAAGGAATTGGATGTGGTTTGAATGTAACCAATGTCCTACGACTGATCCAAGCAAAACCACACCTTTGGACTTGCTGTGCAAAGCGTGGGCCACCCACCAGCAGCATCACCTGGGAGCTGGTTAGAAACGCAGACTCTCTAGCCCCATCTCCGCCTTATCAAACTGGAATTTGCATGTTACCAAGGTCCCCAGCTACTTCATAGACTCATTAAAGTTTGAGTAGAGTTCTAGTTCAATCAAGTGTTCCCAAGACTGACTGAGCATTAGAAGAATCACCAGGAAATCCGAAACACACACACACACACACACACACACACACACACACACACAAACTGAGTCCTGAGTCTCACCCCAGACTTAGTGAATCAAAACTCTGCTTGGATAGCAACCAGAAACCACATCACTAGTTCTTTACATTATTTTACTCAGGGACCATCGTGAGGAACTGATTAAAGCTATGACTCTTCTCCCAGAGAACTATACATACACATACAACATTTTGCACCCAATTTCAAGGATTCACAGGTCACTGAAGTCCACCCAGAGTCCCCTAGGACCTGTGAACTCCAGAAAAGGAAACCTCTCTACATGTCTGGGCAGTCACAGAAATGCACTCAGGATCCTAACGAGAAGAGGCAGCTCAGCTGCTGTCACCTGGGCGAGCTCTGGTTAGTTCTCACCTGAAGATGGTTTATGTAACCAGCTAGAGCCCAAGGTCACAATTCAATGAGCAGCTTCTGCAACAAGTGCAGCTTTGTGCTCCCTGGACTTTCCCATCACCCCAGATTACAGAGCTATTCATTTCATTTTCACCAAATTAACCTAATTCGCATGGAGGATGACTTCCTGCTCAACCACTGCTCACGAAGATACCACAGAGGCAGGTGCCTCATTCAATTAGGAGATTTTGAAAAATCCATGCAGAACACATTCTTCAAAACAAAGTATTCAACAAGCAGGGGCAGAGTATCACCATCACCCCCAACCAGCTGGGCAGACCTAATCTCTCTCCATTTACACATTTTTATTCCCACACTTTTTTCAGCATTATATCATGTAATTTGGTTATTTGTTCTTTCAACAGACCGAGGTTCCTGGAAGCAAATGAAAGTTTTCATCACTACAGTACTATACCTAGACCTGGTATAGGACCTGCTACAAAGTAGGCACTGAAGAAATGATTGGGTGAGTGAGTGGATGGATGGATGGATGGAAGGAAGGAAGGATGGATGGATGGATGGATGGGTGGGTGGAAGGATGGGGAATTTTGTTCTTTAAATAGAGTATAACAGAAAGAACAAAAAGAGACATAAGCGCTACCATGCACTAGACAGCTATGAGGTTTCAGTTAAGACATTTAACCTCCTTGATGAAATTCCTCTTTGTAAAATGGGGGCACTAAGAGCACAACACCTGAGTTTCTAAGGTTATGATGACAATTGAATTGGAGAATACATGGTAACACATTTTCATAGGAAGCAGCCTCAAGCTAGGACTATGGAAAGAGAGCAATCCTGGAATCTGGCAGAGCTGGGCTCCATGTCTGGCTTCACCACCGTCAGCTGTCTGACCTTGGGCAAGTGTCCTAAACTTCCTGCACTTGCATATTTATTCAAGTAACAGAGATGGCAATACCAGCCCCCAAGGGGCTCTGAAAGAGGCACTAAGATAACAGGCAGAGTGTGTTCCTTGCCCCCTGCCTCCTGTTGCTGGCTGGCATATGTGCATTTGTGCAACTGCCGGTAAGAGGTGGTTGGATGAAGAGATGGGCTATTTCCGCAGATCTGATCAGCTGGGTGGGAAAGCATGATCCAACAACTAGATCTCTAACTCGAGGCTGGGGGAGAGGGGTGTGTGCTGGGAGAACTGCCATACAGGCCTCACAGTCTATCGAACAGAAAGCTTTTGAAGCCAAGTCGTACAATTTTCCACCATATGAGCAATGTCATCTGCCTGGTGGAGGCAATAACTGTGTGCATTGCTTTACGTTTCCCTTTTCCTCCGCCACCCGCCCCACTAGCCTCCTCGCTATTCCACTTGGCCTTCCTCTCAGCCCTTGCTTCTGTCTCCCTCCCTTGTAGCCTCTGAAGCAGCGAAGTCATGCAGGGTTTGGGGGCTGGAGTCCAGGTCTGGATCCCAGCTGCCACTTCCTGGCTGTGTGACCCCAGGCGGGTCAGTTCACCTCCATGGGCCTCAGTTCCCTCTGCACCCAGGATTATTCGCTCCAGCCTGGGGCGGGGGCTGCTGTCAGGATTCAGTGTGCTGTCACAGATAATATGGAGTGGGGGGAGCTCCAGCTAAAAAAGAAGCTTAAATAAACCTGATTCATTTGTTCAGGAATTCGGGGAAGTGAGAACCACCGCCCCCCAACACAAACCCGTGTGGGATTGAGGTCAGGCAGCGGCGAAAGCCCTTTACTGCAAACGCCTACAGAAACATCCGGTATTTGACAAGCTTCTGGGGCCTTCCATGAGGGCTGCGAGGCCGATCGGGGTGGAAGGGCCAGCAGCTGTCCGACTGGTGTCCCAGTGGTTCCCCATGCCCCTCTGCCTGCCTGTCTGTCGGGAGGTGGTTAGAAGTCAGCTGCACAGGGAGAGAAATCCTTTGCCCAGAACCCCAGGTTCATTTACCCCAAACCATGGGTAAACCTGTGATTGGGGCCAGCTCTGACAGAGGAAGATTGGGGAGATTTGTGACAGGGATCTTGGGAAGCCACGGAAGCTCGGCTCCATGTGTCAGCCGGCCAGGTGCCCCTCACACTGCGTGAGCCCCCCACGCTCCAGGCAGCTCACACCACGCCCAGGCGCACAAGCACTGGGCTCGGAAGCAGTGTCCAGGGTCTTCTCCAGCCCCTCAGGCTGTCCCAGGATGGGGAGAGGAGGAGGAACAACGCAGAGGCCCTGAATGGCTTTCTCAGAGTCCAGCTGTGGTGTGTGCAGCTCAGTTCTCTGCACAGGCCAGGCCAGGCCAGGCATTCTCAGTGCACCTCTCCCCTGTGACGTAGACCCTGTTAGGTCCATTTTACAGATGAAGAAACTGAGGCCCAGGGAGATGTGATGTGCCCAAGTGAAAAATAGCAGACCCAGTTTCAAATCCATGTCTGGCTGGCTTCCTGTCCAATGGCCCTTCCACGCCTCAGGAGCTGCCAGATACCTACTTTCCTGATGTATAATTTTCAATCCTTCCCAACACAAGTTTCCCATGTCCTGGGCCCAGATGGAAGGACAAACGAAGAAAGGGCAAGGTGCCCAGCAACAGAACACACTTGCTGGCGGGTGACCTGGGGCTTTCCTTCCGCGCAGTCAGGGAGCAGGAATGCCTCATCTTTGCCTACAGTAGAAGTGACCAGGGCTCCCAGAAGCAGAAGAGGGCACGTGAGTGGTCCCCATCAATGCCCCAGATCCCTGTAAGTCCCCAAGTTCACTAGTTGTCAATGATAGAGCCTCAGACCTAGGAAACACCCTTCACACAAGTGCCTGTCAAAGGCCGCAGTTCCAGCAGAGAAGAAAGACTGACTGGGCAAACTGGCTTGAGCCTATAGGCCAAAAATCCAATGTTAAATAACAGGCTAGAAGGGGAAAAGAGAAAGGATTTATCAGTAGCATGATAGGAAGTCCATGGGTATAATCAGAAGTGCATTTTCTCACCATGCAGAGTGAATGTGTCATCTCCCCCCATTTCTTTGTAAATAACGAGCTGGTGCCATCCGTGAAATAATTTAAAACCCAGCGTGCTCCACTGTAAATAGCTGCCGTGTTTACTGGCTGTAAACACATCCCTGAACACACTGACCTTCAGCAGGTGAGCCCTTGAGTTTATAGCACTGAAGAATTGTTTTACTGCTTCAGCAAGGACAACAGGTATGCTGGACACCTGTTGGGGTGAGAGGTAGGGAATCGAGCCGTCTGGGATTTCAGGGAAAGGAATCCTTCCGAAGAACAAGGTGCCCCCAAGGTGAGCCAACAAGATAAAACAAACCACCCAGTGCCTACTCAGATCTGGGTCCACGGTAGGCAGCTGAGTCCAAGATAAGCCAACTAAACAAGCCCAGACTAAGGACTGGGGCCTGGTAGTCACCTCTGGAACTGGAGAATTCTATGAGAAGTCAAGAGGATGGCGTCCAAGGCAAGTCCTCAGAGAACTCCGAGGACTGAGCTGGGATAACCTACACAGGTTGATAAATATGAGGGCAGAAGCAAGAGAAAGATCAAAGGTAAGAACTACAACCAAAGGTCCCACGTCGAACAAATCTAGAACGAGGCAAAGCAAGAAGTGTTCTGCCACGTGTTGATGAACCAGAAGCCGCAGAACCTCTCTCGAAAATGGCAGCCACAAAGTGGTGGATCGAGCAGGCTGAACAGAGCCAGAATGGAGCAAGTAGAAATGTTTTCTTCCTCTCCCTTCTGCGTGCTCTGAGAAGGTAGTGTTTTTCCCATCAACACCTTTGTATGGAGATTTCAGAGATGCCCAATGGGGAGCCCACTTCCCCAAAAGCCAGTGACCAAAATATCCAAGAGGACAATTGTGCCTGCCTCAGCTCGCATATATTCTTTGAGTTTTCACCAGAAAGCTAAGGTGACATTTGACAAATCCTCTAGAGTTTTGAACCACATCATCGTCAGATCCAAACCCTTGGAGAACAGATAGAAGTGCACAAGAGAATGAAGATGACCCAGCTACAAAGCACATGAGGGGGGCTCTGAGCCCCCGAAGGCAGCTATGAGAGAGAGGAGAGAGAGGACCGTGCGCAGTTTGCTCACATGCAGAGCCTGCAGGAAGGCTCCGCGCTCAGCGAGCGTCCGGGCCAAACGAGGAAGGGCCGAAGGCTTGGCCTGCAGTTGCTCCGTACCCTGGGCCTCTGGGGAGACACAGGGAGGAAGCAAAGCATTGTGTCCAGACCAAGTGAGAAACCTAGTGATTTCCATTCCTGATGTTTTTAATTCTGTGCCTTTGAAGATAATTTTAATTTTTTAATTAAAAAAAAAAAACCACTACAGTTGATGATGTGCCAGTTCTTCACACACATAATTATCACCGAAAGCCAGGGGCCCCTAGCTTTTTGTAAATAAACAGGCAGGATAATCTCTGAGAAGACCTGAAGCCTCCTCCCCACTCACTCCATTATCCCAACCAACTCACTCACCAGCACACCCACTACCGCCCTGGCCACCATGTCAGTCAACCAGGCCTATAAATAAGACTTTGGCCAGACTGTTGGTAAAGAGATAAATAGAGCTGCTGGTGACCATTTTACCATAACAAGGGGAGAACATGCCTAAGAATAAAAGCCAGCCCAGAGTCAGGCAGAACTGAGAAAGAGTCCTAAAGCTATTATTTGAGTCCTCTGCCAGATGCCAGATGTACCTGGACTTTTCAGTTATGTAAAATGCTGAAATGCTTTCTTTCTTTTTTTTTTTTTTTTTTTTTTGCTCAACCAAGTTTGAGACAGGATTTCTCTGACTTGCAGCTCATGCATGATCCACACTCACATAGTGATGCTGGCTGCTGAGTAGCAAATTGATTGAAGAGGGGCAAAAGTGGAAACAGAGAGCCTCCCATCAGGAGGCTACCACAGGAGTCAGGAGAGAAAAATGAAAGAGTTCCACCAAACAGAATCCAGATTTCTGGAGCAAGTGATTACACTGAAATGTGTGGCCATCTGTATGCTGCATACTGCTCACTTGATACATGGAGGCCTCCTCACTTTGCACGTGGGCCCTCCCTCTGCAGGGATCACTCTGCAAGGCTGAATATTCTCATTCTGTGTGTCTCAGTTCAAATGATCCTTTCTCAGGATGGCTTCCAGGAAATCTATCCAAGTGGACTCGACAGTCACTTTCTATCCCATCACTTCATCTACCCCTTCACAGCGTCAACGTCATCACAGCCCATCATCATCTTGTTTATTTGTTCATCCCTTTAGTCTCTGTCTCTCCCAAAGGAACGTAAGTTTGAGGAGGACAGGGATTGTATCTGTCCCATTCACAGTTGTGTCTCCAGCTCCTAAACATACCCTGGAACAAACAGGTGCTCGATAAATACATGTCAACTACCCTTTGACTTGATAGTCCTTCTCCTGACAATTCCAAGAAAGCACCTCAGAAGAAATTTTAAAAATAATATAGGGACGGGCACGGTGGGTCACGCCTATAATCCTAACACTCTGGGAGGCCGAGGCAGGAGGATCACTTGAGCCCAGGAGTTTGAGGTAGCTGTGAGCTAGGCTGATGCCACGGCACTCTAGCCTGGGCAACAGAGCAAAACTCTATCTTGAAAAATAATAATAATAATAATATAGACACAGGCAGTCACTGCAAGCTAAAATATCCAAAAAGAACACGCTTTAAGTGAGTGAATAATGGCATATCCACAAGGTGGCTACTATAGTCAGAGAAAATTATAATCATAAAGTTTTAGAAAAATGTCCCAGTATAGACTATAGAACAGCATCAGGTGACAAAGGAAGGATAAAACATTATATGGATTGTACTTATATTTTAAAATGACCATACACCTGTAATCAAAATCTAAACAACATGGGTAAGTACAGGAAGGGAGGGTGCAGAAATAAACAGGTGATGTGGAAGGTGCATAGATTCAGATTTTTTTTTATAGTCCTTCTTACTTCTTTACAAGTTGATTCAACCATAAATAGGCAATGTGGAGTCGTACAAAATGACCAGATGCAGAATAAAATGTTGCAGAATGTTTGGGCTGTTGTAGTCATGCCAACTTCATAGAGCTGTCGTGAAGTTTAAATGGGATACTGGTTTTTTATTTTTTATTTTTTTGAGACAGAGTCTTACTCTGTCACCCCAGCTAGAGTTCAGTGGCATCATCATAGCTCACTGCAACCTCCAGCTCCTGAGCTGAAGCCATCCTCTTGCCTTAGCCTCCTGAAGAGCTGGGACTACAGGTGTGCACCACCACATCCCGCTAATTATTCTATTTTTTGTAGAGATGGGGTCTCGCTCTTGCTCAGGTTGGTCTTGAACTCCTGAACCCAAGCGATCCTCCCACGTCAGCCTCCCAGAGTGCTAGGATTACGGGCGTGAGCCACCATGCCTGGCCAGGATACCAGATTTAGAAGTGCTCAGCTCAGGTCTGGCACAAATGTCTCATCCATAAATTTGATAATAATAATGACAATTACAATAAAATCATTGTGCTGATCCACATCATACTCTCATGTGACCTTGAGGAAAATACTTAATGTCTGTTAGCCTCATTTTCCCCATACGTAAAAGGAGGTGATGACAGTATCTACCTTACATAGTTCTTACCTCCTTGACTATAGTAAGCACTCAACAGATACCATCATCAACATTATCATCACCAAGCAGTAAGAGCCGAGAGAACAAAAACTTCAATCAGGCCTCATATTCTTCCATCCCTTGATCTGGTTGGTGCTGACTACGTCTTTATTGTTGCTAACTCAGTGCAGGGAAAAGGGCTTCAATGGGCAAAGAAGTGTAGAAAGAAATGAATCACTGGATCCTTCCAGAGAGGGGATTTTTTTTTTATTATTCCTACGTAACATCAAAAGAGCACTTAATAGTTGCAAAATGGTTTTGCAAGCACTTACTGGCTACTCCCTGGGCGCTGTGTCGGGGAAGCCTAAGTCATGTTCATTCTCTTCTGAAGGCCATGGGCTCGGGGCTCTGGGCTACAGTGAAGGGTCAGACGCAGTCTGTGCCCATGAAGAGCTGTCTCTCAAGTCACAGAGAAGAGTCAGGAACCATTAAAGGAGCAAGAAGACTTTATGCACAGGACAACATTGTCATGCCACAGACAGAATCGGACAGCAATCCCATCCATCCCCAGGTCCCGGTGATTCATCCCCCAATATCGCTTCCGTCTGTCTATTTCTTCTCATCCCTCCTCCCCAAGCATCCCAGAGCAAGCCCTGGACGTGCCCTCCTAGTTAGGGGAACAGCCTTATAGTAAACTGTGTCTCTATTTCAGTTCTAGCTCCACCCCTTCCTAGCTGTGTGACTTGGACTTCGAGCAAGTTATTTAACCTCTCTGAAGCTGAGTTTCCTGATGAGGTTATTGTGAGGAATAAATGAGACGTTGAGGTGGTGCTTAGCACGGGGCCTGGAATATAGAATGTGTTTGAAAAGCAGCAACAATTAGTGTTATTACAAGAGCCAGAGAGGGGATATCGGAGGCCAGTTAGGAAGTTATAAAAAATGAAAGAATGAAAGGAAGGAAGGAAGGGAGGAAGGGAAGGAGGGAGGGAAGGAAGGAGAAAATCTGGCCATATGCATTCCCAGCATAAAACCCTCCATTCAACACCCTTCGTGTCTAGGATGAAGTCCGTACTCTGGACACGTGTGTGTGAGGCTACCCGCGGCTCAATCTGAGACATGCTCCCAGCCTCACCTGTTGCTGCTCTCACCACCTGGACACTGTTATGAATTGAGTGCTTGTGCCCCGACTCAAATTCATATGTTGAAATCCTACCCGCCAAGGTGATGGTATTAGGAGGTGGGGCCTGTGGGAGGGGATTAGGTCATGGGGGCAGGGCCCTCATAGATGGGATTAGTGTCCTTGTAACAGAGACCCCAGAGAGCTTGCTCACCCCTTCCACTGAGCAAGGACACAGCAAGAAAGAACCAGAAGGAGGCTCCCACCAGACACCCAATCTGCCAGCACCTTGATCTTGGACTTCTCAGTCTCCAGAACTATGAGAAATAAATTTCTGTTGTTTACAAGCCATCCAGTTTATGGCATTTTGTTACAGCAACCTCAATGGACTAATGGACCCCAGAAAGCTCTTTCCCTCCCTCTCTCTGCCATGTGAGGACTCGATGAGGAGTCTGCTCCCTGGAATTGGGCCGTCACCAGGCCCTGACCATGCTGGCACCCTGACCTCAGACTTCCAGCCTCCAGATCCATGAGAGCTAAATTTCTGTTGCTCATAAGCCACCAGTCTGTGGGACTTTGCTCTAGCAGTCTGAGCTGAGACAGACCCTGGGCCCCGGTCACACCGAACTCCTAACTGTCCCCCAAGGCACTGTGACCTCTCCTGGCTGGCCAGGAGCCCCATCTCTGTGCTCTGTGTGTCTCACTGTGGGGACACCTGGAAATTGGGTTTTCAGGGTTGTCAATCTGTCAGTCTCCCCCACTAGCTCCTGGGTCCCACAAGGGCTAGTGTGTGATTCATTCCAGTGTCCTTGTACCTCTCGCTGAGCCCAGCTCCATAAACCTGTGTTGTGGAGAATGGAAATATAATAAACTGTTTATTATGTGGCAGAAATAATGCTGGTAAGAGTACAAACAAGGGAAGGAGTATTGTCAAGGGTAGCGCTTGGGCTGTGCACCTACCAAGAGGCCTTGCTCCTTGCAGCCAACTGCAGCTCTACACTACAGGGGGAGTCCAGCCTCCTGCCTTCCACCCCCTGGGGGCCCCTGCGATGAGCACACACACACCTCACACCACCTCGAGACCTACCTGGTTTTCCTCACCTGAGCTTGAAGGAAGGAAAATGAACGACATGTCTACACGCTGCCAAAATCACCATCCCCTGGCCCCAAAGCCCTGCTCTCTCCCTCCTGGTTCAGCTACTCTTTGCTGAGTCTCAACACGCAGGAAGGAGAAAAAAGGACCAGGTCCTCACTGGGGCTCTCCTCTAAAAAGCAAAAACACAGCTCCGGCGAGATGGAAACAAAACCCACGTCCTGGGTCTCACAGCTATCACAGAGATGCTGGCCACCAGCTCATTGTATAAAAACAGATTTATCGCCCCAAGTTGTACCTTCCTGTCCCCACAGAGATCGCAAGCTCAGAGCCTCCCAAGCCCAAAGCCTTCAGTGCTTGATATGATATCCCTGTCCACCTGCAAAGGCATTGTTCTGAAAAGTAGATTGAATTGATCCGTTCTCTTCTACAATGCTTTGGACAAGACGACACAAGAGCCAGTGAAAGGACATTGGGACCCACACAGGAGTGTTGGGAATTACCGCCACCGCCACTGGGGTGGATCATGAAGCTGAACGATGCCCGTTTGGGGACTGATCATCTGGGACCCAGACATATAATGCATGGATATTTCATGCCTCACATGGGAATACTTCATGTGTTTTAACCATGTAAAGAAAAGACGTGGCTATTACACTTCCCGGCGCGATGCTCTTGCTGAGCGATGCAATGGACACATTTATTGAAACAGTGACACATAAACCTGGATTTTCTAACAACAGCTGAAACAAGTCTCTCCTTCCCTGGCACATCTCAGATGAATGAAAGATGTTGAAGTGACACATAAGTGGTCTCCAAGATATTGAGGATCCTACAAGAGAGTTTGCCATATAGTGTGACCAAAGAGTTTGTCACTTAGAACAAGGCCCCTCACCCGTTGTATTCCTAGTCCCTGGCAGAGTTGCTGGCATGTGAGAGGCATCACAAGGGTTCAAATGAGCTAATGAATGAATGAATGAATAAGCAGGTCGACTGGATCATTTTCAAACAGGACCCTGGTTATCTCTCAGATATACTGCAAAGGCTATTTTTGTTTTTGTTTTTGTTTTTGTTTTACAGACAGGGTCTCACTCTGTCACCCACGCTGGGGTACAGTGGCATGACCATAGTTCACTGCTGCCTCGAACTCCTGGCCTCAAGGGATCCTACTACTTCAGCCTCCCAAGTAGCTGAGACTATGGGCAGATGCCACCACACCTGACTAATTTTTTCTTTCATTTGTTTTTTAGATACAGGGTATGGCTATGTTGCCTACTCTGGTCTCGAACTCCTGGCCTCAAGTGATCCTCCAGCCTCAGCCTCCCAAGTTGCTGGAATTACAGGCGTGAGCCACCATGCCTGGCTCTCACTATGAAAACATAAAGCCAAATTTAGAAAGCATCCTGTGTCCCTAACCCTGGTGTTGCCCTGAACCCATTGACCAAACACTCACAGTAGGTGCATATACCAATCAGGATGTTTTCAACAGAGAAGAATAAACCACCCAATTATACGTGGCCTAAAGAATTAGGAAATTTATTACCTTAAATACAGCAATTACAGGGGTTTCAGATAAGTTACAGGAGAGGCCCCTCCCCCCACAAACACACTCCTACACACATGTACCTATTATAGTAAGTCCCATTTTAATTATCCAAAGATAGAGAATCTTAATGAACTTAGAGTGACCAACCAGGCAAGTGCAGAATGGAGCACATGTCTTGGTGAGGCTTTTCCCAAGGTTCTGATGAGACTCAAAGGGCTATGTCACTGCCCTGTCTTACTCATAGTTCGTGTCACTAGGCTACACGAATTTACCCTAACATCTATGGCTTCTATCTAAGGGAGCGTTTAAACACAGCATGAGTGAGTCCATTTCCTCACCTGTAGGAAGAAAGCAGAGACTATGCCCAGGAATCCTCAAACATCACTCTGCCTTCAGCATTACAGAGTATCAAAAAACCCATTTCCTCACATTTTATTTAAGGAGTTTGATACAGAATGCTAGCATAATGATCACAAGTTCATTTTGCCCAATTTATGTACCATGAAGGTCAGAGATAGGGTGACTTTGGGGTTGATTTAACAAGTTTACCTAGGATCCAGGTTTTTTCCATGTCTCAATATATCAACTTTGTTCCCGGACTGGCTCCCCTCATGGTCACAAGAGGGCTGCCACAGTTCCAGGCATCACATCTGGACAGAAAAACATCCAGAGGCAGAAAAGAGACTGAATCTTCTAGTTTTTCCTGCTGAAGAGCAGAAGAATCCTTTTCTACATGGCTCCTATCAGCTCCCCCTCTGCATCTCTTAGGCCACACTGGGTGACACATCCACCCCAAAATTAATTACTGATAAGGGAAAATGGGATTTTAGTGACTGGTTAAACTGATCAGAATTCACTCCTGAGCTGGAGACAGAGACACCTTCCAGGACCAAACCAGGGCTCTGTCAGCAGGGAAGACTAGAGTAGGCCAAGGGCAGGCCACTAACAGCATCTGTACAAAACAGCCCGAGCCCCTGTCAACAGGGCCCTCTCGGGATTCCACGGCTGTGTGGGTTCCAGAGGTTCCCTCAGGCAGAGAGGCTGTTAAAGCTAAGAGCTTCAGCACTTGGGTCACCCATGTTTGCTTCTGGCTCCTCCAGGGACCTCAGCAAAGTGTGTGAAGTTTGCGCTGACACGGTGATTTGTAATGCTGTCACCACCGTGGTTAATTTGCCTGCCTCTGCCTCCTCCTGGGGGTTCCAAATCTCGGGGGATACAAGAGGGAAAAAAATGTCATCAGAGTACAAGGGCAAAGGGAACTGTTTTATTGGGTTACTACTGGACACAGGGCATAGTTTTACACATTACATCACTAAATTCTCACAATAACTGCCAGCTAGGTATTATGTTATAAATGAGGAAGCTGAGGCATGATCGAACAATTTGCCTGACATCCCATTCTGAATAGCAGAACCTAGACTCAAGCTCCAAGCCTGACTCTAAAACTTGCAGCCTTTGCATGCCAACATAATTCCCTCCCAGTCCAGAACAGAGAGCCAAGTCACAAGTAATGAGAAAAGGACACAGCAGAAAACACTAAGTCAGTGTAAGAATATAACCAGAAAAGCCAAAGAAAGAGTGAAAAACATTCAGGAAACATGAGATTGGCATTACATTATGACCATAAACACGGATCACACAACTTACATATAAGGCACAGTCTCAGCTCCCAAAGCCCTAACCCACGAGTTGCCATAATTTGTTTTATAAGAAAGACTCCTAAAACAGTGGCCCTCAAAGTGTGGTCCATGGACCCATGCTGGTCTGCAAACTATTTGTTTCCAGTTCACAATAAATATAGAAACAAAAGTGAGCAGTTAGAGACCTTTCTAATGCCTTGACATTGCCACCACATTCAAGCACCGGATTAGCAGATTTGTCTCATTGAACAGGGTCTAGACCAGTTTGTGTGTTGTTGAACTTGGGTTGCATATGGCCCAAGTCACTTGCTAGACTTGGTACATGATGGATTGAAACATTAAAGATTAAGATAAATGAATACATTTTTTAAAAACCCTGATGCCTTCCCACAGAAAGTTGGAAAAGCACCCCACTAGAGTTCAGCTGGGTAAATACAATTACTCCCATTTTACAGGTGAAGAAAGTGAGACTCAAAGAGACGGAGTCACTTTTCCAAGATCAATACCACTGGGAAGAGGCAGGACAGGAAAACACTCCAGTTCAATGACAAAGGAGAACTATGAACTCTCTCAGCTCCTGAAAACAGAAAGTGCTGGCAACAAGGGGCTGTAAAAAGGTGGAGACTTGTTAAAAAATAAAAATAAAATAAAATAAAATCCTTTCCCCTAGCTTTGCTGTTGCCCAAAGTTCAGCTGAGATAAGATGTCTCAGATGAGAACGATCTACAAAGTGAGGCCAGGAATGAAAAGGAAATGGATGGGTTCGTTCCTGGCAAAGGCCAGTCTTGTGCGTCCTGATTTATTAGTGCTTATAAGTAGGACTTACTCGTTGTTACTGCAATTGCACTTCCGTAAATCATGAAGACGAAGGACTCTCCTTAAAACCCTCCCAGTGTGGCTCCAGACTTCACCAGCCACACAGCTGACTCTAGGTCTAGCCAAACTGAACCTCTCACCTCCTTAGAGCTGATGTTGGCCCTTTCTGGAACATTCTACCATGATCTCTTCCCCTTACCCAACTGGCAAAGCTTTGCTCTGCCTGAAAACGTTTTTTTTGGAATAGAATATTGTTATACCCTAGTCAAGGGGCAGGGTATGGGGAGGGAAGGGGGAATTAAGACATAGGAGGATTCTACAAGAAAAATTAAAATGAAAGAAAATTGGCCCCAAAAGGAAGAGACAAACAAGTATTTGAGCTGCTGGCTCTGTGGTAGCATCTTTTACTTCCAGACGTTTCTTTAGGTATTTTTGGATTCTTGATATTGTAGGTAGGGATGAGAGATTAAAGCCTGGATTCAGCTTCCCCATCTATGAAATGGAGACAGTACCAGCTGCCTGGCTGGGTGGCTAAGAGAATAAAAATGATGTAATAGATAAAAAGTGCCCAGCAAAGTACCTGGGCGCAGCTACAAAAGGGTCTTGCACTGTGGGTGATGGTAGACAGTGTCAGAACTGCCCAGAACATGCCTGGCAGACCCTCAATGGCAGAAGGAGACCCTCACTGCAGCCTCGAACTCCTGAGCTCAAGTGATCCTCCTGCCTCAGTCCCCCAAGTAGCTACGACTATACGTATGCGCCACCACACCTGGCTAATTTTTTTAATTTTTTGTAGAGATGGGGTCTTGCTATATTGCCCAGACTGGTCTTGAACTCCTGGCCTCAAGCAATCCTCCTGCCTCAGCTTTCCAAAGTACTGGGATTATAGGCATGAGCCATTGTACCTGGCCCCACCCTGGGGTGTAAGCAACAGGCAACAGGGCTGTTGCTGCCCCATTAACGGCAGGAGACCTGCGCAGGCCAATAACAATGTTACAGTGTTAATTATTAAAATGCTGTGTCTGTTTTTGTCTGGGGACAGGGCATTTCGATCTTTGGTCTCCCTCTATAAAGATGAAAGGTGAGGTGCTACTGAAAGTGGTGACTCCACGCTGAGAGGATGGCGTGCCTGCCCAGCCACCTGGATGGAAAGGCTCCAGTTCCCCCGCCCTCGAGCATTCCTAGAGACATCCTTGGAGGCTAAAGCCTGAGTAGGTGCAGTTGGAGGGAAGGCAGACTAGCTCCGCCCAGGAGGCCAGGCTGTGCCAAATGCGTCTTCTATAGCTGGCTGGCAAAAGAGAGCTAAGAAGCAAGGTGAAGGTATGTACCTAAGAGAAATGCAAACATATATCCACACAAAAACTTTACACGAATGTTCATAGCAGCATTCTTCAAAAAATCCAAGAGGTAGAAACAACCCAAATGCCCATTAACTGATGGGTGTATGATATGGTTCCATGTATATGAAATGTTTACACCAGGCAAATCCACAGAGACAGAAAGTAGATTAAGGTGGCCAGGGGCTGGGGAGAGGGGAGTAGGGAGTGACTGCTAATGGATACAGGGTTTCCTTTTGGTTCATGAAAATGTGCAACTTTGTGAATATGTTCAAAATGATTGAATTGCACACTTTGAATAGGTGAATTTTGTGGTATATGAATTATATCTTTATTTATTTATTTATTTTTTGAAACAGAGTCTCACTTTGTTGCCCGGGCTAGAGTGAGTGCCTTGGCGTCAGCCTAGCTCACAGCAACCTCAAACTCCTGGGCTTAAGTGATCCTACTGTCTCAGCCTCCCGAGTAGCTGGGACTACAGGCATGCACCACCATGCCCAGCTAATTTTTTCTATATATATTTTTAGTTGGCCAGATGATTTCTTTCTATTTTTAGTAGAGACAGGGTCTCGCTCTTGCTCAGGCTGGTCTCGAACTCCTGAGCTCAAACAATCCGCCCGCCTCGGCCTCCCAAGTGCTAGGATTACAGGCGTGAGCCACCACGCCCGGCCATGAATTATATCTTTAATAAAGCTGTTCATGCCTGGATGCTGGGTCAGAATCTTAGCTCTCATTTTTTTCATTGAGGAAAGTATGAAGCACCTACTAAGTGTCAAGCATTGTTCTAGGGGCTGGGACCACAAGGATGAACAAGATAGTTACCTTTTCTCTCTTGGCACTTAATGTTTTACTGGGAAAATCTGCCAAAAAATTTTTTAAAGGCAAATAAATAAATAATGGCAAGCGTGATGAGACCATGAAGCAAAATAGAGCTTAAAGAAAGAAGCCTTTAGGCCGGGCACAGTGGCTTACGCCTGTAATCCTAGCACTGTGGGAGGCCGAGGCAGGAGGATCACTTGAGCTCAGGAGTTTGAGACCAGCCTCAGCAAAAGTGAGACCCCATCTCCACTAAAAATAGAAAGAAATTAGCTGGGCCTGATAGTGTGCACCTGTAGTGCCAGCTACTCGGGAGGCTGAGGCAGGAGGATCGCTTGAGCCCAGGAGTTTGAGGTTGTTGTGAGCTAGGTTGATGCCACGGCACTCTAGCCCAGGCAACAGAGTGAGTCTCTGTCTCAAAAGAAAAAAAGAAAGAAAGAAAGAAGCCTTCAGAAGGGAGAAGCATGCCCAGAATGGGAGACATTCCAGGCAGAAAGACCAGCATGTACCAAGAGCATGAGTGGAAAAGGTCTGGGTGTGTTAAAAGCACCTGAAATCTGACCAGGAGGGCTAGAATCATCACTCTGCCACCTCTTTGTGTATGACCTTTGACAAGTCCCTGCAGCTCCCTGAGTCATTCTGCAGCATACCAGGGAGCATAGCAGTACCTACTCAATCAGAGAAGCACCTGGCTCTGTACTGGGCATAGAACAGGTACCCAAATATTATTTCCCTCCCTCTCCAACCATCCCCTCCTGACATGCTGGCTATAGTCTATTCTTCCAGCCAGGATTGCATATTCCTCCCGTTTCCCCTCTAGAAGGACAGACATTCCCTAAATGAGTCTGCAAAAATAGTACATGTGCCACGTAATTCTCTCGTCAATGGCACAAGCCAGACACATTTTCCCTGAATGCCTGCACTACGTGGACCACAAGAGTCAGCCTGCGATGGTTTATGAACTGTTTTCCTCAAACAAGTGTGAGTCTTTAGCCATTGTTAGGTCCTCTGTGACTGGTATCTCCATAGGAGCTGCCACCGTTGCCTTCCATCTCCAAGGGTTACACCGTCCAGCGGGCTCTGGGCTCTGTCTAGAACTAGTCTGGGTCGGGAGGCTCAGCGAAGGAGGAGAAGGTGGTGCCGTTGATAAGAACAGAAGCTTTAGACTCGAGCCTATCCGGATGCCAGCAGACTTACTTCCACTTCAGCCTGGCTCTGTGCCTAGATGTGGGACTTCCCCTTTCTGGTCACTTTTCCCTGGCAGCATCAGCCTTCTGCCACCATTTTGGAGCATCACTAAATAGCTAATGGGATCCTACTACTGTTATTCCTATTTAACAGAAAAGTAAACTGAGGCACAGATAGTGAGAGTCAAGTGTCCAGGGTCATGTAGTTAGTTGATGGAAGAGCCTAAATTTGGATCCAAGAAGTCTGGCTCCAGAGCCCATGGTCTTAACAACAGTTCTCTATGACATCCCTCAACCACAAATCGGACAATAACATCAGCATAGTGGAGTTTTCATGAGGATTGACCAAGCTAATGTATATAAAGCATCTTGGGATGCTGGGAACAGAGAGAGTATCTAACAAATGGTGCTAGCCTGCCTCCCCTAAGCCCCCAGAGTTTAAAGGAGGCTCTGCTATTGGAAGGGACTTTTCCAGACTTCCGGGTGAGGTTTGCCCCAGGAGAGAAACTGATAATGCCGAATGACTGCCCTGTGGAGCTCTCCAGCAGTCACTGACGCTTCCATCTTGTCCCAGAATTCCCCCCGAGAACAGACCCAGGAGAGGTGACTTGAGCTTTCAAGGGAACCTGCTGGTGTCGGCTGCAGGGGAGCTTCTCGGCCTGAAGACAGCTCTGGGCTGGAGATGCCCGTGGCTAACTGGGGGACTGGCAGGGCTCCCGGGGGGTGGGCTGGGGTCGGGTCTCCTGGGCCCGGTCAACATCAATGACCGCCAAGGTCAACACTGAGAGTCTCTGAGGCAGAAGACAACATTCAATGAGACGCTTTCAAAGGTGCGTTCCTCCCTGCTTGACAATGAATGAGAGGGCACAGCACTGAGTCACAGGGAGAGCTAGGAAGGCAGCAGGGTGAGGTGGAAGGAGTGCGGCCTAGAGACTCGGAGCCCACTCTCACCTCTGGCACGTACCAAGGGGGGGCCTGACCCTTCCAAGACCGTTTCTCCATCTACCACGTGAAGCAGCTAACATCTACCTTCCAAGGGGTCATCAGAGCTAATATAGGTAAAGTGCCTAGTACAAGGTCTGAGCTCTTATTCACTGTGCTAGATTTCATACACGCATTCAATATTCTCAGCGAATCCTCACAACCACTCTATGCAGTAAATACCATTATTAGATTAGCCCCATTTTGTGGATGAAGAAACTGAGACTTAAAAAGTTTCAAGATTGCACATTCAAGGTCATGCAGCTCGTGAGTTGCCAAGCAAAGATGAGAACCCAGAGCCTCCATCCAAACTGACTCCATTCTCCAGAGATTTCCCCTGTCCCTGCTCAGAAGATCACACTGTCCACCCAACACTGGTTCGTGTTTGCGAAGCCAGTCTTGGGAACGGCACAGAGAGATGGCTAAGACCACACAGGGCTTTAGACAACACCAGCTCCTCCTTCCTAGAGGTGCTATAGCAATATCTCATTCACCCTTTCAGCAGCCCCACGAGAGATATGATACATTAACTTCACCATGCAGACAAGAAAACAGGGGCAGGCAGAGAAAGTGAATTATCCAAAGCTACACCATCAGGCAATAAGAACAGGCATTAAAGCCCACTTCGGTCTTAGGCTGGGTTCCAAGGAAATACTTGCTAGATAATAAGTTATCTCACCTCTGGGAGGCCAGGCAGCCTTGTGTCTACACAGGAAAACAAAGGTAGATAAATGTAGGAATTCACAGCCCTATAAAAAATGAATTAAGATAAAATGCATACCCTTACTACTTAATGAGGGAGGTTTATGAACACAAATGCATGACAATGACTCAGAGGAACATAATTATCTTATCATAAGTTAAAGGCAATCGATTTTCATTTCTAAGTAAATATCATATTTCCCCGATCCTAACACACCTATTTTTTTTCACATTTGAGCATTTCTGAAGTCTGAGTGCAACTTACCACAGATACGCACAGCGACTAAGTGTCTTTCTTTCTCCCTGTAAAGGCTGGTATTGAATTGAGAATGTGACTTGCTTCAGGCCTTAGAAATGAGGTGCCCCATCAGCTGTATCCGCTCTCCCAAGAAAATAAAAAAAAGGAAGGGAGTTGAGGTCCCCCTTCCTACCTCATCTCTGTCCTAGGTAAGGCAGCCCTACCCCACCCCAGCCTTCCTCTCCCCATTTCAAGTCAGAAGAAGAAAACCATGCATCCCTTGTTAGGAACTAAGAGGAAACTCTCTGACCTTGTAGTGAGTCTCACGGGGACAGATTCGCAGAAGAATTAAGGGATTGGAGAAACAGAAAACAGAGATTTTTCTCTTTCCCAGCCCAGGACTCCTCCCATACCCTGATCCCTAATGCAAGGACATGAGAATGGTTGGCTGAGCCTGGATCCATCTGTCTAAGGCTGGCGGGGGGTGTGGTCAGCGGAGTGTGTGTTTTTGTGCAGCTGGGACACATGAGTCCAGATGGGAAGAGCCACACTCCAGACCACGCAGCAACGCCATGGCAGAGCCAGGTGGCAAACCCAAGTCTCGGGGTGCTCCTCACTGAGCTCCTGCGGTTTGTTCTCTCAAACTCTGCCCGGAAGGAACTGTCAGCTGCACAGGTGAGAAGTGATGTTGCCCTCCTGGAGGCAGGAAGGCTATGTGCCCCCGCGCAAGTCACTTCGCCTCTCCTGTCACTCAGCCTCATCCTGCCCCGTGCTCCTCCTTGGGACAAACAACGGCCTCCTTCCGGGGCCCCTCCTCTAGATGTGGGATTGACATCCATCATGGATCACTGGGGGCCTCCTTCTCTCTTCTGGAGTTTTAAAAATAGAGACAAAATAAATGTATTATAAAAGGAAAAAAGGAATCCAAGAAATTACCGCCAGTCAAGTGGGAAGTGCTGGGTTGGGGCCCAGACCCTCACCCTTCCTCTTTGTGAAATGGGCACAGCCCCTTCCCAACTCTGACCTAGTCTCCCAAGTCCCTTCCAGCCTGGTCTCAGAGGCCCTTGGGTGCTGAGGCTGAGACACACACCCCCTTGCTCCCAGGAGCTTAGCCTTGGGGCGGGGGCTGCGGAGGCACCTGCTTGTCACACCACAGGCTACAAGCTCCGTGGGAGCAGCCTATTGAATCAAATCACTCGGAAGCCATGTACTGGCCTCCTTTTAAGTGGCACAGCCCAAAGACAAACACATACAACTTCAGTTCATGCCTCTCAACAAAACTGTGGACTAAGGTGCTCTGTCTCCACCCCTGAGTGTAGAACTAGAAAATAGAGCTGGGCCCCCGCCTGAGATGTGCAGAAGCGATGTGGGAGGGCGAGAAAGGAAGAAAAAGTGATGGATGAAACCCCCAAGATGGCTAAGAATCAGCCTCATCAAAGCAAAAGGCAAGCAGCTCCAAAGTTAGCTGGGAGCAACGGGACCCGAGGAGCACTGGGCAAGCTCGCATGCGCGTCTCTGCAAGGCAGCGGACGCTGGCTCTCAGCCAGACTCCTGGACTCAGGATCCCAGCTCTGCCACCAACAAGCTATCTGACCTTGGTCCGAGACTCAACCTACCTGTAAAATGGGAGTAAAGAGTTCCTGCCTCCCAGGGTCGAAGGATGCTTGGAACAGCGCCTAGCACATAGCTAATTCTATAGTACTGTTCCTGACTAGCACCTGCTCAGAGCTTCACATAAAGTTTTATTTTTTATTTTATTTTTTTTATTTTGAGACAGAGTCTCACTCTGTTGCCTGGCTAGAGTGTCGTGGCGTCAGCCTAGCTCACAGCAACCTCAAACTCTTGGGCTTAAGCGATCCTCCTGCCTCAGCCTCCCAAGTAGCTGGGACTACAGGCATGCGCCACCATGCCCGGCTAATTTTTTCTATATATGTTTTAGTTGTCCAGATAATTTCTTTCTATTTTTAGTAGAGACGGGGTCTCGGCTCTTGCTCAGGCTGGTCTCGAACGCCTGACCTCCAGCGATCCGCCCACCCCGGCCTCCCAGAGTGCTAGGATTACAAGCGTGAGCCACTGCTCCCGGC
Organism: Varecia variegata; assembly: GCA_028533085.1. NCBI lineage: Eukaryota > Metazoa > Chordata > Mammalia > Primates > Lemuridae > Varecia > Varecia variegata. The sequence continues at coordinate 108,282,073 of CM052443.1, read as the reverse complement.
CCACATAAAGTTTTATCTCATAGAATATTCACAACAAACCTGGGAAGAAATAATTATTTTATAGACGAAAAGCCTGAGACTCAAGTCACACTGCTGGTTTGTCGCAGGGCAGGGATTTCAGGGCTCTCCAGTCCTTCTAACTTCAAGTTCTGCTGCACCAGGTGACTCACAGAAGGGAATGGATGCCACTGGGAAAGGCTCAGAGTGCGAGAGGCTGGCTGGTGGGGCCGACTGATGGGGAATGTTCCTCCCCATGAACGCTGGAGGTGCCACCTCCCAGAGAGGATGCTGGCTGAGGGCCCGTCGGGGGCTCCAAGTCTCTCACAGCCACGCTGGAGTCTGTGAACCTCCAGAGAAATCGTGCAGCAGCAGCCATGAGAGGACAAGGAGAAAGGTCAGGCCAGGCAGGGCAGCCCCGGGGTGACCACAGCCTCAGAGGCCAGTGACACTCTGCCATCCCCAGGTACCCTGGGTCCTAGACACCACATTCTGACGAAGAGAATACGGAGGCCGGGCCCGGGAGTAGAGCCACACAGAGAGCCACTGCCCCTCCATCCCAGCAAGCAGCAGGAGCCCAAGGGACCGGCAGCAGTGACCGCAGACCAGGCATCTTTCTGGCCACAAGGGCTGGCAAGGAAGACCCGACAGAGCCTGCCTTCTCAGACTGGAAAGAGAAGTCTCCTCTGCTTGGAGAAATGCCTGCCTGGCACCATCTGCCAGTTCCCAGACCCACCAAATGTCAGAGCAGGAAGGGCCTTCCAGAGGTCAGCCACCCAGGCCTTCTTGTTTTGCAGGAGAGGAAAATAAGGACACACCAAATCGGAAGATGTTATAAATGAGAGGAGAACTTGGGTGTCCTAGTGCTATGGTCTTCAGGGCACACATACGAGACTCAGAGTCAGGTCTCCATGGCTCTGGCTCTGGATGTGCCCCCAGCTAATCATCTGTACTATTCTAGAAGTTCCCTTCAGCTTGTGGGTTCTCCAGCTGTGCCATATAGAGAGGCATGCAGTGTGTGCGTGCGCATGTGTGTGCGTGCGTAAAGTATGTGTCTATTCATTCAATAGCAAATATTTATCGAGTGCCTTGGCCGGGCTCCATTTTAGGCCCTGGAGATAAAGCAGTTCACAGAACGGGCGAAGCCCCTTCTGTGTCTGGGAGGCTGGCCATCCACTGCAGAGAGACCTGTAGCCTCTCGGGAGTCCATGTCGTGGGACCCTCATGCACAGTCTGCGCCTCGACCCTGGCAGGCGGGGACGTCCTGTGGGTACCATGAAGGGCTACAGCCCTTCTCCCAATCTCCTCCTGCTTCTCTGGGGTCCGGGTCAAACCATGTGGGGGCATTTCCTCAGCCCTCCCCACGCCCAACTCCGTGCCCTCATGGCACCCCAGGGTGCCCCTGCCGGCCTTCTGTGCCCTGACTTTGTGAGCAACATGAAGAGGGCCCAGGCCCGAGTCTCCTCTTATTCCCCGGTGCCTGGTAGATGCGCTCCCTATAAACTCTCGTTGAATAAAGGGGTGATTAAACGGGGCCATTGATTCTCAGCCCCGTTCTTCTCATCTGTCAAACGGAGGCGATAACTATCTGGACAACTCCTCACTGTCCTGCAGATCAGACGAGACATCGGAAAAGACCTTCGAGCCAACTCGCTGTTCTTCTCGTCCCCCGTAAAAATGGCCCCAGTGCTGTGTCTCTCTGGGAAAGGACTCAGCAACGGAGATGCCTGGTTTTGTCTGGGAGTGTGTGCTTGTGTGTGAAGGTAGGTATGAGTGCATGTGCCAGCCTGGTGGGCCAACTCGGCCCCAAGAGATCTGTCATTCAAGGAGGCTTCGGGGAGCCCCGGGAGCTCCACCCGGGCTGGCCCCACTCACAGGGACACACAGCTGCCCAGGCCAGCAGAGCCCCAGCTGAGGCAGCCCCGAGCAGAGGAAAGGAAGGGACAGAAAGAAGGCACGCCCCCAAGGCCTCAAGTCTGTCCGTCCACCGTCTGTCTGTCGGAGGCAGCCAACAGCTCGCCAGGCAGGACGGAAGCACTGCCCGGCCATAAATGACCGCTGGCTCCAGGCTGGCCACCCGCCCTGGCCGCCCGCACGGAAGGGCCGGACTTTACCCGACAAATCGGGAAGGAACTGGAGCCTCTGAACTTGGGACTTGGGCTCTGTCGATAAGGCCAGTGGACAAACAGAGGGCAGGGGCCGGGGCTCCCCTTTATACACACAGAAGCCCGGCTCCAGGCTGATACTGCTGAGATCTTTGCCCTTTAGTTCAAACAGGAAATCTTAAAATGGAAAATGAGCTGCGTAAGGAAGGGGCGCGGCCGCCAGCCTACGGGGAAGACGGAGCAGGTTGTTCCCTGAAGAGCTTTTGGGCTCCATGCAAAGGAACACGCGAGACCTGGGGTTTTGTGATGGGGGTGGGCCAGAACCACCTGGGGAGGGAGAGGCAGCGGCAGGCGAGGAAGCCCTCTGAGGGCGGCTGCGGGCAGGGGAAAGCCAGAAACCTGGGTCTGAGCCACAGGACGCAACTTATTCACCGTGTGGCTTGTGGGGAGTGACCTCGCCCATGGAAACCTCAGTCTCTCCATCCATAAATGGGGCTGGCAATACATCCACCTCAGAGAGCGCAGGAGAGGATCCGAGTGAAGTCACGGTGTGAAAGTGCCATGCACATCACAAAGGGCTTGGCTGGCCAGCCCTGAGTCCTGGCCCTCCCCAAAAGGAATTTCACAACTGAGAGGGGAAATCCGAAATAACATCTCCGGCCTCCCATGCCACCCCCGTACACCCCCGTGCTAGCAGTTCAAAGAGGAGAAAATTGGGAGAAGAGGAATAATTAGAGAACCCCAGCAGTCTCCCTGCTGAGGTTTCCAAGTAATTATTCACCTGTAAATTACTCCTCTCACCTTAATTCTATCTCTAGATCCTTTCGACAAGGTAAATTCATTTATTTACATCTCTAACTATTCTGCTTTGGTAAACATTCCAACAAGGTTGGATGGCCTATTAAAGGAAAAAAAAAATTGTAGAAGTGAGGCAGGCAGAAGAGAGAGAGAGAGAAATTAACTCCTGGTCCTTGCTGGCATTTACAGAATTACGTTCAAGGGTAATTAATGAGGAATCACGCCAAGGCAAACCTCAGTCCCGAGCCAAGAGGGAGCCCATCGCAGCCAGGTGGAAACTGCAGGAGGCCCCGCTTGCAGAGGGGCCTTGCGTCCCACCTGCAGGGTGGAACCTGCCAGCAGTCTCCCCTCAGCTCCTTCTGCCCCTGGCAGGAAGAAGCCTCCTGATCTGGTAAGGTCACTCCAGACTCTCCCTCTCACTCAGGGACCCAGGCCCTTCCAGATCACCCTCAACCAAAGCCATTTCTGGGCCTGGCACATTTAGGTGCTCAATAAATAGCTGTACTATTCATTCCAGTACCCAGAAGCTCTCAGATTTGCCAAACTCCAAAGTCACCGCCCAAATTAAGGCCACCATTGTCTTTTCCCTAAATCAGGACCTCTGACTGGTCTCTCTTCTTCTAGTCTCTACTCCTCTCACCTCCACAAGGAATGATCTTTCTAAAAGGTAAAGTAGGCCGGGCACAGTGGCTCATGCCTGTAATGCCAGCTACTGGGGAAGCTGAGGCAGAAGGATCACTTGAGCCCAGGAGTTGGAGGTTATATAGTGAGCTGTGAAGACACCACTGCACACCAGCCTTAGTGACAGAGCAAGACCCTCTCTCAAAAAAATGAAATAAAATAGAATTTAAAAAATAAAAATAAAAGGTAAACTAAGACATTGAACAAGATAACACTTAAGCTCTGACCACCGAAGAGAAAGTCATGGTTAAGACAGTGGCCACTAGCATCAGACAGCCTGGGTTTGAAGTCTGGTTCAGCAACAGACCACCTGTGTGGCCTTGGGTAAGTTACTCCCCATCTCTGAGCCTCAGCTTCCTCGTAGCTTCCTCCTCTGTCACAGGAGAACAGCAGTAGTATCTATTCGCTCAGAGCTGTTGTGTGCACTGGGAGTTAATGAAGAAATGCCTGGACTTAGTAAACATCAGCTGCTGGCAACATTATTCTTGCCATGTTCACCAACCACGCTTGAAATGCCTTCACGGCCTTCTCGTTGTCCTCAACTTAGTCAAGCTCCTTAGCATGGCTCATGAAAATGGGGCCCTGCTTGCCTCTCAGCCTCAGCTCTCACCACTTCCCCAGCCTCCCTAGTCCAGCCACAAAAGCCCTTGCAAGTTCCCAAAGGCTCCGTTCTCTCCTGAACTCAGCTCTTTGCATGGGCTGCTTTCTCTGCCGAGAATGCCCTTCCAGGACCTGCGTCCTGGGACCCAGCCATTCACAGACCACAGACCCAGAGAAACGACCTCAAAGAGAAAGAGTTGGCTCTCAGAGATTTATCCCAGTTTGGGCAGAGAATGTGTGTGAGGCTCGGGGTTGAATCTTTCAACCAGCCTTTCTAAGCTCATGTCTCTTCTGAAAGAGCTTTCTGGTTGCTTTGAAACATCCAACAGTCCTATGAAAAGGCGAGGTCGGTATGAGTCTGTCAAGTTTTATGGTGAAGAACTGGCCAGTGACTTACTTGTGGTCACCACTTAGTATCAGCAGGGACATAATCTTAAGCTTTCCAAGATAGCAGAATCAGGGCAAAGAACACAGACTTGGAGATAGGCCTGAGTGTGCAACCCTGGCCAAGACTTCAAGCAAATTGCTCACCTCTCTAAGCTTCCAATTTCTCCATCTGCAAAGCAGAGGTAAGAATGACTTTCTTGCAAGGTTGTTTGGGAAGATGCTGTATGAGAAAGCACTCAGCCACTGCCTGCCCCTAGAGGCAGAATCGCTGCGTGAAATGAGAGGGGAGGGCTGGGGAGGAGAGGGAGGCTGCACCTAGGCAGGTGTGCAGGGATCTGGAAGTGGCCATGGGAAGCAGGAGAAGGCAGCCTCCGCCTCCACATGTAGACTCAGGGATTTTTACAGCTGTCACTCCCAAAGACCAAGGGCAAATGGCATACTCAGTGGAGAGTCAAGGGTCAGTTAAGACAAGAAGTAGAGGCCAAGTTAGGGCTAGAGACACAACTCTGGGGAAGCCAGCACCCACGAGGAAGCCACAGCGGTGGGATGAGCTGGAGATAGAAACCGGAGGGGCATCTAGGACCAGGAGGTGGGGAAGGAGACTTGGAAGAGGCAGCAACTGAAAACATACAACAGTGACCAGCAGTAATAGTAGAACAGCAACCACAATGACCAGCCCAGAAACAGTGACTTTTATCCAACGTTTTCCTCCATGTGTTTTCTAAGAGATTCTTTTTCATCTCTCACTAAAAGAATAAATGATCTCACAGTGCTAAGAAGCACATCAGAGCACACAGACTTCTCAAGGACAAGACCCTTGGTTCATGTCTTGGTCTGGAGTCCAGCCCAGGGCCTGGCCTAGGGTGCCCTCAATAGATATCATCAGTGGAGAAAGAAAGAAATGGAGAGCTCGCATTAATATCACAAGGGAAAATCCCCCAAAAGCCCTGAGATTCATATTTACTAATAATCTCAGATTATTATTTTGTCTTATTTTCCAAATGACTGACTACGCAACTGTATAAGTAAAAAACCTACTTGAGATAAACCAACTTGAATTAACACCTGCTTTCTCCACTTACCTCTCTGAGCCTCAGTTTCCTCATCTGTTAAATAAACATTATTGTGTGTTTAGAATTTGCATTCGGAGGAGTCATGATGATGTATGTAAAGTGCCATCCATGTGGTTTCCACTTAACACATGAAACCTTGTCTGCCAGACTGTAAGGCAAGTCCAACAAAATTCAGAAGCATAGCATGTGTGCTGCGTTCTCTAACCACAAAGCAATTCAGCTGGAAATAAATAACAAAAAGATAACAAAGAGAACCTTACGGTTTTCAAAATTTATGAGCATATGTCTAAGTAAGTCAAAGATCAAACAAGAAATTAAAGTGTAAATTAGAACATACTTAGAACTGAATGTCAGTGAAAATACTACTTGTCAAAACGTATTGAACACAGCCAGATCAACACTGGAGGGGGAAATATATCACTTTAAATGCTTAGATTAGAAAAAAGAAGAAATGCTGAAACACGATGAGCTAAACCTCCCACTTAAGGAATTAGAAAATAACCACAGAATAAACCCAAGGAAAGTAAACATCAGAAAGTAATAAAAATAAGAGCAGAAATTAGTAAAATAGAAAGCAAAAATAAGCTAGAGGGGTTTAACAAAGTCAGAAGTTAGTTCTTTATGAAGTCTAACAAAATTGATAAATTTCAGATAAGAATGATCAAAAAGAAGATGATCAAGAAGAAAATCAAAAAATAATATTAGGAATAATAAAAGGAATAATAAAATAATAATTACAGCTAGAGTAGAGCAAAGATTAAAAGATAATACGAAATACTATGAATGACTTCATGGCAATAAATTTTAAAAAACATAAAATGGAAACATTCCTAGAAAAGTATAATCTACAAAAATTGACTAAAACAATTAGAAAACCTAGCTTTTCCTGTAACCATTAAAGTAAATATACCCCTAAAATACATACAATTATGATATATCAATAAAAAAAAACTTTAAAAATTAAATTAAATCCATATGGTGGCTCACGCCTGTAATCCTAGCACTCTGGGAGGCCGAGGCGGGCGGATCGTTTGAGCTCAGGAGTTCGAGACCAGCCTGAGCAAGAGTGAGACCCCATCTCTACCAAAAATAGAAAGAAATGATTCGGACAGCTAAAAATATATATAGAAAAAAAAATTAGCCGGGCATGGTGGTGCATGCCTGTAGTCCCAGCTACTCGGGAGGCTGAGGCAGTAGGATCGCTTAAGCCCAGGAGTTTGAGGTTGCTGTGAGCTACGCTGACGCCATGGCACTCTAGCCCGGGCAACAGAGTGAGACTCTGTCTCAAAAAAAAAAAAAAAAAAAAAAACTCCCAAGCCAAATGATTCTAAAAGCAAGTTTCAGCTAAACTACAGATAAATTCAGACTCTTGCAGAGAACAGAAAGAAGAAAATAAATTCCCTATTCATTTAATGAAAAAAGTATAGCTTTAATATCAAAATGAGGCAAAAATAATATAAGAAACAAAAATTCCAGCCAATATTGCACACAAAGCAAGACACAAAGTTTCTAAACAAAATTTTAGCAAATCAAATCTAGCAATTACAAAGAAAAACAATACACATGACCAAATTTGGCTGAAATTAGACAGGTACTTTGGGTATTCATCATCATAACATATTAAGAGAGATAAATCACAAGATCACAAATAGTCAAAAAAAATTATTTAAAAATTTAAAACTAATACATGATTTTAAAAACACTTAGTAAACTAGAAATAGAAATTTCCTTAACTTGAAAAAGAATATTTACAAAAATCCAAAGTAAATATCATACCTAATGGTAAATTATTAGAAGAATTTCCTTACAGTCAGCAAAACAGCAGCTAGCCTGGTTTAAATCTGACATTTTTTTCAGGTTCCAAACTCATGCGATTAGACAATACAAATAAAAGAAAGTTATAAAAGTTATCTTTATTCCCAAATTATATGATTGTCTACAGAAAAACACCAATAGAAACTATAAATGCTTAGGAAGAATAAGAAAATTAGCAAGATTGTCATTAGTAACCAAAACTCAATTACATTTTTACAACCCAATAACCATCAGTTAAAAATGCAATTTAAAAAATACAACTAATGGCAATGAAAATAATTCTAATTAAAAAATGTGCCATTTAGTCTGAGACAGTGTTAAAAAAAACAAAAAGAAAAGAAAAAAAAATGTGCCAAGTCTTCATGGAGAAAGTTATAAAATTTGTTAAATGACATTTTAAAAGACTTAAATGGAAAGAGAGAGAGGGACTGTGTCCATGGATAGGAAAATTTTTTTTTTTTTTTTTTTGAGACAGAGTCCTGCTCTGTCACCCTGGCTAGAGTGCTGTGGCGTCAGCCTAGCTCACAGCAACCTCAAACTCCTGGGCTCAAGCAATCCTCCTGCCTCAGCCTCCTGAGTAGTTGGAGCTGAGTAGTTGGGCATGCGCCACCATGCCCGGCTAATTTTTTTCTATATATATATTTTTTAGTTGCCCATATAATTTCTTTCTATTTTTTTAGTAGAGATGGGGTCTCGCTCTTGCTCAGGCTGGTCTCGAGCTCAAATGATCCACCCGCCTTGGCCTCCTAGAGTGCTAGGATTACAGGCGTGAGCCACCGTGCCCGGCCGGAAATTTCGATATATATTAATAGTTGTCAACTATTCCCAAATTGATCTGCAGATTCAACACAATTGAAATCAAAATACCAGCAGGATTTTCCAAGGAACTTGGACACCTAATTTGAAATGAATTACCCAGAGCAAAAGACAGAGCAAGACCCTATCTCAAAAAGAAAAAAAAAAAAAGCTCAAAACCATGCAAAATTGAATGATATATTGTTTAGTGACACCTAAAAATCTGGTAAACAATAAAGAAAAGCAAGGGAATGATAAAGTAGAAAGTAGCATGCATCACACTCTGAAAGTTTGGCTGAAAAAAAGAAAAATAAATAAATGACTAAAGGAGTCTGCAGCAGGCTTCATCCAGATGGATAATGTTCTATTCCTTAAGTGGGTGTATTCTACCATTTGTTGGAAATATTTATTACAAATGTGGGATACAGGCCGGGTGTGGTGGCTCACGCCTGTAATCCTAGCACTCTGGGAGGCCGAGGCGTGAGGATTGCTGGAGCTCAGGAGTTCGAGACCAGCCTGAGCAAGAGCAAGACCCCATCTCTACTAAAAATAGAAAGAAATTAGCTGGACAACTAAAAATATATATAAAAAAAATAGTCGGGCATGGTGGTGCATGCCTGTAGTCCCAGCTACTCAGGAGGCTGAGGCAGGAGGATTGCTTGAGCCCAGGAGTTTGAGGTTGCTGTGAGCTAGGCTGACGCCACGGCACTCTAGCCCGGGCAACAGAGTGAGACTCTGTCTCAAAAAAAAAAAAAAAAAAAAAGTGTGGGATAGAAAGCTATATGTATCATATAGACTTAACTGTTTAAATGAAGCATAGAAAAAAAAAGCCTAGAAGTAAATGTACCAAAGTGTTAACCATGGCTATCTTTGAATGACAGATGTCATTTTTTTTCTTCCTTTTTTTTAGTAGTTTCTAATTTTCTGTAATGAACATGTATTCCTTTTAAAATCAAGGGAAGAAAAAAAAAATACTTTGTTTAACAAGACAAACCCCCTAATTGTAAAGATAAATACCAGGCAGTTGAAAGGAGAAGGGAAAAAAAAACAAACAAACAAGCCACTAGGTATAAAAATAACTTTCCCTGGGTTTGATCTTCAAGCAGCAAGCTACAATCTCAGGAACTCTTTCTCCCCTGGGTCCTACACAACAAAATCGTGTAAAATATGCCTGTTGGATTATATTGTTCCCTAGGCAGGTAGAAAAGAGAAATAGCAGGCCTTATTTTTAGATTTACTGTAATTCGGTCCCCTAAAAGGCTCTGCTGCCAAGTGAGTGCAGAAAGTTTGTTTTGCCTTCTTTAAGTGTCATTTGTTTCTCTTGGTTTTTTGTTTTGTTTTGTTTTTGTGGAGGTAAGTGCCATGTGGCCTTACTGCAGGCAGAGACTTCCCTTCAGATTAGCATGTTCCGTGGCATTCATCTGATCTGGACTCAGACCCTTGCTGGCCTCAGCAGTTGCTAAATTATTTCCTGGGAGGAGATTAGGAACTTGGGGCAGTGAGATAATAATAGTCTCAATAACGGTCAGCTGGGATATGGTCGTCCCGATGCAGACGCAGGAACTGGGACACCAGTGGGTGAATGATCTGCCTTTCATCAGTGGCTGGGAACCACGTGTGGTACTACATACCCCAGGCTGCACCTAACTTTGTCTCGTGCCTCGCACGGCCACCCCTCTGCCCGTGATGTCCCACCTACCTAGATGCCAAGAGCTAGTTCCAGGGCTCCACTCAGCACCCCGTAGAAATCTTCTCATGGGCTATGCATGAAAAAAGGAGGAAAAGGGAGAGAAGGGGAAAGGGGAAAGGAGAGATGAGAGGAAAATCATCCTCATAATAATGGCTAGTATTTCTTCAGTGCTTCCGTCATGCCAGACGTCATCCTGGGCACATGGTGCTGTATTACCTCATTTAAACCTCACAGCACCAATGTGTTAGGTGATTTTCTTTTTTTGTTGTTGTTGTTGAGACAGAGTCTCGCTCTGTTGCCCGGGCTAGAGTGAGTGCCGTGGCGTCAGCCTGGCTCACAGCAACCTCAAACTCCTGGGCTTAAGCGATCCTACTGCCTCAGCCTCCCGAGTAGCTGGGACTACAGGCATGCGCCACCATGCCCGGCTAAGTTTTTCTATATATTTTAGTTGGCCAGATAATTTCTTTCTATTTTTAGTAGAGACAGGGTCTCGCTCTTGCTCAGGCTGGTCTCGAACTCCTGACCTTGAGCGATCCTCCCGCCTCGGCCTCCCAGAGTGCTAGGATTACAGGCGTGAGCCATCGCGCCCGGCCGTGATTTTCTTTTGATCTATTTTTCATAAAAGGGAACTGAGCTTCAAAGAGGTTACATGACTGGTCCACAGTCAGAGGCCCTTAAGGGGTGGAGCTAGGACTCGATCCTAGGAATATGGTTTTGGAACTTGAATCATAACTACAGTTCCTCCTCTCTACGCCTCCCACCCATCACAGAACGCTGCTGAGTTTTTCCTTTGAAACAGAAATAAAAGTTGGATGTGGCTCAACTGCCCCCAAACATTCAGGGGCTCTCTATTTCCTGAAACACCTTATTAGAATCCCTTGTTGACCCCAACAATCACTCCCCCATGGGACCTCCACTCGAGACTTACCCCAGTTCCCAGATTATACAGAACGTCGGATTTCCCCTACCCCACCCCATGAGCCTCCACCACCCCAGATTCAAGCCTATCTCCAGCTTTAGCTGCCAGGCCACTTTTCTCCTTGCTCTGGTCTCCTGGAATGTCTTCTCAGTTCACTTGATCAAGGTGCACTTCCTCCAAGAAGCCTTCCCTGATTTCATTAAATTTGTTAGCTCATTCATTCAATCAACAAAGTTTATTAAGCAGCTACTATGCAACAAGCCCCACAAATTAAATAAGCAATAAATATACAATATACGATTGAAACTGATCAGGAAGGTCAAGAAAGCCTTTCCTGATGAATTAGTGCTTGCTCAGGGATCTGAAGAGTCATTAAGAGGCATTAACTAGAAAAACTGGAGGAGGAAAGAAATGCTGCTAAAAGGACCAAACCAAGAAAGCACCATAAACTGACAGAAAGGCCATTGGACAAGCCATAGCTCCACGATGAACATGGGCAAGGTATTAATATTTCACCAGCCCCTTGAAAACTCAGCCACTCCTGCCACATAAAGCGGGAGGTGGTGCTTCTCACATTGTCAGAATGCAATGCAACCATATTTATAAAACCCCTGGCACAAATTCTGTTCATATAGTAGGTGCTCATTAAATGGCATATCTCTTCTGACAGATTTTTCTTTTGGGAAATAGAAATAATCTTGGGTGTCAAAATATTGTAACTTTTGTAGATACCAGAGTTTCAGGGCAACAGTAGGATATTATTGATAGGTCCACTCCAGATCCCTGAGGCACCATGTTTATTATTTGCATCCATGCTAGCGGCTCCACTGAAGGAGAGACCTTCGCTTGTCTTCACTGTATCCCCAGTGCCGAAGCAGTGCCTGTCACAGGCTACTAATCTGGGAGTGTTTGTTGAATGAATGTTGGATGGCTTTACTCATCTGCTAGACCCCTGGTCTCGAAGACTGGTTCCTCAATCATCAGCATTACTGGGAACTTGTTGGAAATGCAATTCTCAGGTCCCCCTCTGGGCCTATTGAATCAGAAACTCTGGGGGTGTAGTTCAAGAATCAGTGTTTTAAGCCTTTGGGGTGATGCTTGAGTCTTAGAAGCACTGCCCCAGAATGAACTCCTCGAGAGCAGGCTCACTCAGTCCTAAGCACACAGCCTCCCTAGGCAAACTCATCAGGGCTAAAAAACAAAAATTTTTTTCTCTATTTTTAGTTGTCCATCTAATTTCAGGGTCTCGCGCTTGCTGAGGCTGGTCTCAAACTCCTGATCTCAAGGGATCCTCCAGCCTCAGCCGCCCAGAGTGCTAGGATTACAGGTGTGAGCCACCACGCCCGGCCAGGGCTGAAATATTGACTGTCCCTCCTAGAACTCAAGTCCTACTGCAAAACTCAAGCCAACCTGAAGAACATTAGGACCAAACTAGCCCAAGGAAGAAAGCCTCCTCCCTCTGCCAGCCTCCATATGGGTGCTCCTACCTTTGCCAAGGACGCCCTTCCCTTCTGGGTGCAATCAAGTCCTAGCTCAAGTCCCTGCTCTGGCAAGCCTTGGGCAGCAACTCCCAGACAGGATGAATTGCTCCCTGCCCTGCGCTCCCAGGGCACAGGGTACGGGCTTTCACTATGGCCAGCATCCCATGGTGGTGTCTGAATTCGTTTAGAGATATCCTCCCTCTAGACATTTGCTGTCCAACATGGGCTAGAACAAATCGAGATGTGCTGTGAAGTGTAAAATCCACACTGGATTTTGAAAACGTAGCGCAAATTTTTTAAATGTAAAATTTCTAATTCAGAATTTTCATTCTGATGGCATGTTAAAATGCTATTTTGGATATGTTGGGTTAAATATAGTATTAAATTAATTTCACCTCTTTCTTTTCAGTTTTCTAGCGTGGCGACTAGACGATTCCAAACTACACAGAGTCATGCATTGCTTAACAATGGGGATACATTCTGAGAAATGTGGTGGTTTCGTCACTGTGCGAACATCACAGAGTGGCCTTACACAGCCCTAGATGGTATGTAGCCTACTACACACCTAGGCTATATGGTCTAGCCTATTGCTCCTAGGCTGCAGACCTGTACAACACGTTACTGTACTGAATACTGTAAGCAACTACAACACAACGGTAAGTATTTGTGTATCGAAACATGCCTGAACATAGAAAAGGTACAGTAAAAACATGGTATTATAATCTTATGGGACCATTGTCTCATATTTGGTCTGCTGTTGACTGCAATGTCGCTACAGGGCGCATGACTGTATGGCTGAGATTATAATTCTCTGGGGCAGTGCTCTCTAGACAGCATCCACCGTGGTGGGGGCCAGGCCTTCCTCACCTCTGGCCCCCAATGTTTACCCCTTCTCTTGCATGTAGTAGATGTTCAAGAAACAAGTGTAGAAAAAAAGTAAAAGCATTCACAAATTCCTCAAGGTCTAGAAAGAACTGTTTATCTTTTCAACCACAGATGCATTGATATCAACATCTGGGACTGATTCAGTTTGTTCCAACTGAAAAATCAAAGAAAGAAAACAAGTTTGGGGGTTCTGAAGACCCTGGTCCAAAGTGGGGACCCCCTAAGTCACCAGATGATTTTATGCAACTCAATAATTGCTATGTGCCCACTCCACAGGCTCTTTTCGGGACCGAATGAGAAAACAAATGGGATCCCATTGCAGAAACTACTAGCACTGGAGGAGGGTGAGAAATTATCCTCCATCCCCCACACCCCCCACCCCACTCCCGCCCGCTGTCTGGCCTAGATTTTCTGGAAAGCTACAGAGTGTGCAGACATTGTGTTCCCTGGATTTATAGCTCATTTTTTAACATTTTGGGTGAGGCCAGAAGCTTTACATGCACTATTGTTCTTCTTGTCTTTAATTTAAATGTGATTTCTCTCAAATCATATTTAAAAAGACTGCAGGAAAGAGGGATTGGAAGGAAGCCACTAAGAAGAAGAAAGCTCCTGTCCCCTTTCTCCTGTTTATCCAGACTGTGAATCTCAGTCCATGTCTCGGGAACTGTGGGGAAAGTTACCATCTTTGAGTTGAAAGTTTATCTTAGGCCAGCCTTGCAGGGATCAAAACACGCAGCAGCCTGCCAGATGTCCAATTCTACAGTTGTCACTGATGCAATTATGGTCAATCCTCACTATTCAAGGATTCCATATTCACAAATTGACCAGCTTATTAAAATTTATGTGTTAACCCCAAATCAATACTTACAGCGCTTTCATGGTCATTCACGAACATTCGAAGAGCAGCAAAAATTTTTTTGTCACCCACATACGTTCCCAGCTGAGGTTAACGAGGTGATGTTTTGGTTCCCCTACTATAAACAAATGTCCTTTTTCCAATCTATTGAGTGTCACATTTTTTATATATTTGTCTATTGTGTTCAGTTCACCATTTAAAATTGTCCCCAAGGATAGGACTGAAAGTGCTATCTGTTCTTCCCACAGCATGAGAAGGCTGTGATATATCTTACGGAGGAGATAAGCTCAATTCAGGCATTATAATGCTGTTGGCTGTAAATTCAATGTTAATGAATCAACAAAATATATTAAATAAGGTGTCTTTAAACAGAAACACACATACAACACAGTTATGTATTGATTGGTGGACAAAAACTTTGTGACCAAACACTCAAAGGGACCTAACCCTGTATTTCCCCTGGCATCAGTGGTATGGCATTCAGCAAGTCAGTGTTCACGGCAACTTAAAAGAATACAGCAGGCCAGGGCGCGGTGGTTCTCACTTGTAATCCTAGCACTCTGGGATGCCAACGAGGGAGGATCATTTGAGGCCAGGAATTCAAAAACCTGCCTGGGCAACATAGCAAGACCCCATCTCTACAAAAAATAGAAGTATTAGCCAGGCATAATGGTATGCACCTGTCCTCAGGAGGCTGAGGCAGGAGGATCACTTGAGCCCAGGAGTTTGAGGTTACAGTGAGCTATGATGATGCCACTGCACTCCAGCCTGGGTGACAGAGTAAAACCCTGTTAAAAAAGAAAAAAAAAAATAGAACACAGCTGTCGCAAATAGTAAAAATCGACTGTAAACGTTTTTAAGTAAATGAGTTCTGAGGTTTGCTCTTTTGATACATCTTGCCATGCATCTGCCACTCTGGGCCTGTCCCTCTCCTCCTGTGCTCTCTCTTGAATTGACAGGTGCTAGCTGGTGACATCCAGCAGATGTGCTCAGAAAAGACAAGAGAAGATCAGTTCCCAGAGCCCTTTAGTAGGAAAGCATCCCGACCTGTTCTAGATTGTTCGGGGGAGGGGTTGTGTTGGTCGGGCACAGGCATCAGCATGTGGACTAAGGAACAGAAATTAAACCCCTAATTGGGCAACAGGTGCCAACCTCCTGTTATTAAGAGAAAGAAAATGCCGCACCCTTTCCCCGTTTCCCGGCACATGGAATCTAACACAAAAGATACCCAGACAACAACAAATGAAGTGGGGAACCTTTATGAGCTACCTGGCATGAAAGAACACTTGCCTCAGAAGAGGGAGACCTATGACCCTATTTCCTGAGTCACTCATCTGGCGCCTCTCCTGCCCCGTGGAAAGGTCAGGAGATGTGAAGTCACAGAGACATCTATTAAAAGCTTGTCTGCCTCACTCACTGGCTGTGTAAACCTCAGCCTCAGTTTCCTTGTTTGTAAATTGAGGGCTAATAGCACCTATTTCGAGGGGATAGTGAAAGGCTTGAGAGAAATTAGTGCCTGTTGCAATCCCTGGTCCACGCTGGGTTATTCGATAAGGTTCTTTGATGTTGCTATCTTTTTTTACTAGTGCACGTTTATTTGTGAATATTGTCTCTTGGTAACCTTTTCTCCTGGAGAAGAAAGGGCCCTGTGTCAACCTTTCAGTCCTGTAGCGAGGTTTGATTGTGTGCCTACTACTTAGCAAGCTCCATGTGACATGGCAGAAGCAGAAATGTAGAGTTCCTACAGCCTTGTTCTGAAGAAACCCTCTCCAGTGTTGATAATAGTATCTTCATATCTTAAATACTATATCTGAAACAATAATATTTTAGTATCTTATAGATCCCAAATGCATAAAACAGGGTGATCAGAGACTTAAAGAATCAGGTCTAGCATTGTGAAAATTCCACAGAAGGTATTATTTGCACCTTGGTGAGGGTAGGAAAATTAGAGTAGGCTTCCTGGAGGAAGTGATGCTCCATCTAGGCCTAGTTAATAAGATTCACAGACATACACAGAGGGTGAGAAGGGGGCAGATGGGAGAAAAATTGAGTAGCTCGGTGTTGGCGGGAGCATATATCTAAGCCCTGAGGGCCCTAATGGAAATCACATAGTGAAAACAGATTGGTTAAATATCTGTCAACAGCTCCTCATCTCCCATCCAAAATCCAGTCTTGCTTCTTCCCCTGTCTTTTCTAAGTTGGGGAAATTTTTCAGTTGATTTTCTAATGTATATAAATACTAAATGTTCAATTATCAAATTTTAAAAATTCAGACAGACAAAGATAAAATTAAAATCACTAACATTCCTATCCCCTATTAGTATTTTGGTGATGGCCTGGCGTGGTGGCTCATGCCTGTAATCCTAACATTTTGGGAGGCAGAGGCAGGAGGATCACTTGAGGTTAAGAGTTCAAGACCAGCCCGAGCAAAACCAAGACCCCATCAGGCATGGTGGTGCACACCTGTAGTCCCAGCTACTCGGGAGACTGAGGCAGGAGGCTCGCTTGAGCCCAGGAGTTTGAGGTTGCGGTGAGTTATGATGATGCCATTGCACTCTAGCCCAGGCAACAGAGAGAAACCCTGTCTCAGGGAAAAAAAAAAAAAAAATTGGTGAATCTCTTTCTAGAATACTATGCAAGTATTATGTTTGTGTGTGTGTGTGTGTGTGTGTGTGTGTGTGTGTGTGTGTGAGAGAGAGAGATACTGACCATGGTATTTACAAACTAAGATCATACTGCACATGTTTTATAGTGCACTTTCTGTCACTTGGTTAACATGTTATTAATGTCAATAAATATGGAGCTCTACTATTATCTTTAACAACTACATAGTATTCCATAGAATGAATATATAACAATATATTAAATCCTTCCTTTCTGGAAGAACTTGTTATGTGTCTGTGTGTCTTAAAGATTGTTCTACTTATTATAAAATAAATACTTGGTCAGATAGAACATTTGGAAAATACATTATTATAGAGGTTTTCTATTTCAACTTTCTTTTTAAAAAATTTTGAATCAACATGAATTATCTAGAATAACAAGGAACTGATTTTACTTTATATCCAAGAAATTTCAGACTTGATAGTAATGTCTATTTGATAATGACCAAAACCAGGGCTATTTTCCTGGTAGCTAACTCCGTCCTCCTCTTCTTTCTCATAAAGAAAAATCCAGATACCATAAAGCTGACTACCAGAGAATTGCATTACGTAGAACTGAATTTGTCTTAGGATACATGTTTTTTGGTTTTTTTTTAAGCCAGGAGAGGCTAAAAGAAAAATAAAATCACTCCTACTCCCAATACCTACTGTTAACATCTTGGTATGTTTCCCTGCAGCCTTTTTCTATGCATACTTAGTAGCCTATTTTTACACAACTGGGACAATAGTATAAATATAATTTTACATCCTACTTATTTCAATCATAATGTAAGCATTTTCCATTTATAAACTTTTCATAGACATTTTAATGGCTGCATAATATTCCATTGGGCAGTATGTAATTGTTTACATAATGCTACCCCTATGTTCAAACATGTAGATTGTTTCAACTTTTTCTCCATTATACATAAAGTTTTGATCTAGGTACATGAATCCAAGTCTGCATTTTGGATTATTTCCTTACGAGAGATTCCCAGAAGTGGAATGACTAGCTCTCAGGCAATGAACATTTTTCAGGCCTGTGATACATATTGCCAAATTGCTTTCCCAAAAGGGTTGTACCATTTCACACTCCCACTAGCAGTGTTGCTCATTCCATTTCTAATGGCATCATGTGACTGAAATGGCCAATAGCAAGGTTTAAATAAACTATGATACATCTAGCCAGTGAATTATATAGCCCATGAACTTCATTATGGGGCCTGTGTAACAACATGGAAAAATAGTTATGCTGCAATGTTAAGCAGAAAAAGTAGAAAACGGAATTGAATGTAATTGCCACCGCATAAAAAAAAATAATAATAAGTCTGACTAAGGATGAGAACTGGAAAAAACACCCAGAAAACATTGACATGTAGGGTTAAGTGTGGCAAGGTGATGACTGCAAGATTTATCACTGTCCCTCTGGTTATAATTATTTTCATTCTCTGTGTTAATTTCACCTTGTGTTGCTATAGCACTATTCCATATTTCACAAACTTCACATACCAGAAAAATATTCAAGCTATAAAATTGCACAGTTCAGAGTTTCTCAAAAGCTGCTCCTGCAGGATTCTAGCATTTCCAAGGCCGGCCCAAGTGTTTTCGCGGCTAAAGGATCATGGTGGTCTTTTCTGAATTCCCAGAAATAATTAAGTCAATGAATGGAATTTTCTCAAATGTAAATTCTCCCATGATTTTTTTTTTTTCCCCTCAAACCTCTGGCAACTGCCACCACTCTTCCGTTCGCAGATGACAAAGATGAAGACTTCACAAATAGTAACAGAATACCACTGAAACAGCTGGTCACATTCTATGAATCCTGTGCTTGTGGTTGTACTATTTTCCTGCAGCATGGAAGACAGTCATATTTTCTGCTAGCAAAACCATTCCAAGTCCTGTGATGGAGTGAATAGCAATAGGTTATGACGATCCCCCAAGAGCATTGTGATGTCTGTTACTGAAATTCACCAGCTGTGAAGACTTGAGCAAAACTGAGCTCTGACCTCTCCTGTCTCCTGCCCTGTTCTGGGTGGGAGACGCACAGCAGATGACATAACCCAGGGCGGATGGGGGCTGCTTCCAAAAGCTAACAGGAGAAGCAACAGTGCTCTTAAGCAGCCTCATCTCCAGTGCCTTATTTGATGTTTCGCCTGCCTCTCGTCTCTTCCCTATTCTGTTTGTCTTCTGCACTGACTTTAAAATAGCATAGCCACCTAAAATCGTTCTACTTCAAGTATAATCCGGGGACCGGTAGCCTCAGCATGCCCCGGGAACGTGTGAGAAATGCAGAGAGCCAGGCTCCCA
Source organism: Varecia variegata (assembly GCA_028533085.1). NCBI lineage: Eukaryota > Metazoa > Chordata > Mammalia > Primates > Lemuridae > Varecia > Varecia variegata. The sequence goes on along the minus strand of CM052443.1, from coordinate 108,263,042 downwards.
CCCCAGACCCATGGAATCAGAGTCTGCATTTTAACAAGATCCTCAGGTCACCCGCATGCACACTTATATTTGGGAAGCCCTGGACAAAGCCACCTTGGGTGACAGGCCATCCTTCTTCTCAAACACTCCCAGCAGTTCCCCGTTGCCTGGAGGAAACTATCCAGATTTAGTGATCTGGTCCCAGCCTACCTATCCAGCCTCTTCTCAGTGAATCCTCACGGACTCAACATTCCCTGAATGCACTAGGCTTTCTCAAGGCCAACAAAGCACAACTTTGCGGGTATAGTTCCATCTGCAAGAATGCCTTCCCATGATTGGGGAAATCACATTCAGCCTTCAAAACCTAGCCCAAGTCTTCCTCCAGGAAGTCTTCTTGGACTGCTCCTCCCAACGCACTCCCCACTTCTTCCTCTGAGCTCTACGGCCTCATATTTTCAGTGGCCCTCATATTTTCATGGGTATATGAGTGTATATCCTACTAGGTGGCAATTTTCTTATGAGTACCTCGGTAGATAATTAAGCCTTGTTTGCTAAATGGAAAAGAATGACTCAGCGAACGAATGAATGAATGAGTGCGACTTCTGGCTCTCCCACATAATCACCGATGTGAGTTTCCTCTTTAAAACATGTCCTGGACACTGTAAAAATCAAGTCAGTTTGTGTATGGAAAAGTGCTTTGTAAACCACAAAGATCTCCAAGATTCAGATAAACCCAGGGCTTCCCAAGGGCCATCCCTGGATCTGCCCAGGGTCAGCTTCATGATAATGACCCAAAGGGATGTTGATGCATACAGATTCCAAGGCCCCGCCTGCAGAGATTCTGAATCAGGAGGAATTCTGCATTTTTACATGTTTTTCAGGTGGCTTCAGTGTGAAGCCAGATGTGGGAACAGCTGACTGTGAGGCTTATCTCCCACTCCCTGACCAGGGAGGCACCAGTGCAGGTTTAAGGAGCTCCCACTCTCAAGGCTGTGCAAGTGCAGGATTGGCCTCCTGAAAGGGCCTCCTTAAAACCTGTGCACCCTAGGAGTCCCCCCATCCCAGACCACCCAGCAGAGCAGCCCTCCATCCCAGGTGGCCTGCTGTGCCCACCCCTCAGTAGCCTCTGGCCTGAGCCTGCTGCACTGGGAGCTCCAGGGCCTCAGCCACAGGCAGGCCCAGGTGATCTGAGGACAAGGTGCCCACACGACCTTGAAATTCCAGGCCCAACCACTGCAGCCCCATTAACGGTCTGTTTTCCCTTCCGTGGGGAAGAAGCAGACTGATCCTAACCTCACGCCCCACAAAGTCTGACCACCACAGGGCGCCCGGGGCCTTTGAAGAGCCCAGGGCCTGGCACCTGAGCGAGCAAGATTTTCCTCTGTTCTTTAGACCCCAACTGCCAACCCTGAGCACTCCAGACTCCTGGTGGTCAGTGCCCTCTCAGGCTCCCGGGGACTGTCCCTAGGCTGCCAGGCGAGAGAGTGGGTGGCGGCCCACCTTCCCAGGTTGCTCCCCACCCTTCCGACTTCCCCCAGGGCACAGCGCTCTCTCCTCCCTCCCTCCTTTTCCTTTCTCATAGGCTGGCCTGGCTGTGTGTCAGGCTCAGCGGAAGGAATATCGCATGTGTATTTCTTTCTTATTCCCATTTCGGCTTCACAAGGTAGCTATGTTATCGCTGTGCCACCGACGAAGAAACAAAGGCTCAAAGGGATGCAGGAATACGTCCAAAATCACAGGGCCAGTCAATGGCAGACCTGAGATTTAAGCCCCAAAGCTCTTCCTGCTCCTCCTCCTGCCTCTCTGAATTTATGTATAGACACATATATTTTATATTTTGTATATTCAAACCTCTTCCTCTGTTTTCCTGGAGCATCTGTAGATAACAGTAATCAGCATCTTGGGTTACTGCAGTTTCCCCTGAGGGTATTTTCTTGATCTAAATCTGGATTCTTGAGGGGTTGAGGGTACATGTGTGTGCACTATGGACCTCTTTTCAAAATAATGTGTTTACATACATACAATAAAATATATCAGACAAATCCAATTATCAAAATATTCAAACCCAAATTTATGACATAATAGTGTATAGGCTTCTTTATTAAAGTGTTAAATAACAAAATCTGATGGTGAGTCTAGTTTCTTAGTAAAAATGAGCATAAAAAATTTGAGAAATCTACAATTACTGTCATCTGATATGAAAATACCAGTGATTTCCATGAACAACACACATACACATTTACACACAACTGTCACACATCAGCCGAGGCCAAAGGGAATGGAATCCACTGCCCTCGGGAAAATGAACGGCCACACAAAGTGGGCTGCCTTGGTACAGCAGAGGTCCTACCTACCGACATTTCCTTCAGGCTTTGTGTTTAACGTGCCTACATATAAATTCTCATAGGGTCTCCAGTATTACCTAGAAAGAGGGTAGTATGACTCCTCTTGAAAAAGTAGGAAACAAAGATTCTCATTCAAGGGCACAGCTAGTGAAAGAAGGAACCAATGAATCCACAGACCTTGCCTCCCTGTCCTGTACCCCATGCAAGGCACCTGCTAGGCAAGGACTGAACAGCCCCTCATCAGCCCAGAGCTGGAGAGGACAGCCATTATCTTGGTCATAGAAGAGACCAGTGGGTTTGGGTGGGGAGGAGGAGAATGTGTGTGTCAGTATTGCTGTGTTGTGCGTTCCAATTCCCGAGTAACTTTGTAGAGACTGCCACAGTTGCCCAAGCAATCCTACATCATGTGCGTCCCCAAGAAATACTAATTTCCAAAAGCAGACCGAATGGGAATGAATCACAAAGCAATCCAAGGTGCGGCAGTGGAAGACAGGAATCACCAGACTCAGAGAACTGGCTATCTTGGGCGCTGGGGGTCAGAGGACAGAAGGTGAGGGCAGATGGTGGGGCTCCTCAGATGGCAGAGAAGGGGATTTGGAATATTTGTGACTTGCAGAAAATAAAGAACCACCAAAAGTTTTGTAGGGGAGGAGAGACCCCCTGAGCACAATGCTTCAAGGTCACAGAGCTCGGCTCAGGACAAGATACACTTACTGGGGTCAACCCCACACAGGTCCTGTGCCAGGCACAGGGTTGGGGTGAGTGGTGGTGAGTGGAGAAAGAAAGAAGATGGAGCTCCTATTTCCAGAGACATAATCCCCACAGTGACAAATACTGCCACAGAAATGAGTTCCAAGAAGGCTTATCGGAGGCAACAGAACTGAACAGAGGGCTAGACGACAAAGAGGAGTGGCAGACACAGGGAGGGGGGCTGCAAGGGCACTTAGAGCAACAGAGCATCTTTGGAGAGGAGGGACAGCAAATGTGAGTAGGGCGGGGTACAGACACCTCCCACTGGACCCCCAGGTCCACCCTGCAGATTTCGGCACTCTGTGCCCCAAAAGGCTGAAGTTTATGGGCTACGTCAGTGACAGCCTTGGCCCTGGGAGGCACTGGCAGGAAATGGGAGGAGAGGAGAGAGGTTGGCATGAGGACCCCCTGCTCTGGCCCTCTCCCTCCTCTCCGCCCTCAAGCCTGGGGTGAAGACAAAGTACCCACTGGTACTAGTCCCAAATTACTGCCCTAATGCTTTTTGGTTTCCCCAAACCCCACCTACCCTCTGTTACGTGTTGCCTTATTCAATACCTGCAAATGGACACGCTGTGTCCTGCTGGGACGGTGGCTGATGCAGCAGGCAAGGAGGGAGTTTCCATTATCCAAATGCACCACCACAATCACCTACTCCAGGGAGGAGCAGGGACAGTCGCTGTGAGTGTACAGCACTCTATAGTTAGCAAAGCTCTTTATTCACAGCTCACAACTACAGTGTAAGCATCAGGGAGGTTGGAGGCCACCAATTCCATCTTATAGATGTAGTAGCAGAGGCCCAGAGAGTATTGCAAACTTGACCAAGAGGCACGGCTGCTGGTCAGTGAGACAGGGCCTGCAGCTTGATTGCTAATCCAGTCCCCTTCTACCAACACAGCTCTAAGTAGGCCTGGAATGGCGGAAGAAATTCAAGAGGCCTTTTACACACACACACGCACGCACACACATACACGTGCCTTCGACAGAAATCAGTGATTCATTCAACAAACATTTATGGAGCTCTGACTGGGTTTACAGACCTGTGTTAGAAACTGACGGATGAAAAAAGATTAGATATGGGGAGACGGCAAATGAGTCAGAAGAAGGGTGACAGAAGAGAACACTGACCCCACAGTCCCGGCTCCCAGGCCCAGGCTGTGACATGTGGCTCTGAGCTCTTCCAGAACATCTGGAGAGGTCAACCACTCTGGGTTTAGACAAAATAGTCAAGTCAACTTCAGATGCAACTGCAAAGTTGAAATCCCCTCCCCAGCTCTGGACTGCTTAGACTCTTCATCACCCGGGCCTTGCTCATCTCTCCAGCCTTGACTGCTGGAGGCTCGGTGCCTCCTGTCCCGCTACCCTGACTATAGCAGCTACCTAAAGCTCCCCATCAGCTGTACTGCCTCTTACCTACAAGACTTTGCACTAGCTGTTCCCTATGCCTGGAGGCTTTTCCTTACTCTTAGCTCTACAGCTGACCCTTGAACAATGTGAGGGTTAGCAGCACCAACCCTTCCCGACCCTGGCAGTCAAAACTCCACATATAACTTTTGGCTCCCCCAAAACTTAACTACTAATAGCCTACTGTTGACTGGAAGCCTTACTGATAACATAAAGTTGATTAACATGTATTTTGTGTGTTATATGAATTATGTACTACATTCTTACAATACAGTAAGCTAGAGAAAAGAAAATGTTGTTAAGAGAATTATAAGGAAGAGAAAATACATTTACTATTCAATAAAAGGAAATGGATCATCATAAAAGTCTTCATCCTAGTCCTCACATTGAGTAGGCTGAGGAGGAGGAGAAAGAGGAAGGATTGGTCTTGCCATCTCAGAGGTGGCAGAGGCGGAAGGAAATCCAAGTATAAGTCGACCTGAACAATTCAAACTTGTGTTGTTCAAGGGTCAACTATACTTTCTCCACCTGGAAAATGCTTACCCAGCCTTCAAGATTCAATTCAGGATAGTCACCGGACCCTTAGTAGTAACTAGCATAATACCAGGCACAGAGAAAGCCCCCCAACTTTGGGGGATTAATAATAAAAATAAAATAGTGAACATTTAGTGAGTATATTCTATGTCCAAGGGATAATAACAAAAACATCAAATAATCTTTTGGGGGACTAGGAACTTGAACATGGCTGAAGAGTGAGTGGGTGGATGGATGAATGAATGGTTGAATGGATGAATGAATTGAGGCTGGGTGACTGACAGTAAGATATGGATGGGGAATTGGATGGATGGACAGCTTTATGAATGGGTAGTTGGATGGATGGGCTGACTTGCATTGATCAAAAGGGACTTGGGGACCCAATCCCAATGTGGTAAGAAAGGGCAGGAATCCGTCTGATGAGATTGGGACCATGGAGCCTAGTCGTAAAGGAACATTAGGAATCCTGCCAACAAATGTTAAGTTTGCTTGTGGACAAGTAACCATTAGCGTGAAGCCCTCAGTAATTCCATTCTGCTGTTCCATGAATCCCTGATGACGGTGCCAGCCATAAAAGTCTGTGGCTCACTGACTCACCGACAGGCCTTCACATGACGGAAGTCCATTGGAGTTAGCTTAAGATATAGAATCTTTAGGCTTATGGGAGCTGACAAAAACATCTCTATTTGTGATTCCTAAGACAGGACAACAATGAGAAATAGATGGAAGAGGGAGGGGTGCGTGTCCTGCTATTAAAACTAGGAGGAAACTCCTCTCTTGGTGTCAGAACCTCAGAGTGCAGTTTCCGAATGCACAGCACACGGTGGTAAACCAGCCCACCGCCCCCGGGGGTCTCTCAGCTCGCTCCCCTACAATGGACTCTCTTGAATCTCAAAGTGTTCTGACAGTTACGTCCCACATTGCACTGCTCCTTGGAAACTCACGCTTCCCATTACACCTGCCCAAAGCACAGTCCTGTTCCCTCTCCACATAGCGGGTGCTCATGACTTGCGGAATCTGTGCTTCCAGGGGGCTGGAGAGAGCCCCTTGGCTACCAGACCAGTGCCGCGTAGCCCAGGAAAAGTTCCATGACGAGTTATTACTAGGGTGGGGCTGAATTTCCTTTGGAACCAAAGATGAAACATCAGCCAGAATCTGCTTTCTCTGATAGCCTGTACTGCAATGGGATTCTTCTTCTTTTAAGTACAAGACTTACTTTTCTTCTAAAGTTAATGGGAGAGAGAATTCAGAGCAAGCACAGGAAAATGGCGAGAAGGCTTCAGAAGTACTTTAGCCTTGACAAAGCCCTTCATGACGTGTTCGTTCTGATCTCCACAACATGCCTCTCAGGAGGGTCCCTACTTTGGCAGCACAATAGAGTCGCCTGGACAGTTTTTAGAAATCCTGATTTCTAAAGCCAGACCCCAGAACAATGACATGAGAATCTCAGGGATGGGGTGGGTCAGAGCCTCGGATGATTCCAGTGTCAGCCCAGGCAAGAACAAGCGCTCCAAGCTCTTAGCCCCATTTTGCTGAGGCAGGAGGCTGGGGATGGGTGCAATAAGTTGGCTCCAGATCTCAAGAGTGTGGCGGTGAATTTCCAAACCAGGTCCTCTGTTCACTCCCTATATTCTTCCAGATGTGGCTTCTATGGCCACATGATTAAAAATAGTAACTAACAGGTACAGCAGTCCCTCTATCTGAGTGGGATACATTTCAAGACCCCCAGTGGATGTCTGAAACCACGGAAAGTGCCAAACCCTATATACACTATGGTTTTTGATCTAGTAACTGAGGCAGTTACTGAGTGGCTAACGGGCGGGTAGCCTAAGGAGTGTGGATACAACAGACAATAATTCTCGTCCTGGGTGGGATGGAGAGGGACGGCTTGAGATTTCATCATGCTACTCAGCATCATGCACAATTTAAAACTTATGAATTGTTTATTTCTGGAATTTTCCATTTAATATTGTCATACTTCAGTTGACCATAGGTAACTGAAACCATGGAACGAGAAACCGCAGATGGTGGGGTGTGCTGCTGTATCGATCTCTTATTACATGTGTACACTCTGGTAAGCACTTTACATATTAATTCATTTCTTCCTCACCCCCCCAACCCCCTGCCTAACACTCAAGTAATTACTGCTTTTTTTTTTTTTTTTTGACAAGGTCTCGTTCTGTTGCCCAGGCTGGAGTGCAGTGGCACAGTCATAGCTCACTGCAGCCTCAAAGTCCTGGGCTCAAGGGATCCTCCTGTGTCAGCTTCCGGAGTAGCTGGGACTACAGGCATGCACCACCACTCCCAGCTAATTTTTCTATTTTTTGTGGAGATGGGGTCTCACTTGTTGCCCAGGCTGGTCTCCAATTCCTGGCCTCAAGCGATCCTCCCACCTCGACCTCCCAAAGTGCTGGGATTACAATCATGAGCCAGCATGCCCAGCCCTCCCAAAGTGTTGGGATTACAGGCAGGAGCCATCATGCCCACTGCTATTTTCTCCAATTTACAGATAAAGAAACAGGCACAGAGAGTTTCAGGCCCTTACCGAACTTCACAGTAGGTAGTGGAGCTGCTATTCAAAACTGGCCGTCTGACGCTAGAGGTTACTCTCTCAATCACTGCACTAGAGAGTATCGTCAGTAGCACCTCACTGTTCGTCAGCCTTGAGTGCTTGTGCCTTGGGCAAGAGGTAGATAGAAAGCCAATCACTGGGTTCAAGTTCTGACTCTGCCATTTACTCTGTTGACTTTGAGCAAGGTACTAATTCTCTGTGTCTCAGTTTCTTCATCTGTAACATGCGGATGACATTCATGATATTAATTTGTCACAATTAAAAGATATACTGCCTATGAAAAATATTTCTTATCCATACATGTGAAACATTTAGAACAATGTCAGGCAAGTAGGAAATGCTAAAAACGTTAGCTATTATGATCAGGTTATTGCAGGACCACTAGACGTTCTCCCTTTATCAGAAATAGGGGATAGATATACTGAGAATAATCCTGGGATTTCATTGTTCTTTTCTGAGCTTAAACTAAAAAGCACTGGATTCTATTTTCTAGCTGACATGGCCAACCTCTGGTTGTCCTTTCAAAGATCTCCTTCAACCAGCAGTAAGTATCCACGTTCCCCAGGACTTTGCCCTAAGCCCTTGTCTCCTACTCTACATTGCCTCCCCTGGATCCCATATCCTCCCGTGGCCATCCTCATACTAATAATGCCCAGATCCTTGTCTTCAGCCTATACTTCCCTTCTGAGCTCCAAACTTTTACATCCAACCACCACTTGAATATAAGCACCACAAACTCAGCAGGTTCAAATATAAATTTATCATGTTCCCAAATCTTTGTTATGCACCATCTCTCTCAAAGAATTGGACCACCAGCCACCTCTTTGTTCAAGCCAGAAATGACTATGTCATCTTCAAATCTGTCAGTTCCATCCCCTCCCACAACTGACAGCTTCTCCCAATTTACTCCTTCTTCTCTACCACTGCCCAAATCCTGCCTTTACACCTTACCACACACTGGAATGTTCACCCAACAGCCCCCCTGCCTTCAGTCTCTCCTCACCCACTCGATGCCATGACGGTTACTCTAAAACAAACACACCTAAAATGATCTCCAGTGGCTACCAGAAGGACAATGTCCAAACCCCTTATCTGGCTTCAAAGGATGTTAAATCTTCTTGGATATAAAGAACTTAAGTTCTTTGGTCAACAGCCAAGAAGAGACATTGGACCGGAGTCTTAATATAAGAGGATGGTACCATTCCTAGGAAGAGGGTTCCTGGCATAAATGCAGATGTTAACTTTCCCTCTGCACTAGAGTTCCAAGGACCACCTTCTCTATGGAAGCTTCTCCTTCTTCATTCTGGAAACACTGGCTACACCCCTGCACTATGGCTCCCAGTTACTCATTACCTCTGTGCATTTCCCACTAGGCTGACTGACTCACCAAGGCATCCATCAGCACAACCACTCCCTACCCTGGCTTGGCATGGAGCGGACACTACATGCTCAGTGATGCTTGTTGAATGGATGTTTATGGATAAAGGAAGAATGATTTCAAATACAGAAACCCCTTGTTGTTCAAGTGGAGGGTTCCCAGGAACCTTTTACTCCCATCTTTGAAACTATTTACCAAGTTTTCTAAACTGAATCCATTACCCCTGATGTATGTCAAGTTCATGAAATTTCAATTGGAATCAGTAAATTCTGGGTTGGAGGATCACACACAAGTTTTGGGGTTTTTTTGTTTTTTGTTTTTTGTTGCTGTTGTTGTTAAGACAGGATCTGGCTCTGTCACCCAGGCTGGAATGCAGTGGCACAAACTCCTGAACTCAAGCAATCCACCCTCCTCAGCCTCCTGAGTAGCTGGAACTACAGCTGCACACCACCACACCTCACTAATTTTTTTATTTTTTGTAGAGGCAGGAGTCTCACTATGTTGTCCGGGCTGGTCTTGAACTCATAGCCTTCAGTGATCCTTCTGCCTCCTAAAGTTCTGGGATTACAGGTGGCGCCCGGCCCACACACAAGTCTTCACACAGACCTGTAGCTCTTTGAGTCCAGGTGCAAGTTGTTACAGTTTCTGGAAGACCATGTGCCCACAGCTTCAACTTTATGTTTTTAAGAGTTGTCCTTTAGTATCAGAACAAAGACACCGTAATGATATATTATATACAATAAACCATAAAAATAACCATAGTAAAAATAGGCTGTAAGAAAGTCTATAAATTTTCTGGTTGCTATCAAATACTACCATTAAAGTCATAGAGTCGGGAAGATGAAAGTTCCTTCAATCAGCAGTTTGGCTGGTGGTTTGGGCATGTGTGTTTTTGAGAGGTGTTTTTAGTGTCTTTATTCTACCATGTTTTTGCCTATTTCAACAACATTAAGATACCTGATCTAGGCCGGGCGCGGTGGCTCACGGCTGTAATCCTAGCACTCTGGGAGGTCAAGGCACAAGGCAGGTGGATCGTTTGAGCTCAGGAGTTCGAGACCAGCCTGAGCAACAGCAAGACCCTGTCTCTACTAAAAATAGAAAGAAATTATCCGGACAACTAAAAATATATATAGAAAAAATTAGCCGGGCATGGTGGCGCATGTCTGTAGTCCCAGCTACTCGGGAGGCTGAGGCAGGAGGATCGCTTGAGCCCAGGAGTTTGAGGTTGCTGTGAGCTAGGCTGACTCCATGGCACTCTAGCCCGGGCAACAGAGTGAGACTCTGTCCCCCCCCCCAAAAAAAAAAGATACCTGATCTCTAATTGGATCTGCAATATTCTGCTTACCTACCCTGGCCAAAAGCCCAGTTGAGACGACTGCTACTCGAAAGTGAACAGTTCAGAAGACTGCAAATGGTTCATGTCCCTGGAGTCTCTTCAGGTGGTTGTTACAACACCCAGAACACGAGAAAGCTCATAACTCAACGATGATGCTTTAATTAGCCATTTAAATGCATCCGTGCCTGAAACAACCACATAAAAAACCTTCCTGTTTTGTTGATAATAGTTCTACTTGGGGGATACTTTTCATTTTAATATTTCTCACAGTTTTATCTCATAACTCCTTTCAAGTTTACCATCGGAGAAAAAAGAAATTGCCTATTGATGGGCTGAGTCACTTTTACTTATTGTCCAATATGACCTTTAACTCATTCTTTTTCATTTTCCCTTAGCTGCTAAGGAGCTCAGTTCAAAGTTTTGTGCATTATTTGCAATAGATATCCTTACCTGTGTATGTGGATCAACCAACTGTCCTACTACATTGCATGGCTCTGGATCTATCTTCCTTATTTGGATCAGTCTACTTTATGCAACCTCCAATCTCTTTTTGGAAAAAAAGCAAAAATAATTTAGTGATGGATAAAAGATGATGGTGTACCCAACACTTTTCTTAGATGCAATCACATGTACCTTCTAAATTCAATAGAAGATTCAATATTAATTGCTGATTTAGAGCACCTGAAACTTGACAAAGGGTCAAGTTTTACTCACATTAGAGGTACGATCTCTTACAAATACTCCCTCCTTCAAAACTTTATAGAGCTTGGCACAGTGCCTGACACACAATAGGAACTCTGAAAATATTTGTTGAATAAATGAAGGCATGAACAAACATCAGCCTTCAGGGTCTTCAAAAAGACCCCACTTAGAAAATTTGGAATGATAAAAAACCTTTTACTAAGGCAATGATGATCATGGTAGTGATGACCATGGTGGTAGCTTGTGTACATTGCACGCTTACCCCACCAGCTCTCTGTAAAACACTGCAGAACAGCATATTATTAACTTTTAAAACCAAAGCATGAAGAATGTATTATTATACCCATTTCACTGATGAAGATATCAAGGCTTAGAGCAGCTAGACACAGCTAGAAATTGCTAGGGCTTGGGCTCTGGTCTGTCTGACGCTATAGTCCATGGTCTTTATTGCCTTAAATATTTTCGAATATCTGATACCATCCCTGTAACTTGGTCAAGTGTTCAGGCCGTGAGACCAGGGAGAAGAAATTTAAATATGACTTGCTTTTTCAACTTGCTAATTCCTTAGACAGCTTCTTTCATCTAGAAGTGGAAGAAGAGTGATATAGAGGAGAGGATAGGTTTGTATATGATTTATGATATGTGACTTATGATTTATATTTATGATATATATCATAAAGTATTGAGCTCTTCATTTGATCATAAATTCCTCTTCCCTTCCATGCATGCCAAGCGGTTCTTCACATCTGTTGTGTCATTTAACTCTATAAGCCTATAAGGTAGGTTCTAATATTTCTGCCTTCCAGGGAAGGAAACCCAGCCCAAGGGGATGAAATGATACAACCAATGTCACCAGTGATGGAGCCTGGAAGGCCCCAGCCAACCTGCCTCCAAAGCTCATGAACTACGCCTTTCTCACTGCATAACCGTGACCTTACGCCCTCAGCCTGCTATCGTCAGAACTAATGAATTTGTGTTTTACCCATGAGAAATAATTATTTGGGCATGTGTCAAATGCATAATTATCCACGTTTGAGTAGAAGTCGAGGGTTTAGAGGTACAAAGACCGAGAACATATTGAAAGGTCGGGCACGGTGGCTCACGCCTGTAATCTTAGCACTCTGGGAGGCCGAGGGGGGAGGATCGCTCGAGGTCAGGAGTTTGAGACCAGCCTGAGCAAGAGCGAGACCCCGTCTCTACTTAAAAATAGAAAGAAATTAACTGGACAACTAAAAATATATAGAAAAAATTAGCCGGGCATGGTGGCACATGCCTGTAGTCCCAGCTACTCGGGAGGCTGAGGCAGGAGGATTGCTTGAGCCCAGGAGTTTGAGGTTGCTGTGAGCTAGGCTGATGCCACGGCACTCTAGCCAGGGTGGCAGAGCAAGACTCTGTCTCAAAAATATATATATATATATTTTGGACTACAGATGAAGCAAAAGGAGCTGGGCCTTCTATGCTGGCTAACATGGGCTGAACACTGGGGTTAAGGCGAAGAAAAGAAGGAAGGGCCTACTACACCTAAGTAGCTCCTGTATTTGGATTCAAGCAAAAGGACTATTTTTTGTTTATGAAATGTTAAATTATAGCTACATTTGCAACCACTGAGTGTGTTTCACAGTAAGCATGGCTGAGCCCGCTCCCCTCTCATTCATGGGCTACGTATATCTGACGTGTACAAAGACTCACCTCCACCCTTCCCAGACTCCTGGGTCTCTCTTTTTGACACCCAAAGTTTATCATCTCCTCACCTCCTCTTAATCCCTACCCCAGGGAGGCCTTGAGAAGGGTAAAAAGGAAGCGAAAGAGCTCATAGCTTCCTGTCACACCTGAGGGGGTCCATGTGGAGATTCAGCCATCGGAAGCCCTGACCCTCTAGATTTCCTTGCACACTCCACAAGCAGCCTGCTGTTCCCTGCCCCCATGCTGTTCCCTCTGCCTGCAAGGCCATTGTTCCCTTCTCAGACTCCAGGGAGCCCTCTGAAAGCCAGCTCTGGTCACATGGGGCTCCCGCCCCAAACTAGAGCCTGTCTTCCTCCCCTGGTTCTCACAGAACGTTCAGGTGGAGCGTGACTTGTTGAAACGCTTGGTACCAGAAGTGTTTCAGACTTTGAGTTTTTTCAGATTTTGGAATATTTTCATACACATAATGATAGGTCTTGGGGATGAGACTCAACTCTAAATATGAAATTCCTTTGTTTCATATATCTTTTACACATAGCCTGAGGGTAATTTCATACAATTTTTTTTTTTTTTTTAGAGACAGGGTCTTGCTCAGCTGCCCAGGCTGGAGTGCAGTGGCAGGATCACAGCTCACTGCAGCCTCAAACTCCTTAGCTCAAGCAATCCTCCTACCTCAGTCTCACAAGTAGCTGGGACTATAGGCATCTGCCACCACGCCCAGCTAATTTTTTTTCTTTTTTCTTTTTTTTTGTAGAGACGGGGTCTCTGTATTTCCCTCGCTGGTCTTGAACTCCTGGCCTCAGGCAATCCTCCCACCTTGGCCTCCCAAAGTGCTGGGATTAGAGGCATGAGCCACTGCACTGGCCTAATTTTATATGATACTTTTAATAATTTTGTGCATAAAACAAAGTTTTGACTGTGACCCATCACATAAAGTCAGGTGCAGAATTTTCCACTTGCACTGTCATGTAGGAATGCTCAAAAAGTTTCCCATTTTGGAGCATTTTGGATTTTCAATTTTCAAGTGAGGGATGCTCAACCTGTACATTTTATTGAAATCATCACTTCCCATCTTCCCACTATGCTGGGCATTCTTCAGGACAGGGATTTACATCTTATTCTTTTTGCATCCCAAGGCAGCGACATTAAAAGTTTGCAGAATAAATGAATGCTGTCCACACCTCAATTCTGGTAAGTTTATACCTATGTGTAGCCTGTATTTATGAGAATTATTAATAATGGTTGTAATGAGTACCTCAATTATCACAGGACTTCAAATTACATTGCCTCCTCCGATCCTGCGACCAGCCCCCAAATCTGGGTATTATCACAACCGTTCCCAGGTGGGAAAACTGAGGCTCAGTGAGCAAAGCAATGGCCCAAGGCCACACTGTCAGAAGAAATCTTTGTCACGTGTTATTCTTCACAGGTTGCCGAACATGTCACAAGTGCAGTCTAAATAAAAAGTAAAACTTACTCTTATAAAAACAGCTTTGCCACCCCACTAGCTGGGATTTCTTTTTTTTTTTTTTTTTTAGACAGAGTCTCCCTCTGTTGCCCAGGCTAGAGTGCCGTGGCGTCAGCCTAGCTCACAGCAACCTCAAACTCCTGGACTCAAGCCATCCTCCTGCCTCAGCCTCCCAAGTAGCTGGGACTACAAGCATGCGCCACCATGCCCAGCTAATTTTTTTCTGTATATATATTTTTAGTTGTCCATATAATTTCTTTCTATTTTTAGTAGAGACAGGGTCTCGCTCTTGCTCAGGCTGGTCTCGAACTCCTGAGCTCAAATGATCCTCCCGCCTCGGCCTCCCAGAGTGCTAGGATTACAGGCGTGAGCCACCACGGCGCCCGGCCTGGGATTTCTAATTTGCTGTCACCAGCAGGGCATGGGCTTGGCTCCTCTCATATCTTTCTCATAAGCCAGAACCACCTGGGCATCTGCTCTCCTTCTACCTGAACCCAAAGCAAGTCCTGGGGAGCAGGAAGGTACAAATCCACCTGCTAGAGAAGAAAGTTCCCAGTTCAGAAAACTCCTTCCATCCATTTACAGGTGTGAGAGCCCCATTCTAATGTCAAGCTGCCTCCCAGGGCAGTGGCTCATCCAAGTGGCCACTGATGAACGTTACGCCCAGGAGGGGTGTCTAGAATTGTCTTTTTGGACATTAAAATCCTGATTAAATGCACTAGGAAGCTTGGGATTTGGAGGAACCCTGCTAGCAACCATTAAGCAAAGCGAAGATTGCTTCTGTAAAGAGAATAGCTGGCCCCGGAGCACTTGTCTTGTTCGTCTCATGGATACCTGATGGGTTTGCTTAGAGAAGCACATGCCAGCACCTACTTCCAGGCCCGGAATTCTTGGAAACAGGGTCTTTCCAGGCTCCCCACTGCCTGGCATTGGAGCCTCATTTCCTCATCCCACTTCCCTTTCGTCCCGAACCTGTTTGTAGGCATGAGGTCCGAGCTTGTGAGCCAAGGAGGGGCCAGAGACCCTCAGTGAATTGCCCACCTCAGGCTGGCAAAGCTGTGTGCTAGATGATACACAGGAAAAGAAAGATGTGTCTAGATTTCACACTGGCTCTGTTTCTAATATCACTTTCGTTTATTTTTATGTTGGAGACAGGATTCAGTTGTCTCTTACTCATGGTTGCATCATTGAGGGCAGAGAGAGGTTGTGTTCCTTGGCGAGGGCTGGCCCTACCAGATGTGCTTGGTGTGGGGGGGGTAATGCTGGGCCTGAAACATTATTCAGGGAGCCTTTTCCTCTCTCCTGTTGGAGCTCTGCACCCCTATTTCTCTCAGCAGCCAGTCCCATGCCCCTCCACCCCTTCCTCAAGCTAACAGCTGCACCCACCCCAAACTGAGCAAAGAAGACATGGGTCTTACGTTCTCAGCATTCCTCGTCCACACTCTGGTCCTGCCTCTCTTCTTCCTTCCACCTGAGCCTGCCATCTGCTCATCCATCTGCTCGGGGCACCACTCTGCCAACCACCTCCTTGCCCTGCAGCGCCAGTAATCAGCTCCTTCCCACCAGCAATTCCTGTCAACATTCAAATAAATGAATAAATAATCCCTTCACCCCAGTCTCCCTCCAGCTCTGGCCTTAGCTCTCCCTGCAGTTGTCTAGGTCCCCCCAACGCCACCTCCTCCTGCGCTATGGCCTTTAAGCTGGCACCAGGCCTATTCTGCTCCCGAAACAGTTCTTGCCAAGGGCACTGTGATCTTATGTTGACCAAACCCAGTTGTGGGTCTGAATACCCATCCTCCCCCGCACAGCCCATGCTCACTCCACCTTCCATAACACTCCACCCGCCACTAGCTGCTCCCATGGGACCCCAGCCCCAGCAGCCTCCCGCCCACCTTGGGCATGACAGGATGTGCTCCCCTGGCAAGCAACATTGCAATCCTGGGGGGGTCCTGGGTCAGGTCGTGTGACCTGGAGGTTTAGCAGGTTTGAGCTAACACGTCCCGGGGCGTCCATCTCCACACACCCCTAATAGAGAAAGATTCCAAGAGCTTAGCAGCAGTAGTTCCCATTTTTCCTAAGATTCCAGGAATGACTGGCTATCCTTTAGATTAACCCAATCTTTCCTTAGAAATGCCTTGCTCTGGTCTGCAGTTCTCTCTCTACCAGAGATTTGCTTATCTCTGGTCCTATCCGAGCTAGCTAGTTTATAGTTCCCCTCTTACAAGGCAGCCTCATTCACAAGTGGCTAAGATAGGCGGTTGCCCCCTGGGTATCACCAACAAGGGATCCTGTGACTTGCAGGAGACCATCCACCTGGAGTTCCCGAACCTTCCACCTACTAACTCCCTGCGTCCTCACTCAGCCCTGCTCCAGCCCCCTCCCATGGTGCAAGCCCCCAGCCCCAGCACAGACTCAGGCAGAACTGTCGGTTCCCCTCCGTGCTCCCTCCCATGACTATAAATTTATCATACTCGAGTATTGATTACTCTTGACATTCTATTAGGGCCACTTGGGGGTTTATTCTCACATTTATTTTCATTTCAAAACAGAGTGTTAAAAAGCAATCTATAACTGCCTGATACCTAAACAAACACCCAGACCCATTATGTCAATAACCAGGTAAATGTTTTACCTGCTGGTTTCCAGCTGCCATGAGGCACGAAGAGAGATCCTACCATTTGCCAGATGCTCAGACGGGGCCTGGAAAACCTATTTGCAAGGTGCATTATCCTAGCAGGGAGTGCTGCAGCAAACAAACAATTTTCGGATTGCTGAGTGTTTCGTGTCTATTTTTTAGGTGAAAAAAAAGGAAAGGCATGTTGTAGTGGGAAAAGCCCGAACTAAACTTGGATTCGTTTTGGACAAAATTTGACTGTAGTCAGTGTCACTTACTAGCTCTGTGTAGTCTCTGGAACTCAGTTGCCTCAACTATACAATGGGCACAAATAGCAGGATCATTTTTCTGGCTGGGGATTGTTGGGATACTAGACTTGAAAGCCCTTCGTGTGCTGTATACTATGGGAGCCCTTTGTAGCTCCACTACCATTGCTCAAATGGGCAGCAGAGTTGTTTTGGGCCAGTATCACTGACGTTTTGTGCTAGAAGAAAAACTGGAACTGCCAGCCAAGCAACCTTTGCCTTGACCCAGTCGGGTCACTTTGGACACAGGATGCCTGCATCACTTCACAGGATTCTTTGGAATATAGTGGTATGAGAAACAGCAAATGGCTTCCAAAAGTCAAGAGTCGGGGGCAAGTCTTGGGGCACACAATAGTATAAACTCTTTTTTTATTTCCCAGAATCACACATGATATAAAAACTCTTTATGCAGAAGCAAACTGAGAGCATTTGTTCTTCCCTTTCCCCATGGTCACATCAGCCACAGCAAGATCCACCGGAAGGAAAAAAAGAATTTCAGTACCAACTGATAACATGGGCCTCCAACCCTCCAACCCCACCGTCATCTGCCCGGTGCGGCAGCAGAAGACCCCTGCAGTCTGGATGACCTTGTGCTGCTCCCTTCAGTTCCTTGTCCTCCCTCCTCATCTGTTCACCTGGGGCCACTAAGAGAACCCTCCCTATGATGTGCTTATTGTGTGAGCATCAAGTGAGGTCATGTATTTGGAAGACCTTGGTAAACAGTAATTATTTACAAAGCTCTATGCATGTGAATGTTCTGCATAATTTAAGTAAGTGTGTGAGACAAATAGGAAGGAAGCCCAATGGCAGTCCATTCCTTGGACCTTCTAGGCAGAAGCAGAAGTTTCTTTTGAAAAAGAACCAGGGTGGGAAATGTCTTCCAGTAACTGATGGAGCCACAGGGAGGGGGTCTGGACTAGGGCCTGGAGCACAAGAGCTTTGGAATTTTAGGTTTGAATCCTGCCTGCTGTCACTAGTGGTGACAATCTGCATAATTTTAGGCAATTTATTTAATCTTTCTGAGTCTCAGGTTTTTCTTCTGTAAAATGAGAATAATAATGGCACCTACCTCACAGGGTTGTTATGTTGATTATTCAAGATAATGCACTTAAAACAATTTGCACAGTACCTGGCTCAATACAATATTAGCTGAAGTTTCCCCAGGTAGTTGGGCTAGAGAACAGAGGAAGAAAGGGAGCAAATGTATTAACTGGTCAATTAGTTCTATTTTGCACCAGGCCACGGGTCATTCTCATCTAAGGAAGTATTTAGAAATTATACATATTGACAAGAACTTGAACAACATATGCAAGATGAGAATGGTATTGCTAATTATGGTGAAGAGATAGGGAAACTATTGCTTTTCCTTTAAGTCTTGTCACAATGTTGTTTGCACAAAGCATACAGTTTTGTTTTGTTTTTAATTTAAAAAGAAAAAAACAAGCCTTGCCCTGAAATGCAGCAGTTGGCTCTGAGGATGCCTTAAAGATCGAAGTCTTAGGCAGGTAGAGACAGAAATCTGTAGCTTGCAGGAAGAAATCTCAGGAAGATATTAAAGTGATAGATTCCCATGGCATTTGAAATAAGATCTAGACTGGGCATGGTGGCTCCTGCCTGTAATCCCCGCATTTTGGGAGGCCAAGGTAGGAGGATCACTTGAGGCCAGGAGTTGGAGACCAGCCTGGGCAACATAGCAAGACCCCATCTTTACAAAATTTAAAAATTAGCCAAACATGGTGGCATGTGCCTGTAGTTCCAGCTACTCAAGAGGCTGAAGCAGGAGGATTGCTTGAGCTTGGGAGTTTGAGGTTGCAGTGAGCTATCATGATGTCACTGCACTCTAGTAGGTATAGCAGAGTAAGACCCTGTCTCAGAAAAAAAAAAAAAGACCTGAGCTCCTTACAGGGATGAAATGCACCTCCATGAATATAGAATGTACTCAAGGTAGGACCCAGCTTTTACCTTTCTCCTCCCAGGTGCCTGGGCAGCCAGAATTCTGGCCTCTGTCCTCAGGCTCCTTTCAACACCACACTGTCTCTGCCAGCTACTTCCACGTTTGCAATTCAGGTCTCTGCTCGACGTTATCTCCTTCCAGAGACCTTGTCACTCTATTTCATTATCCTTTTTCTTTTCTTCCTAGTATATATCTCAAATTATCTCATTTGTTTACATGTTTACTGTTTGCTCATTTGTTTACATGTTTACTTTCTCTAAAATACCGTAGTCCCCCCATCCAACATTCCACTTTCCTCCGTTTCAGTTACACACAGTCAACGGAGGTCCAAAATTATTAAATGGAAAGTTCCAGAAATAATTCATAAATTTTAAATTGCAAGCCGGTCTGAATAGTGTCATGAATTCTCTCCCCACCCCATTCTGTCCCAAGCTTTCTACACTACCCACCCGTACTGGTAGCCATCTGGGTGATCAGACCTACTGTCACAGGATTGCAGAGATTATGTTCAAGTCACCCTTATTTCATTTAATAATGGCCCCAAAGCACAAGCGTAGTGATGCTGGCATATTGCTACAATTGTTCTATGTTATTAGTTGTCGTTAATCTCTTACTGAGCCTAATTTGTGAATTAAGCCTTTATCGTAGGTATGTAAGTATAGTAAAAAAGATAGTATATACAGGTTTCAGGCATCCACTGGGGATCTGGGACTGTATCCCTCGAGGACAAGGAGGAACTACTGTATAAGCACCGTCAGACCAGAGACCTTGGCTATCTCACTTGGTCCCTATATCTCTAGCAAGGGAACTGACAAGGCACTCAATAATTATTTGAGAAAAAAGGAGCAAATGTGTACATGTCACTTGCTAACAGTGAGAGGATGGGTAAGAGGCAGGCCAGCAGCACCCCACTCCTGGCTGAGGATTGATGTGGGCATGAACTCATATCTGGGCAGAATTTTAAGCATTTCAGCCAAAGAGCAGCTGGCTGCCAAGGCCAAGGGAGTAGATAGCTGTTGGTACAAGAAGCTCTTGCCATAGCAGAAACCTTTAAGTTTGGCTTCAACATTAGCCCTGTGTATCTTTAAGGGCATAAACCTGCTTGTTTTACATGGCTACTTAGATCTGATGCCAGGGCTTTGGTGCAGCCCCATGTAGAAGGGCAAAAGTCCACATCCTTCCCTAAATAAAAAGACAAAAGAAAAAATATAGCTCAAGGGAAACAAGTTCTTGGGAAATCTCATGCTCAGTTTGATTTAACCCACATTTACTGGGCCAAGTCCTGTATCAAGATGAGCAAGATTCAGAGTGTATTCCTCCTAGGGTAGATCTGACTCAAACAGGAATAAGCAACGCAAAGCAGACCGGGAAAGAGTAACGAAGTACCAGCACTAAACTCTCCAGGAGCACAGGGGCGGGATACAGAAGCCCCATCTAAAATGAACTCCGGAGACGACCCTGGCCATCCATTTCTGTAGCGCAACCTGCAGAAAAGTGAAATCCACATCAAAAGCAGCCCATGAGGTCATCTTACCAGTCTCCCCTACCCCCTCACCGTCACGGTGGCTCCTTAAGGTCTGGCATCCTTTTCCCAGCACCGCACATGGTGGCAGGCCTCAGGGCAGATGGGCAAACTGCCTTGCTGTTTGCAGAAAGGCAAAGATCTTGCACTGCTCAGTTCTTCAAGAGGAACAGCTAGTTCTTTTGACCACGTCTTGGGCAGTTCTAGAGGCTGCCTGGCAGGACATGAGACTTCTGCTCACATTTGGCAGGTGAAGGCTCCGAACTCCAAGGGAAAATATCCTAGTGTCTCCTCTCAGCAATGAGTCCGCTCTTGAAAAGTTGAGCCAAAGAGCTTTTGTGGACCCTTTTATTAAAAAAATAAAAATAAAAAAGGAATGTCACTTCCGGCCTATCATGTTAGGAGTGCTTATACAGCAGCGTCTGGGGGTTCCCCTCCATGCAGTGGTTTGTGGAAATAGCCAGAGCTGTGGGGCCCACACATCTGGGTTCATTCCTGTGGCACCCACCACTTTCCTTAAGCAACTCCTTTTCCCCACTCTGTGCCTCAGTTTCCTCATCTGCAATCTGAGGAACTAGATGGGAGCAGTGTCTTTCAAACTACAAATTTTGAGCCATTAATAGATAATAAAATCCAGCCTGAGCAAGAGCGAGACCCCATCTCTACTAAAAAAAAAAAATAGAAAGAAATGATCTGGCCAACCAAAAATATATATAGAAAAAATTAGCCGGGCATGGTGGCACATGCCTGTAGTCCCAGCTACTCGGGAGGCTGAGGCAGTAGGATCTCTTGAGCCCAGGAGTTTGAGGTTGCTGTGAGCCAGGCTGACGCCACGGCACTCACTCTAGCCCGGGCAACAGAGAGAGACTTTGTCTCAAAAAAAAAAAAATAGATAATAAAATCAATAGAGTGGGTTGTAACTAATACTTTTTTAAAAATGAAGTAAAATATTTTAGAATATAAAATTTCAGGGTCCATCCCAGTTAATAAGTAAGCATTGTCTTGTGGAACTTTTACCCACAAACACGTATGTACTGACACCAATACAAAATGTATTTTGCACTGTGAGTTACTCTGAAAATAAAAAGTAAAAAAAGCTTGAAACATGTTTTTTTTTTTTTTTTTTTTTTGCCTAGATAAAAAAGGACTACAAGAAACATACTATATTGAGTTTTCAAGCCTGTTGAGCAGGGACTGACCGATCAATAGGTCAACACTACTCCTTGCCTAATTGCCTATTTCCTATTGTTTGCCTGAGGACTGAGCCCGGCTCCAAGTGAACTTGCCATTTGGCTCAACTCTCTAACTGTGGACACAGTGACCTAGAAAAAGAGATGCTCAATGCTGCATTTATTGTCCAGCATGACATCAGCCAGAAAGCTTTGCAAAAATAATAATATTATGATTACCGAGTGAAGGCCTGTTAGGTGCCAGATTCTGTGCTAAGTGATTTAAATATATTTAAGTTCATTGTCACAACAAGGTATATGTTATTTGAGGTGCATCTTATTGTCCTCATTTTTCAGAAAAGAAAACTGAGGCAGAGAGGAGTTTGGATGTGGCATTGCAAAGTCATAGAACGGGTAAATAGCCAAGGTAAGACTGGAGCCCTTATTTGTCCCCAGAGTAATTTCCATACTTTTTCCATAGGGGCTAAGATGGTTTGCAAAAAAGTGGCTTTGAAATAGCAGTTCATTCTATGTGTGCAGAACCAGGCCACATTGTCTAAGAAACCATGTCCTCCCTGCCTGGGTCTGCCACACACTTGATAGAAATGAATTGGTTTACATTTCCTTTTTTTGAAACAGAGTCTTACTCTGTTGCCTGGGCTAAAGTGCCATGGCGTCAGCCTAGCTCACAGCAACCTCAAACTCCTGGGCTCAAGCAATCCTCCTGCCTCAGCCTCCCGAGTAGCTGGGACTACAGGCATGCGCCACCATGCCCGGCTAATTTTTTCCATATATTTTTAGTTGTCCAGCTAATTTCTTCCTATTTTTTTAGTAGAGACAGGGTGTCGCTCTTGCTCAGGCTGGTCTCTAACTTAACTCCTGGGCTCAAATGATCCGCCTGCCTCGGCCTCCCGAGTAGCTGGGACTACAGGCATGCGCCACCATGCCCGACTAATTTTATACATATTATATATACATATATATATATTTTTTTTTTTTTAGTTGTCCAGCTAATTTCTTTCTATTTTTTTTAGTAGAGACGGGGGTCTCGCTCTTGCTCAGGCTGGTCTTGAACTCCTGACCTCAAAGGACCTGCCCGCCTGGGCTTCCCTGAGTGCTAGGATTACAGGTGTGAGCCACCATGCCAGGCCAATTTACATTTCTAAGGAAGCAATCAAACTGCCCTTCATGGGAGCTGGAGGTGGGGTGTTCAGAAGACCTGAATTAAACTGAGAGGTCTAATTTGGGGACATTGTTACTACACAAAATTCCTTTCAGAACATTTTGGCCTTCGGGACTTCCCTAAATTGCCAACAATTAAACAGAAAATTCCATCTCCCTCTTTTTGGCGGCTTCATAGCAACCTTATCTCTGAGCGTACCTCTCTTGTGGGCTACCTTGGCAATTCCTTGCTATCCAGAGAAATTTGTTTGTTGTTGTTGTTTTAACAAATATAACTGCATTTTACTACGTCATTGGTGAAGCCACATCTAACCAATGACATTGGTTGGTAACTTGTGCAGTGTATCCAACGGAGAATAGGAGGTAAAAGGGATCCATGAACCAATTTTCTTCATGTTCAAGATTTTAGAGATCTTAAATTCCACATCCAGATTACAACATACCCACTACCCTAGAGTTCCAAGGAAATTAGTCAGGGCTTAAACTAAACTTTAACCTTGTTTCAAGTTAAAAATACAATTCAGCACAATAGTTTCACATGTTCCTATTTTATGGCCTGAAAAAACGCTCACAGCTCCTTGACTATTTAGCACCCAATGATCAACACCACTTCCCCAACCCCCAGGCAAGGCAAATTGAGTGGTCCTTTTGCACCCCACTGCTTTGTGAAAAGTTGGCGGCTTGTTCCTCCAACCCTTACTCACCTCCCATTCTCAATCCCCGAAGTTCCCCCAGGGCAATAACCACATTGTATTCACGTTTTCCTGAGATCTAGCTCCCACACGGGTGCCAGATGACATTCCCTGCATGCTGTAAGCCTTCAGTGTGTGTTGTTACAATGACTTCATTTTTAAGTTAACTTTTTATTGAAATATAATATGAATATAGAAAGGTGTACACTCATGTGTTTGAATGTTCCCAAAGTGGAAGAGAATATATATGCAACATCCCAGAAGCCTTGTACTGTAGCCCACCTCCGCAAATGTCAGAACTTTCCTAACTTAAAACACTATATGTAGGTTAGCTTTGCTAGTTTTTTGACTTGCTATACATGGAATCACAGTAGGCACTCTCTTGGTTTTGGCTTATGGCATTAAACATTATGTTTGTGAGCTTTAACCATGTTGTTTTATGAAGCCCTGGTTAACTCATTCTCATCTGCTTCATAGCATTCCACTTTATGATCACACCATTATTTATTTATACCTTCTACTGCTGATGGACATTTGCCTTGTTTCTAATTCGGGGCTCTTAGGAATAGAGTTGCTATGAAAATTCTTTTGTGTATTAATTTCTAAGTACTTACCTAAGGGTACAATTGTTCAGCTTTAGTAGGTACTGCCAAACAGTTTTGTTTTTTTTTTTTTTTTGAGACAGAGTCTCACTCTGTTGCCCGGGCTAGAGTGCCATGGTGTCAGCCATTTTTCTGAATGGTAGGCAGTCCTTCCAGCACCATTTATTGAATAATGTGTACTTCCTCTACTTGTTTGTGTGTGCTTGGATGACAGTTGGATAGTGAGATTTGGTATCAGAAGGACCTCCATAGGCCGGGCGTGGTGGCTCACGCCTGTAATCCTAGCATTCTGGGAGGCTGAGGTGGGAGGATCACTTGAGCTCAGGAGTTCAAGACCAGCCTGAGCAAAAGTGAGACCCCTTAGGCCAGGTTCAGTGGCTCACGCCTGTAATC
The DNA here is from genome assembly GCA_028533085.1 of Varecia variegata. Classification (NCBI taxonomy): domain Eukaryota; kingdom Metazoa; phylum Chordata; class Mammalia; order Primates; family Lemuridae; genus Varecia; species Varecia variegata. Next base: position 108,238,461 of record CM052443.1, on the reverse strand, counting down.
CTAGCACTCTGGGAGGCCGAGGCGGGTGGATCACTCAAGGTCAGGAGTTCGAGACCAGCCTGAGCAAGAGTGAGACCCCGTCTCTACTAAAAAAAAAAAAAAAAAAAAAATAGAAAAAGTGAGACCCCATCTCCACTAAAAATAGAAAAAATTAGCTGGGTGTGGTGGCTTGCACCTGTAGTCCCAGCTACTGGGAAGGCTGAGGCAGGAGGATTGCTTGAGCCCAAGAATTTGAGGCTGCTGTGAGCTAGGCTGAAGCCACAGCACTCTAGCACAGATGACAGAGCAAGACTCTGTCTCACAAAAAAAAAAAAAAAAAAGGATCTCCCTGGCAGTCTAGCATAGCAGATTGACCCTGGAGTGCCAAGACTGGAGGTGTGGACCAATAGGAGGCTCAGTTGATGCAATATTGTAGGAGAAAAGGTGAATACCTGAATTACAACAGGTACGTCAGAGAGGAGACACAGAGGAGAGGAGAGAGAGCACAGAGGCCCAGACTCTTCTCTCCACTTTCCTATAATCACCTCCTCCAGCTACATTTCCCCAGTCTGTAAATTTCCTTCCATTGTCCTTGGAGGGAATACAGCCCCATTGTTAACCTTAGGGTATCTGGACTCAAGATACTGCATTTAAATCTTGACTTTGTTGCAATGTGGATTCCTGTAAAAATAATACTGATAATACTAATAATGATGATGATGATGATAAACCTTGACTGTGTTCCAGGCATGGTGGCTCATGCCTATAACCACAACATTTTGGGAGGCAGAGGCAAAAAGGTAGCTTGAGGCCAGGAGTTCAAGATCAGCCTGGGCAAAATAGCAAAACCCCATCTCTATCAAAAATTTTTTAAAATTAGCTGGGTATGGTGGCATGCACCTAGGAGCATGAGGCAACAGTGAGCTATGATTGCACCACTGCACTCCAGCCTGGGCAACAGAGCGAGAGACCCTGCCTCTAGAAAAAAAAATTAATAAATCTTGACTTCACCATTTAATACCAGCATTATAATCTCAAACAAGTTTCTTGATGTTTCTGGTCTCAATTCCGGCATCTGTGAAATGGGGATAATAGTCACACCCACTGCAGAGCATATCAAGGAGGATCTAATGAGCTATTGATAGGAGGCTCTTCTCCTGGTGCCTGACATGGACAGATCTCAAGTAGTCAGTACTGTTATCATTTGTTTATAAGGAAAGGGAGTGATTCTAGGTCAAATGGTGGAAGGCACTGGTCTAGAAAATGCTTCCTTTAGGGGCCGGTATTCTTCAAGAGTTGCTTATGCAATAAAACCTGAGAATTAAGGACTACTATTAGTAAAATAAATTAGGAGATTAATCAATGATGCCCTCTATTCTCCTCACCCCTGCCCCAGTCTTAAAAACAACTGTTTGTTTGTGTAAAACATCGGTCAAAGGTGGAGCCACAGGAGTCTTCTCTTTCTTTACTTCTCATGTTTTTGAGGGAGCGAGATAAGAGCTTCAGTTGATTGACCAAACCCATCTTAGGCACAGTGCTAAGCTGCTTAAAAATGATCTTTTCTCAGCTTGGAGATGTAAAATTATCTCATGTAATACCCCTCTGCAATAACACTGAGGTTATTATCACCCCTAATGTACAGACGAGGAAAGGGAGTTTCCCAGATATGAGGCAGTAACTTGCATTCAGCTGCCAGTATTAAGGATCAAGATCCAACCCCAAGTCTCTGTGACCCCAAAGCCCAAGCTCTAAACCCAATGATGGACAGGCGGATGTTGAGTTGGGATTTTGGAAGCTGGGAAGTCCAGCTTGGCAGATGGAAGAGATTACCTTCTGAAGGATTTAATTCTATTCACTTATAAAATAGTCAAGCCTGGAAGGGCTTAGGGAATCAGTCATCTCATCCAGCCTTGTGCATTGCCCAAGCTGACCACTCATTGAGTTCTCTGTGAGTCCTGGGCACCCTGAGCCCAATGCAATGTCTGTCATCTCCACTTGGCCTCAAGATTGAAGGCCCAGGAGACGAAGGGGGAACATACGTGGTGATGTGTGGCCTGCATGATGAAAAAGACATTGTTTTGGCCTGACGAAGCTTGCAAATCAGCAAAGGAGAGGATTCAAACCCAAATAGCAAATAACAGGAATAAGAGGGTGAAAAAAACTTTAGGGTTTTTGGAGGGCTGCATTCCTCAGGCCAGATCAGGGAAAACTTCTTGGAGAAGATTATGGGAGAGCTAGAGATCTACGGTAGAGAACACAGGAAGGGCATTCCAGGTGGAAGAGGCACACCTGGAAGGATTGCTAACAGTGACCGCTAGCATTTATTGAGCTCTAACGTATAGGTTCTATGCTAAACGCTCTATGAGTATTAACTCCTTTAAACTCCACATCAACATTATAAGGCAAATACGATAATTACCCCTATCTCAGGGAATGGGAAATTAAGACATACAGAATAAGTGACTTGCCCAAGGACATGCGGCTTGGTAGTGTCAGTTCCAGAACGAGAATAAAGGCTGGAGTGACACCTGCATTCCAGTGTCTGAGGGGAGAATCTGGGGTCAGTGATGGGGCCGAGAATGGAGGAAGAGAGAGTAAGAGATAAGGAGCTCGTGCACGCGTGCACGCTCTCTCTCTCTCTCTTTTTTTTTTTTTTTTGAGACAGGGTCTCGCTCTGGCTCTGTCACCAAGGCTGGAGTGCAGTGGCATGATTATAGCTTACTGCAGCCTCCAACTCCTGGGCTCAAGGGATCCCCCTGCCTCAGCCTCCTGAGTAGCTGAGACTACCAGCATGTAGCACCACACCCTGCTAATTTCTTTTCATTTTTTGTGGAGATGGGGTCTTGCTATGTTGTCCAGGCTTGTCTTGAACTCCTGGCCTCAAGCAATCCTCCCACCTCTACCTCCCAATGTGTTGGGATTACAGGCATGAACCACTGTGCCTAGCCTGGGAGTTAGTGTTTAATGGGGATGGAGTTTCAGTTGGAGAAAATGAAAAAGTTCTGGAGATGACGGTAGCACAACAATGTGAATGGACTTAATGCCACTGAACTATACACTTAAAAATGATTAAAATGGTAAATTTTATGTTATATATATTTTACCACAATTTTTAAAATTCAAAAAAAAGGAGGTGGGCAAATGGGAGCTCTCCTGCCCCC
>CM052443.1:108205818-108226523 GCA_028533085.1 Varecia variegata | reverse complement strand
GAGTAGCTGGGACTACAGGCATGCACCACCATGCCCGGCTAATTTTTTCTATATATATTTTAGCTCTCCATATAATTTCTTTCTATTTTTAGTAGAGACGGGGTCTCGCTCTTGCTCAGGCTGGTCTCGAACTCCTGAGCTCAAACAATCCGCCCGCCTCGGCCTCCCAGAGTGCTAGGATTACAGGCGTGAGCCACTGCGCCCGGCCTTACATTTAATTTTTTTAAATGTAATCATTTACAATTCTGACTCCCCTAGGAGCTATAAGCTTCTTGATAGCACAGCTTATACCATTCATATTCTTCCCTGAATCTCACATCATATAGAGCACCTTCTACATAACTGGCATTTAGCAAATGTCTGTTCATCCAAGTGAACGCAAATAGAAGCCAAAGAGAGAGTCCCAGGCTTTGGATCAAATAATGCTAGATTCACACCCAGCTAACAGCACTGAGAGGATCTATCCAACTCCCAGTTTTTTAACCTGTAAAATAGGGCTTTATCCACTACTGTTTTAGGGTTGCCTTGAAGATCAATTCAGAGAGACGGAGCTTAATATGGCAAGTTACCTTCCTTTTACTTAAAAGCATTCATGGAGGGGAAAAACATTGTGTGTTTTAAACAGTCAACTGACCACCAGAAACGATACTGCTGGAGGGCATGGGAGGAGGGACATGATGGGTTATCACTGGGACAGACAATGCATCCTTTTCAGAACTACAGAAATTGGAGAAAATAAATAAAAAGAGAGTCCCAGCCCAAAGGCAGAAGGACACAATGGGCCTTACCTGCTAGTCACAGAAACCAGCAGTTGCTCAATCACTAAATGTCACACGAGTGATGTAAGAAATAAACGAGCTTTTGGCTTTTAACATCTAAATTGGCCTAGAGTTGTGGTAGAATGGTTGTTATCAAGGTATACAAGTACCACTGATGGGACTCAAGGTGATTTTATATGGCACATGGGAAAAAATTTATTATTTTAATTGGTATGCATTTATTATATTATGTTTTATAAAACATTGACCTGGCATATCCAGACTGAGATATTACACATATTGTTATTAAATGTGTTTTAAAGTTTCAGGGCTGGAAACGGTGGCTCTTGTCTGTAATCCCAGCACTTCAGGAGGCTGAGGTGGGAGGATCACTTGAGGCTAGGAGTTCAAGACCAGCCTGGGCAACATAGTGAAATCCTGTCTCTACAAAAAATTTAAAAAATTAGCCAGGCATGGCGGCATGAGCCTGTAGTCCTAGCTACTCAGAAGGCTGAGGCAGGAGGATCCCCTGAGCCCAGGAATTCAAAGCTGCAGTGAGCTATGATGGCACCACTGCATTCCAGCCTGGGCAACAGCACAAAACCCTATCTCAAAAAATAAATTAAAAAAAATTTTTTTTAAAAACAAAGTTTCAAAATATTTTTAAAATGAATGAATTTAAAGAAAATATCAATCACATTGAGACTGGTAGAACACACCTATGCTAAAAAAATCTAATGTTATTCTAGAATCACTGCAAAGTGTGGAAAATACAGATTTCACATGTGGGCCTTGAGCAACTATTTGACTTAAGGGAAGTCATACACTGGGCCTCTCAACTTCTGGTCCCAAATGTCTTTTCCAAAAATTTATAGATTCTACTTAGACACTACGTTAGCCACACTGGATTCCATACCACTCCACCTACACACCCTGCAATCTCCCACCTCTATGCCTTGACTTTTTTTTTTTTTTTGAGATGGAGTCTCACTCTGTCACCTGGGCTAAAGTGCCATGGCGTCAGCCTGGCACAGAGCAACTTCAAAGTCCTGGGCTCAAGCAATTCTCCTGCCTCAGCCTCCCAAGTAGCTGGGACTACAGGCATGCACCACAAAGCCTGGCTAATTCTTTCTATTTTCAGTAGAGAGGGGGTCTTGCTCTTGCTCAGGCTGGTCTTGAACTCCTGACCTCAAGTGATCCTCCCACCTCAGCTTCCCAGAGTGCTAGGATTACAGGTGTGAGCCCATGCCTTGATTGTACTGAATCTTCTTCCTGGGCACCCCTGCTCTTCCCCACCTGCCAGGTACACCCCAAGCAGAATCAATCCTTCCGTTTTCTGCGCTTCTGTGTGATCTTGTGCATCCCTCTTGCTATTATCACACTTGCACCTTATATTACAATTTCTTTTAGGGTTTGTCTCCTAGGCAACATCTTATCTATCTCTGTGCCCTGAGTCCCTAGCCAAGGACATTAAATGATTTTTTAGAAATCATTGAGATCATGCTAGATTTAGAAATATAAGGGCATAAATACTCGTCTTAATCATTTATCAGTGCTCAGAAGTCATGAAGAGAACACGACTTTCCTCTACCCAATACTCTCTTTGTGCACCCCAACTAGGCCAGCTCTCCCTACAATAAGCTTTGCTACACTGTGCATCCTCCCTCATAGCAGTGACTGCAGTTTGTTTTTATTTGGGGGATTATTTGATTAATATGTTTCTCCTGGCAATAGACTGTGAACTTCCTGTTAGCAGGGATCGCATCTATCTTTGTTCACCATTGGTGTTCCCAATGCCCAGGCAGATATTGCTGGTACTCCCAAATATCAGCTGTATGAATGACGGAATGAATTTTCCTCCCTAGACACACACACACACACACACACACACACACACACACACGAGTTGGTCTTCCCGCTCTTACATCGTTGTATAGATCACTGAAGGGGCAGATGGTTGATGCAGAGACCAGGGTAAACTCTCCTGTTTGTTTTCCAGGCAGATTACAGTGGAAACACGACTCTGGCCGACTAGAAGGGGAGAAACTCAAAATGGTAAACGAGGCACTCCCATTTGCAGGGCTCTCTGAAGGCTTGACAAACAATGCAGAGCCAAAATAAATTTGTAAAAAGTATACCCCAGCAAAGGAGCATTGACCGTGTCCTTTCAAGAATTTTCCCAGCCATTAAGAAGAAAACCTTTAAGGACTGAAACCTTAAGAGGACTGAGGAAACCAGGAAATATATTATATATTCTCACAGCTTCTTAGAACTGGGAGAACACAGAAAGAAAGAAGAAGAAAGAATCAGGGTTATACTAAAATGAAGGCAAAGGCACTTTAAGAACTGCTTTTGTCTAGGCAAAGAACAGATTTTTTTAAAAGGATCAAAGCTACTTTATGAGCTGGATTTTCAGCAGAGTCGCAAGGAGAGTTAAAAAGATGGAATGGGCTGGGCGTGGCGGCTCTCATCTGTTATCTTAGCACTTTGGGAGGCTGAGGCGGGAGGATCATTTGAGCCCCAGGAGTTCCAGGCTGCAGTGAGCTGTGATCAAGTCACTACACTTTAGCCCAGGTAACAGAGAGAGACCCTGTCTCAAAAAAACAAAACAAAACAAATAAAAATCAAACAAACAAAAAACTCCCAGAAGATAGAACCTCTCAGCCTTGAGAGCCAGCAAGACCACTGTTTTTTTCATTTCTTATGGGAGAATATCTAGGCTGAGGCCTTCCATTCAAAGTTAAGAACTGATCTGACCTTCCAGATGAATCCTGACACTTTTGCATCACAAAGGACTTGCTTCTCTCCCTCCTTCAATTTAGAGATGAAGAGCCCGGCACGCAGACAGAGCAGATGACTGACCCCAGCTCACGAGCCCAGTGTAGAGCCCAGGCCTTCCAACTCCGCAGCCAAACCCTATCCCTGCCCAGTCTGCTCTTAGCTAGACCTGACCAAACATCAAGTCTCTGCCCCACCCCACCCCCAGCCAGCATGCCAAGCAAAGCCGAATGGCTGCAAGCTTTGCTTTCAGATCAGCTGTTTTCACTCTGCATACACTGTACTCTCATTTGTGGTCTATTATCTCTTAGTGGATTTTCTATCCCCGCAGGCATTCCTGAGGCATCTGCAAATAGTACCTACTTGGAAAACAAGCAGTGAGTCTCTTGGTACTATCTTTTCTTAAATATTAACTGGTTTCCAAGCAACCTAAACCGATCATGTCACAGTGGTCTTGAATATCAAGACAAGAGTAATTTGGCTGCCCGCCCCCCCAAGCTCCTTGAGAGCAGGAACCACGTCTTATTCATCTGTGGGACCCCAGTGCCCAGGCTAGCATCCGGCTCACAGTAGGAGAGCAAAGTGAGACGCTGTTCGAAAATCACACAGAATTTGAAATTGAAGCCAGAGAGTACTGGGATAGAATCCTTGGACAGAAGCTTACAAAGTTGGCTCACGCCTATAATCCTAGCACTCTGGGAGGCCGAGGTGGGCGGATTGTTTGAGCTCAGGAGTTTTTGAGACCAGCCTGAGCAAGAGTGAGACCCCATCTCTACTAAAAATAGAAAGAAATTATATGGACAGCTAAAATATATATAGAAAAATTAGCCAGGCATGGTGGCGCATGCCTGTAGTCCCAGCTACTCGGGAGACTGAGGCAGGAGGATCCCTTGAGCCCAAGAGTTTGAGGTTGCTGTGAGCTAGGCTGATGTCACGGCACTCTAGCCCGGGCACCAGAGTGAGACTCTGTCTCAAAAAAAAAAAAAAAGAAGCTTACAAAGTTACCTAAACTCTATGGGCCTCAATAGTCTCGCCTATAAAATAATCCAAGTACTGATCGATCACCTTATAGAATTGCTCTGGGGACAGAACGAGATCTCAATGCGTATGGAGCACCAGCCAAAGGAAATGCTCCATCATTTGTAGCCCTTATAATGACCACGGCCTCCATCAATGTTGATGCAACGAAAGGATAAAGTCTCATTTGAACCAGTTCTTTTCTAGGAGACAAGCGAGAAATAAAGAAAAAGGAACAAGTGTGATCGCCCGGCCCGAGTGGTCAGTGTTTCCTTTGCTATTTGTTGTCAGTGCTTAGAGGCTCGTTTTAGAGCTGGCCCTGTCTCATCCCCACTTCTGCTTCACATCCCAGTGAAGTCATAGCGCCGGGCTTGCTCTGTCTGTGTATTGACACAGAGAGCCTGTGAGTCACAAATTCAACAGGATGACTTTGCTGCAGTGTGATTGACTGGAAAATGTTCCCTCATCTGAATTTTTTTTTCAAGCAAATGGACATGCTTATTTTTGCAGCATAAAGTGCAGGCTCTTTATTTATTTGAGGACAGCCTCTTGACATTCGAGTTGGCCAAAGGAGGGCTCACGACATTCCCATTTTGCCTTATGAAGTGACATATATTACCCCCCTCCCTCTCCTTCTCCCTTCCTGCTGACTATTATATCTAAAGCAAACAGTCGCAACACAATAGTTAGATTGCACTTGAATTTAGTGTTTACTTGACATTTACACACTGGCCATGCTGGACAGCTCACTCATTCCAGAACAGGGGCTCCGCCAGCAGGGATTGTGTTCTACTTGTGCTCAGCCCTGAGCAACATGAGATCCTGAGACAGCAAGGCAGTGTCTTGAGAAGGTGCTTATGCTGACTCTTATGTCTGAATTACCCTTAATCTGAATTAGCGTAGGTTAGGGGAGGGGGGAGTATCAGAATGTCTTCAGTCTTGCTAGGAAATCTCTCTCTTACCCTCTCAGGGCAGCCTGGTCATACTGATAGCACTCTCCCGCCCCTTAAATCCAACTTGCACACTGCTCAGTGCTAAATGTCCTCAGGACTGGCTGTAGATTACCAATTTGATCAACTTCATCTCTAGTTTTTCCATTTCTTCCTCTGTATCATGGAATTAATAATACCTACTTTACAGGATTATTGTGGGTATGACATATGCAAAGGACATAGGACAGTTTCAGGCTTTTAAAGATGCTCTGAAAATGTTGGTTCTCATTCCCTTCCTGAGGTCCATGTTTCTCGGTTTAGAAAGGGGCTCATAGGATTGCAGGTTCAGGGGTTCCTGTATCAGTGCTGTTTGATGCAAGGAAGCAGACCTGGACTTGGTTGGGAGTCAGGACACGTGTTTTCTCATCCCGGCTCTGCCAGTGTGTGGCATTGGCAAGTTACCTCTGCTGCCTGGGCCTCTGTCCTTAGGTGCAAAGTGGGGACCTCCCATTATATTCTAACACTGTATAATTTCCATGTCTTCAGAATTTGGAGGGAGTCCACACTAACTGCCATAAAAATCTGACTACATAAAGCTGATATATGTAGATGCCAATATTTGGAATGAGTAGTAAAAAAACAAAAACAAGATTATAATATAGGGAAACCAACACCTTGATACCATGCTGATGAGACATAAGTTTTTTGAGGGACAATTTTAAATGGTTAAAATGTATTATAAATCAGATTCTGTAGCTGGGCGTAGTGGCTCATGTCTGTAATCCCAGTAACTTGGGAGGCTGAGGCCGGAGGATCACTTGAGCCCAGGAGTTCAAGACTAGCCTGGGAAATATACGAAGACCTACTCTGTAAAAAAATTTTTTAAACTAAAATTTTTATAAATTGAGCCAAAGGAAATAAGTGAATATGTCTACAGGTACACATGGCAATTTTATAATAATGAAAAATTGGAAACAATCTAAATGTCCATCAAAAGTGAATTGGCTAAATACCAAAATTAGGAAACAGTGTTGTATTTAAAAATGTAAAGTATATCTATGTATTAACATGAATAGATATGTGATATACTTGCTGTGAAAGCAAATTTACAAAGCTGTGTGCAAATGATAATCTATGTTTTAAAAATAAATTTTATCTGAGAAAGAGCAAGACCTACTTTCTACAAAAGATACAGAAATTACAAATAAAAAAAAAAAAAAAGAAATTAACCAGGCGAAGTGGCATGCACCTGGGACCTGTAGTCCCAGCTACTCAGGAGGCTGAGGCAGGAAGATCGCTTGAGCCCAGGAGATTGATGTTGCTGTGGGCTATGATGACGCCACTGCACTCTAGCCAGGGTGACAGAGCAAGACTGTCCCAAAAAATCAAATCAAATTTAATTTAATATTTTCATATATTCATAAAAACTGAAAATGTATATACCAATTTAATCACGTTCATATCTGGAGAGGTATGATGTGGGGTTTTTTAAGCTTAAATACACATTTAAAATAATAAATAAAATAAAATACACATTTATTGATTTATTTTTGAAAAATTAAGCATGCATTAATTTTTGAAACCAGAAAAAGATTTACCTTCAAAAAATAAGAAAACAAAATAAGAGGAGGAAGGGATTTTTGATTAAGCATGGCTTTGCAAACAAATGTGCTTTCTGATGTTCCCTTTTGAAACCCCATTAAAATGACAGTAAAGGAGGCGACTTCCCGGGTCTCTCTCTCGGGCATGAACCTCGCCCGGAAACAAAAAAAAAAATTAAAAAAAAAAGAAAAGAAAATGATAGTAAAGGAATCGAAAAGGCAAAACCCACCAGGACGAAGTGGGAGCTATGTATGAAGCAGACAGACAAATGGCCCCAGACCTGGATCTGAGTCAGTAGGAAAAAGCAGACTGATTTCCAGGTGCAGGACCCCTGAATGGCTCGGGAAGTAGTGACACCTGGCAACTCAGAAAGTGGGGTGTATTGAGGATGAAAACGAGAGTATTGACTGAAAAGTGGCTAGAAAAGCCATCCATCTATCCACCCACACAGTAGTTTGGCCCCAAGATTCCTCCCCAGCCCCTGCCCCTGAGTGACTGCTGTCCTCCAGCCTGGACATCGGGTTCGAGGTTTACTCTCTGGAGAACTAGATCCAGGGACTCTGGACTCAGGGAAGCCAGGCACAGTTGAGGACAAGGGCAAACCGGGACAAAAGGACAGGCTGCTTATAAAGCAGTGAAACCACAGGCCCCCTTCCTTCCCTGTATGGGCTCCAAGGACACGACTGCCTCCCCTACTTGGCTGTGCAACCCTGGGCTAGATATTTAACCACTCTACACTGCAGTTTTTTTAAAACTGTAAAATGGGGTTCATTTATTTAAAATTATCTATTACGGCCCGGCGCGGTGGCTCATGCCTGTAATCCTAGCACTCTGGGAGGCTGAGGTCCGGGGATCGTTTGAGCTCAGGAGTTCGAGACCAGCCTGAGCAAGAGTGAGACCCCGTCTCTACTAAAAAATAGAAAGAAATGATTTGGACAGCTAAAAATATATATAGAAAAAATTAGCCGGGCATGGTGGCGCATGCCTGTAGTCCCAGCTACTCGGGAGGCTGAGGCAGAAGGATTGCTTGAGCCCAGGAGTTTGAGGTTGCAGTGAGCTAGGCTGATGCCACAGCATGCTAGCCAAGGTGACAAAGTGGGACTCTGCCTCAAAACAATAAAAAATAAAATAAAATAAATAAATAAAATTACCTATTATGTGCCAGAAAACTGCATTACCTTCTGGAATAAGAGTAACACATACAACTATATCAATTTTAAACAATACAAAAAAGAGAAGAGTAACTTAGGCAGGTCTCTGTCCCCTTGAGGCCTGTATTCTAGCACATCAATGGCAGAGCCAACCACAGAGGGCTGGTGTGCGGACAAATGACTTAATGAATATAGGATGCTTAGTGCAGTACCTGGCACAGCGTTTGATAGTGGTGCTGTTAATTATTAATTTGAAGGTTCCTGCTTCCTGCCATTCCTGAAGAGAGAACAGAGCAGATCTTTCCAGTATCCTTCTAGGAAAGACAAGGTTAGAACTTCGCCAACCATTGTCAAGAGTATAAAATGCTTCATTGGTGAACTTGACTTTGATATTCCTCTCTGTCCAACCTAACTCTTGACTGGCTCGTGGAGGGTCAAGGTCAAGGTCTTTCTGGATTTGACGCAGCCAAAAAAAAAAGAAAGCCTTTGCAAGTCATGGTGTAAACCCAGGAAGTCAGATTCCCAAATTAATTTAACAGGCCTACTTGAACAGTGTTTGTGAGATTTTAGGTGTTCCTGCTCGTTGGCTGTTACATATGTAGTAATGCTGGAATATTTAGGAACAGGAAAATACTGTGACAAAGCATTTCTGTCTTCAAACCAAAATACCGCATCATCTCCCAATATTGAGTACTGCAGAACCAATTTCAGGTTACCAAAGGGGAATTGACTATGTCAGATTTCATTGGTAGAGGGGGAGAAACTAACATTAATGGTACCTTGCCTATTCAATATCTCACTTAATGCTCACAATAGCCTTGTGAGGCAGGTACATTCATAGACCCATTTTACAGAAAAGGAGAGTACAATTAGATGATATAGCTTGTCCAAAGTCACCTGGCTAGTAAGATGACATAGGGGACCTCGAGTTCTTGTGTGGTATAGTCTACCTATCCCCCTCTAGAGTCTGGGCACTACTTTTATTCCCTGCCATCCCTTCACTTCCCACAATCCAGAGAACTCTGTCAAGTGCCTGCCTTAATTGACTTACAGCAAGAATGCTCAAAGAATTAAACTCAGACAATGACACTCGCATCTGCACTCACAAAGAACAAAGATACTGTCTTATCTTTAAAGAAGCCCAAATGAGTTTCTTTTTTAATGGAAAATTGAGTTTGCTGAATGAAACATCAGAACTTTTGAAACTCAACACTTCCCTCTGAGACCTTTGTTGGGTAAATGTGGCAATCAGAAAAATTCAATAATGGACAACACAGAGTTCACTCTTTGAATAGAGTCACCTTTTTGAATATCTTTTATAATGCTGGGAATTCCTCCAAGATTAGGTAACTATTCCAGGGGCTTCCTCCTCCAGAAAGCTTCTGGTCATTCCTGGATATAAGAGGAGCTTGCGTTTAGATACAACTTTGAAACAAGGCATCAAACGGTAAATTCAGGTGCTGCCAGAAAATTAGTTTGGCGGTTTTTTTTGTTTGTTTGTTTTTTAAATTGGCATTAGTTGTTCCCCCAGCCCTCTCCCACTAGCCAAGACATTAAAATTGATTAACAAATGCAATGTTTGTGGAAAAAGAGTCAACCACAGGGTAATCAAGCGCATTGTTAATTTTTTTGTTAAATCATTTCCCTGGCTCAAAATACATAATGTCAAATTGGCAAAAATAACCTACCGTCTTGTCTGGCCCACAAACTGAGAAGAAAATTAAACACAGAGTTATTTGTTTCTTGTTTACATTTCTCAGGGTGTGAAGCATTCATTTTCATACTATCAACATTCCTACACTTTCCATAACCCAAACATGTTACCTTCAATCCAATCTAAACCAGGGGACTGTTTTCCTCAGAAGGATGACATTGTCTTAGTCTAAGAATCTGAGGCTCTGAGGCTTTTAAATAAAGGAAGTAGAATCTTGGAAAGTCTCTTATTCTTCCCCTGGGGGTGAGGGTGGGGGAATAGACAAAACTTGGTGGGCCAACTCAAGAAGAAAATTCCAGCAACAGGTTTTCTCTGCCAACTTGCCTTCTTTGCTAGTTCATTTAAATACTTTTAATTTTTTTCATTTACATTTAAATACATTTAAATTTTAAATTTAAATATTTTGAAATGTGCTAGTTCATTTACTTTTTAATGTGTTTCAAATGCATATAGTATTGGATTCACGCTAGATTAAGATGGTAAATGCTAGCCCTTAATTTCTTTTGTTAAGAGCAATATTACTGCATGTAATATTAAAAATATTAAAAATATTAAAAAATAATATTAAAAATATTAATATTTTTAATATTAATATTTAATATTAATATTTTTAATATTAAAAAATATTAAAAATATCTCTTAAAAGATATGACTCTCTACCTCAATAGACATCTAAAAATAAGCAACCTAAAGAGTTTTTTGTATCTCCTTAATATCTTGGAACCAGCTGAGGACACTGGAAAGCAAACTTAACATATTGCTGTCAGAATATTGCAAAGGTCTTGAAAGTAACTCCATTAATTTTAGATTTTCTTCTTAAATAGCTTAAAGGATGTATTGGGTCTAAGTCTGGGGGGCTAAGAATGTAAATGAAGTGATCAAACCTAAGCGTTCACGAAAAAGATTTTAATTAAATTTCTGAGAGTTTGATTTTTAAATGTCTGTGATTCATTTTCTGCCCTAAAAACTTCAGTATCCAAGGCTGGGGTTTTGAAAAGGCAATAAATTTGGCTACAGAAAAGAGTGGCCTCTTTCTCCATTTGGTTTTGGTTTTAGTTTTGGTTATTTTTGTTTGTGTTTTTAAACTTCGTTTTATTACAATGCCTTGGCCAGTGCTGTTCTCTCGCTTCATCCAACTGTTTTGAGAGGACAGACTTTATTTTATGAAGGATTTCATTTTCTGTCTCTTTTACAGAACTTTTCAAAGAAGGAGACGAAGTGGTGGAGGAAGAGAAGGCATGGAAAATGAAGTACCAAGTCAGTGAACTCTCCACTAGAGAGAAATGTCATCGCTGAGTCAAGGACAGGGTCCCCCGACTCCTCACCCCACTCAATGAGTAGTTTTGCCAAGTCCATTTTGCTCACTTCATTCATTCTATTAATATAATGGTCGGTCACTGGGCATTTGTCCCGCAGGTCATGGAAGTCCACTGGATAAATGTCATAGCAGAGCCACCTCACAGCTTTCTTACCGACTCAGAGAAAAGAGGACTAACCTAAAAGGGGACTTAAAAACCAAGGCACAATTAAGAGGGACTTTGGAGTCTGGGTTCCATGAGGGCCCTGAGGGGAGAAAGGACATTTCAGACAGGAAAAACAGCTGATGAAATACACATCATGTATTCAGGGACTTGAGAGAACATCTAGTTAAGAGTTTAGAGAGGGTGAGGTCAGTCTCTAGAGATGGTTCTGGAAAGTTTGTCTAGGGCCAGAGCAGGAAGAGTTTGGTCCATCAGGGTAAACAGTTTGGTCTCGCTCCCCTAGGCAAAGGGCAGCTATTGAAAGATTGGCTGGTGTGGGGGTGGGCAGAAGAAGAACTGTGGTGCAAGGGTGTGAGCAAAAGGGACTTGACCTAGCAGGGAAATTCCAGTGGGGCCTCGGGGAGAGGGAGGAGGACAGTTTGGAGGCTGTGCCACAATTAAAAGCTGTAAGTGAGGAGGGACTGAACCAAAGCAGCACGGGAGCAGGAAAGAGATGGTGGAGATAGTTAACAATGGAAACAGATGAGCTCTCGATGCCTGGATGCTCGGGTCAAAGAAAAATGAGGACTTGCAGAAAATCTAGATTTCTAGCTTAGGAAGCTGGGAAGAGTGAAGAATTATGATAAGAGTCTGGGTGGACTGAGGTTCTTGGTAAGAAAGGGTATTAATGAGCATATAGTTGAGAGTTGAAAGACCAACTCCCTGCTAATGGGCTGTTCGAAAAGGGATAGTACATCATTCATTCATTCAACAAACCCGTATAGAGCATTACCATGTGCTAGGCAGGTACTATGCTAGGACCTGGGGATATAGCAGTGAACAAAACAATAGCCCTGCCGTCATCAAGTTTATGGTGCCCTGGAGAACACTGGTGATATTAACAGCTATCCTGTATTGAATGTCCAGTCCTGTGCTAAATACTTTACTTAGATGATCTAATTTGCTACTCATCACTCTAAGAAATGGGCGTTATTAATGTCCCCATTTTACAGAAGAGGAAACAGGCAAAGTCAAGTCAGTAACTTGCCCAGCTAGAAAGCAGCAGAGCCAGATTAGGGAAGCTAGCGTCAAAGCTGACTTTCCTGACCTCTACACAAGATTGAGGTTAAAAAGAAGTTGGCGTTCACAGAAGATGGGAGTGGAAGCTAAGAAAAGCTTTGCCCCCTCCTTATGAAAGTTGCAAGCCCCTCTCACAGTTATTCATTAGTAGGGATTTCATTTTAAAGCAATATGGGTATGTAAAATCATCTCTTGGCCGGGCGCGGTGGCTCACGCCTGTAATCCTAGCACTCTGGGAGGCCAAGGCAGGTGGATTGTTTGAGCTCAGGAGTTCGAGACCAGCCTGAGCAAGAGCGAGACCCCGTCTCTACTGAGAACATACAAGGAAATTATATGGACAACTAAAAATACATAGAGAAAAAATTAGCCAGGCATGGTGATGCATGCCTGTAGTCCCAGCTACTTGGGAGGCTGAGGCAGGAGGATCGCTTGAGCCCAGGAGTTTGACATTGCTGTGAGCTAGGCTGAAGCCACGGCACTCTAGCCTGGGCAACAACAGAGCGAGACTCTGTCTCAAAAAAAGAAAGAAAAAAAATCATCTCTTCCTTTCACCTTCTTAAAGAGCATCTTTTTCTGAGTCCTGCGGCAGTTACGTACAGACACCCAGGCCAGGGTGCAGTCATCCTCTCCGAGGTGCTCTGTGGGTCCAGACCCCATGCCCAGTTATGGGTGCAGTCTTTCACTTGAAACACGGATACAGCCTCTTCAATCATCACACCCCTCCATGGATCCACATGAATCCCCTAGCGCTAATGGTGTGTGTCACATCTTCCGCCAACTAATGCAGTTTGTGCTCGAAAAAAATCATTTTATAACTCCAAGGACATTAATAATTAACTTCCATTCCACAAAACTTGTAATATCAGTTCGCTGAAATAAAGTCACCAGTAAGTGTTTAATTCTTCTTTAAAGGGTGTCTTCTATTATTATTTTAGAGTGCAATTTAGTCATCAAAGGTTTACTCAGCCTCATGTTTATAAATTATATAGGGCAGGGATTTAACTCTTCTGGCCCTACCTGTTCTGAAGAGAGGGAGGGTCATAACCCTGCTGTCACACCGGGCACCTGCCTTGAAAGGAGATGATTTGTGAACTTGAAGTTCCTTGCCTCTTAGACATCTGTTGAACATAGAGATTTCCCTTTATGATGCAATCAGAGGAATAACCAGATAGCTGCCCGCCACGAAGAGGCACTGGCTTTTACTCTTGAGAAGGCTGTTTGGAAACGACAAGTTCACTTTTTTTTTTCAGAATCTTGTCTTGATTATATGACATAATAATAGTGTCTTTCCAATTCATCTGTGCAATACTGCTTTCTCAGTGTGGTGGTTCCAGTTAGTCTTTTTGAGGGGGAAGGGCTACTGCCTTAGATAACTAAAATCTAAGCAGAAATAATCTGGTAAACTGGCTACGAAGTTGGAAATTCCAAGTCCCAACCTACATGTTTACATCCCAAGGGGACAGGCTGCCAGACCAAGGCTCATCCAAGTTCATCAGGGTTTAGGGACTCTGGTCTTAATGAAAAAGTGGCTAACTTTTCCATACAACCCTCAAATCTCAGCATCCCAGAAGTTTTTGCCAACACAGTAGTGAAAGGGGTGGGGGGTGGAAGCAGCAGGTGTCTTCCTTTCTTAGTTCCTCCGTTTAAAAAGGGCAATATTTTCAAAGAATTAAACTGCCTGGTCCTATGGGGGTGGGGTTGAACCCCTGGAGGCCTGCGGAGGTTTTTTTTCCCTGCCAAAGGATGCCTCTCCCCTCAGCTGCCGGCCCTGGCAGCCCTTGGCAGAGCCGAGCTAGAGGATGGAAGTCATATACTCAAAGGCGCCCAGCTCTCTCTGCACCTTAGAGGGATTCCAAGCGATGGCAGAGAGAGCTGAGTCGATTCATTCCGGGAGACGTGCATTCCAAGAAAGCTCCTGTGGTGGGCGAGGAGTGGAAAAATCACGGATAACGACTATTCCGAGGAAACCTAATAGGTACCAGAATCGCAGGATTCAAACAGGTGACAACGGCAAAAAGTACGAGGCAACTACAACTCAGTAAGGGGTGAGGGCACACTCTGCCCGGAGCTGGAACTTCGACCCCCTTTCCCAGGCCCCCTCCTCCCTTTTCTTCCCTAGGCTGACACCGGCCGGGTAAGGCAGCGTTTGCGGGAGAGGGGGCTCCGCGGAGAGCGCGGGCGGAGCCAGGCGCGGCGCGCCCCAATCCAAAGTAAACACCTCGCAAGCCTACGTTCAGCAAGTGATACCGAACACCACACTCACGTTAAAAAAAAAAAAAAAAAAAAAAAAAGTACTGTTTGCATAGAAGATGAGGGCGAAAACATTTCCCGGCTGGAAAATTACCGATCACAAACTAAGGGGGGAGGAGGGGGGGCAGCGTTGTAAGACTGAAATCCTGATAGCCTTTCCCTTTTCTCTCCCCGGTGGGCAAGGCTGGCTGCCGCGGGCCCCCTGTGCCTTTTCGGGAACTGGGATGCCCCCGCAGCACTGCACTTCCTGGCACCTGGCCACTTCCCAGCTAAGTCCCTTTCGGTGGGCTTGACCCACCCGGAGCCGGAGCCGAAGAAGGCGAGCTGTCCTTTGACCTTTACTCGCCATTTCACCTCTTTATGACTCAGTTTTCTCATCCATAAAGTGGAAAAGAGAGTGCGTGGCTTGTAACGTGCTTTGAGATCATCTAGTTGAAAGGTGTCTCCGCGCCTCACAGTCCCTCTTCTCTCCCCCACCCCTCCGATCTTTAGCCCTTTCACTCCTTTATCAAAATCATAACTCGGATCCCCATCCCGGCCTCTGTCCGTCCGCCTGCTCCAGGAGCGGAACAATCCTCCAGCCTTCTCCGGAGGTTCCCAGTGCCGCCACCCAGTGCTGGGCACCCACCTCCTCCCCACCCCCAATCCCCGCCCCTACCCCCACCCTCACCCGGGCCGCTGGCCCCGACAAGAACGGTGCGCCGCCAGGCCAAGCGCCCGCACAGGCGCTGCGGGGCGGGAGCCGGGCTCCTGCGTGCGTAGGGGAGGGAGGGAGAGCTGGCTGAGTCACGCGGATAATCGCGCTGTCCTCTAGCGCGCAGACAGCGCGGCGAGCGCAGACAGGAGCAGGGGCGGGGGCGGGTTACCGTCCCCCTCTGCTCCCCCAGCGGCCTTCTCCCCCTCGGGCTTCGAACCCAGGGAACCGGCAATGGCGGCGCGGACAGCCCCGGTAGCGCTGCGGCCGAACCTGCGCCCCATTCCCCGCGCCCGCGCTGGGGCGGACGCCGCCGCCGCCGCCGCCGCCGCCGCCGCCGTCACCACCGCCGCCGGCGTCAGGGCGGCTCCAGCTCGCCAGCTGCCGGGCTGGCGTCACGGCCCGGCCCCTCCCGTGCCCCGCCCCCACGTGCGCCGAGTTTGTTTATTTAGCTGCCATGGCAACGCGCGGGGGGCCGCGGGAGGGCGGGGAGAAGAAAGGGAGGGGCGGGGCCTGGCGGCGGGCCCCGGCGCGCAGCGGGGAGAAGGCGGGGGGACGGCGGTAGCCCAAAGTTATAAGTAAGGAGCGCGCGGCGGCCGCCGGCAGTTCCCCGGCCCGAGAGAGCGAGCGTGGCTGCGGGCGCGCGGGGAGCAGAGGCGGTGGCGGGCGGCGGCGGCACCGGGAGCCGCCGAGTGCCCCTCCCCGCCCCTCCGGCCCCCCACCCACCTACCCGCCCGTGGCCCGCGCCCATGGCCGCGCGCGACCCAAGCAGCCCCCCGGATTCCGCGCCCTGCGCCGCCGCCCAGCCCGCAGCTCAGCGCCACCGCAGCCAGTCTCACCTGGCGGCGCCGCCCGCCCACCGCCCCGGCCACAGCCCCTGCGCCCGCGGCGACGGCGACAGCGGTGGAGGACTCTGCTGAGTCGAAGAGAGCGCAGCCTGGCCACCGGACTTACTTACTCGCCTTGCTGATTTGTCTATTTTTATAAAAGTTTACAACTTTTCTAAGAACTTTTGTATACAAAGGAACTTTTTAAAAAAGACGTCTCCAATTTATATTTAATCCAAAGAAGAAGGATCTCGGGCAGTTTGGGGTTTTTGGTTTTGGCTTCGTTTCTAAGTCTTTATTTTCTTCGTGTACTTTGGGGATCGGGTACCCCCGCTGCTTCGGCTCCCGAGGACCTTCTGGGCCCCCACATTAATGAGGTAGGTGAGACGCGGGGTGCTGGGGGTATAGAGGGGTGAGGACCGGGGGGACGCACTGGAGCGGCAGCCGAAAGTGGTCCCTGACTCCTGCCTCTGTGCGCCCCGCCCGGTCCGCAGGCAGCCACCTGGCGAGTCTGACATGGCTGTCAGCGACGCGCTGCTCCCGTCTTTCTCCACGTTCGCGTCCGGCCCGGCGGGAAGGGAGAAGACACTGCGTCCGGCAGGTGCCCCGAATAACGTGAGTGTCGCCCTGGGCCTCCGGGAACACCCGGTGGGCTTTTGTGGGTGGGGTGGGGGCGGGCGGTAACCCGAGGTCACCAAGAGCCACTGGGCCGAGGGTAAGGAGTGGTCACGGCGCGGACTCCGCAGCCTTCCCGGGATGGCCTCGGTGCCCTTAGCTCGGCTGTACATGCCTGTGGTCCGGGCATTGCGGAGCCGCCGGGGGCGCACACCGGGTCCTCACGTGTCCCCTAGCAAGCAGTCGGTAGGGCGGGGGCGCGCGCGCGGGCCACCGGGCGGGAGGTGGCTGCGTCCCCAGACACTGACTGGGCTGGGGTGAGCTTAGCGCGTGGGCGGCCCCGTGGCGAGGGAGCGCCGAGAGAGCCTTGGTGTCCCAATTCCGGGGGCGTCCCCGGGATCTGGCGGGGGAGGGACCGGGGCTGGCTAGACGCGGCTCTCGCTAACACGCAGTTGGGCACACACTACATAGCACTCTCAATATAGATGCATCACCTCTTCTGGGACCCGGGTGTGGGCCGAGATTGCAGCACTGGCGCCCGAAGTTCCCGGGCGCTTCCCGCGTGCTCAGTCCCCATGTCTAGGCGGTGCAGGCGCGTGTGGCCCGCCAGCATGTCAGTACCGTCGGGTGGCAATAGGGGACCACCACTGATGGTCTCTCGTCTGTCTTGTCCTCGCAGCGCTGGCGGGAGGAGCTCTCCCACATGAAGCGACTTCCCCCTGTGCTTCCCGGCCGCCCCTACGACCTGGCGGCGGCGACCGTGGCCACAGACCTGGAGAGCGGTGGAGCCGGCGCGGCTTGCGGTGGTAGCAATCCGGCGCTCCTACCCCGGAGGGAGACGGAGGTGTTCAACGATAACGACCTCCTGGACCTGGACTTTATCCTTTCCAATTCACTGTCCCATCAGGAGTCAGTGGCTGCCACCGTGTCCTCGTCGGCATCAGCCTCATCCTCGTCCTCCCCCTCGAGCAGCGGCCCTGCCAGCGCGCCCTCCACCTGCAGCTTCAGCTATCCGATCCGAGCCGGGGGTGACCCGGGCGTGGCGCCGGGCGGCACGGGCGGAGGCCTCCTTTATGGCCGGGAGTCTGCGCCCCCTCCCACGGCTCCCTTCAACCTGGCGGATATCAACGACGTGAGCCCCTCGGGCGGCTTCGTGGCCGAGCTCCTGCGGCCGGAGTTGGACCCCGTGTACATTCCGCCGCAGCAGCCGCAGCCGCCAGGTGGCGGGCTGATGGGCAAATTTGTGCTGAAGTCGGCGATGAGCGCCCCTGGCAGCTCCGAGTACGGCAGCCCGTCGGTCATCAGTGTTAGCAAAGGCAGCCCTGACGGCAGCCACCCGGTGGTGGTGGCACCCTACAGCGGCGGGCCGCCGCGCATGTGCCCCAAGATCAAGCAGGAGGCAGTCCCCTCGTGCACCGTCAGCCGGCCCCTGGAGGCCCACTTAGGCGCTGGACCCCCTCTCAGCAATGGCCACCGGCCGACTGCACACGACTTCCCCCTGGGGCGGCAGCTCCCCAGCAGGACTACCCCGACCCTGGGTCCCGAGGAACTGCTGAGCAGCAGGGACTGTCACCCTGCCCTGCCGCTTCCCCCGGGCTTCCATCCCCACCCTGGGCACAACTACCCATCCTTCCTGACCGACCAGATGCCCCCGCAGGTCCCGCCGCCGCTCCATTACCAAGGTCAGTCCTGGGGATTCTTAGCTCGGGCTGGGGAGCTCTGCGTGTGCCAGCCCTCCAGGGCTCACGGGATGTTGCTGACCTCACCTTCTTCACCTCTAGAGCTCATGCCACCCGGTTCCTGCATGCCGGAGGAGCCCAAGCCAAAGAGGGGAAGAAGATCATGGCCCCGGAAAAGAACCGCCACCCACACTTGTGATTACGCGGGCTGCGGCAAAACCTACACAAAGAGTTCTCATCTTAAGGCACACCTGCGAACCCACACAGGTAGGGGGACGCGAGCCGCAGAAAGGCGGGGGTTGGCGCCCAGTCCCACAGGCTAACTGTGGACACTCTGCAGTGCCTCCTGGGGTTGCCAGCCAATCCTATCTGCTTCATCTCCTGGATCACAGGAGAGGCCACCAAACAGGCGCCTACTCTTCTGCCCAGGAGCCTTTTGCTTGACGGATGGTATCTGTGCTTGAATGTGCAGTTTTGTGAGGCTTTTAAAAGGCAGGAGATTCCCAGTGGTATGTGGGCCTCTCCTAGCGTGAGCCAAATATTGCCCTTGTAATCAAGAAATTATACTCCGCAGTGCAAAAAGATGATGACTTTTTTTAAATCCGTTTTTAAATTTCCAGACTATTTTCATTGATCCCGTCTTAGGGTCACCCTTCACCCTCCCTATTTTTAGCTGTGGTCTTAATAATTAGGTTTATTTAAATTCAAGGAATACAATGGTTACAGCTGCTGGGGAGATTCTGGTTTAAGATTGTCACTGCAGAGAATTTCCATGTCAATGTAAATAGGTACATAAGGTCATATAGGTGTGGCCTTTATTAAGGAAAAGAAAAAAATAGCTGCCTGTGGCTTTTTAGACCCAATTGTAGTGGAATAGGGTGTCATTGCTGGGTTTGGGCAGGGAGAGACACTACTCATCACAGTTTCCAAATTCATTTCCACCGCCATTTCACGTCTTGGCTCAAAAGAAACAGCCCTATAGAAGGTGGTTTAGGTGGTGTTTGTGTGTTTTCGTTGCTTAATTAATGTTCCCCTAAAAACAGTAAATACTTAAGACATGTATTGTTCCCATTTATGGCCTGAAATTTAATATGGCCCTTCAGTGGTATAGACATTCCTGGATTCTTTCAGAATGATGGGGTACCTGCAAAGTTAGTTTAATATCTGGGCTCCAGTTTCTAAAAGGCCCGATTCTTTGTTATAACAATGGCTTTTACACCTTTTTTTAATTTCTTTTCCCTTTACAGGTGAGAAACCCTACCACTGTGACTGGGATGGCTGTGGGTGGAAATTTGCCCGCTCGGATGAACTGACCAGGCACTACCGCAAACACACCGGGCACCGCCCCTTCCAGTGCCAGAAGTGCGACCGGGCATTTTCTAGGTCGGACCACCTCGCCTTACACATGAAGAGGCACTTTTAAGTCTCAAACAGTGAATATGACCCACACTGCCAAAAGAGAATTCAGTATTTTTTACCTTTCACACTGTCTTCCCGATGAGGGGAGGAGCCCAGCTGGACGCACTACAATCATGGTCAAGTTCCCAACTGAGTCCACTTGTGAATGAATAATCAGGAGCAATGAGGAATCCAAAAGTCAAAAATCAAAGAACAGATGGGGTCTGTGACTGGATCTTCTATCATTCCAATTCTAAATCCAACTTGAATATTCCTGGACTTACAAAACGCCGAGGGGGTGACTGGAAGTTGTGGATATCAGGGTATAAATTAGATCCGTGAGTTGGGGGAGGGAAGACCAGAATTCCCTTCAATTGTGTTTCGATGCAATATAAGCATAAAGATCACCTTGTATTCTCTTGCCTTCTAAAAGCCATTATTATGATGTTAGAAGAAAAGGAAGAAATTCAGGTACTGAAAATGTGTTTTAATAGCCTAAATGATGGTGCTTGGTGAGTCTTGGTTCTAAAGGTACCAAACGAGGAAGCCAAAGTTCTCAAACTGCTGCATACTTTGACAAGGAAAATCTATTTTTGTCTTCCGATCTACATTTATGACCTAAGTCAGGTAAATACGCCTGGTTTACTTTAACGTTTTTATGCAGACAGTCTGTTATGCACTGTGGTTTCAGATGTGCAATAATTTGTACAATGGTTTATTCCCAAGTATGCCTTTAGCAGAACAAATGTT
>CM052443.1:108154737-108205318 GCA_028533085.1 Varecia variegata | reverse complement strand
GAAAATCTATTTTTGTCTTCCGATCTACATTTATGACCTAAGTCAGGTAAATACGCCTGGTTTACTTTAACGTTTTTATGCAGACAGTCTGTTATGCACTGTGGTTTCAGATGTGCAATAATTTGTACAATGGTTTATTCCCAAGTATGCCTTTAGCAGAACAAATGTTTTTTTCTATATAGTTCCTTGCCTTAATAAATATGTAATATAAATTTAAGCAAACTTCTATTTTGTATATTTGTAAACTACAAAGTAAAATGAACATTTTGTGGAGTTTGTATTTTGCATACTCAAGGTGAGAATTAAGTTTTAAATAAACCTATAATATTTTATCTGAATAATGATTTCATTGTTTTGTTTTACTCCTGGAAAAGTATGAACACATTTTAGTGTAAAAACACTGAGGTATATATAGGGCATGTGAGAAGCACACGAAAAAACCAACTTTATCTCAACAGGTTAAAAGACCTTTTTTTTTAAAGCTACTTAGTTTTACAACAAATACTATCAATGTTGGACTTGAGAGCTCTGAGTATTGGAAATTTAAAAATTATAAAATTAAACACCTGGTCTGGTGTTTTATGAACACTTGCTCTAAGTGTTCATAAAACCACACAAAAGCAGTTTCCTTACCTGAATATGATTTTCCAGGTAGAAACAGCTTGATCATTCTTCAAATTACTCAGTTTAACATGAAAATACTCATAAAATAAATACATATATATTTGTTTCACATTTTGAAAAATCTTTATGGTTTGTCTTTAAAAGTAATGAAAATATGTTTTCTCTGTGGAGGCCTGGCCTTGCACTCTTCACATAATTTGAGTAACAAAAGAACCTTCCCACAGCAGACAACTCTAAGAACATAGTTCCACAGTGCCCTCCTGAGGATTAAAGGATTCATGTATGCTTCGTCTGTTACAGATATATTACTTCTACTAGTTATAGCTCTAAAGAGGTCACAACCAAAGTTTCTTTTTTTTTTCTTTTTTTTTTTTTTTAATTTTTTATTTTTTTACATAAGAGACGGGGTCTCGCTCTTGCTCGGGCTGGTCTCGAACTCCTGAGCTCAAACGATCCACCCACCTCGGCCTCCCAAGTGCTAGGATTACAGGCGTGAGCCACCGCGCCCGGCCCACAACCAAAGTTTCTAGCAGATTGTTTTAAAACTTCATCAGTTGCCCTGATTGAAAATGGGCAAACAGATGGAAACAAAATAAGATTTAAAATTATTCCAATTCACAAAACTAAAGTGTAAAAATGTTGCTTTTGTAAGTTTGTAGCCTTTCTGTTTCTGAAGTTATTAAAGCTTAAAACTGCATTATGACAATCTCAAATGTTGAGGTGGGTGCCTAAAGTTCATTTGTGACTGTCACAAGATGGAAAAAGCATTTGTGACACTTTTTGACACTTTATATATTTGTCATGGTGAAGTGGGTGACTAATACTTAACATCAAGGGGAAAGAGGCTGACCGGCATTTTCTTTAGAATGCTTATTAACTATACTTTATCTAGTGTCCAGAGGTGTGTTAGCACCATGGGTGCATTTTATAAATGGAATAAAACATAAAAATTCAAAAGAGGCTCATGGTGGATCAACACAAGGTATTTTCTTTGGCTTTTCAGAGTCCAGTAAGATTGGAAAACATGGCATGTGTCTTTGCTTAAAAGAAAACAGGTGCTTCAATAGGATGGAATTTTATGTGGCCAAGAACATATTCAAAGCATATTTAATGACATGGAAAAATGCTCATGGTATGTTAAGTGGAAAAAGTAGGATATAAAACTATAAACAGTATGATTTCAATTGTGTACATTTACGTGTGTGCGCACATTGAAGCAGAGAGGGGAACAATAGGAAATTAAGAGAAAAACACTGGAAGGAACCGCCAAAATTTTAATACTGGTTTTCTCAGTTTTGAGTTTTCTTTTTGGTAGTTTCCATATATTCTAAAACAAGTATAAGTTCGGAGAAACTTTTTTTTAAGAATAAAGGTAAAAATATTTAGACTTTATTTTTAAAAGAGCAATTTTAAAGTTGAACAAAAAGGCTACATTCTAACGCATTTCTCTTTAAATTATATTTAAATTTCTGTAGATTTTCTTTAAATTGTGGTTGTTTGCTCTTCTAATCCAGCTTTCTTATACAGAATCTTCTGGCATATAATTGGTGTATGAAAATGGTTTATTGCATGATGGTTCCCATCTTCATATGTGCTAAGTGCCTATTATCTCAAATAGAAGAAACATGCATAAAGTATCAAGACATTTTAAACTTACTCAAATTTTTCTGCTGTCATAGGTTAATATCACCCTACATTAACTTTTTCTAATCTGAAAAAGAAAGCTGCCATATCTAAAATGAACGAGGAAGATTACCCAGAAATGTAACAGGACAAAACACTATTCAACATACACAAATAGCTAAACTATTTACTCTGGTACCTACCAGTTCTGGGCTCCTAGGTGTACTGTCATTACGGCATTACAGAGCCATTTATACTGTATAATAAAGAGTACCTAATAATTGAGATGCCTGCTTATTATATTTTCCTTATGACACTTAATTTTATATGTCCTAGATTTTAACTTATGTGCTTGCATGCACAAAGGATTAACACTAGTGTTTCCTACACATCAACAAACTTTCAGTCAACCTCTTTTCCAGAAAAATGTTTTTTTCTGGCAAACTATTCTTTCAACCTGAAAATGTGTTTGACTCTTGCAATCCCATTTTGGTTTGTGAAAACAAAACAGGTGCCTTCACTATCTCAAGTAGAATGGTCAGGGTGAATAATTCTTTTCCTTTCAAAAATTGTTCCAATTGATACAGAAACATGAAATGTTATACCATACTTTGAGATAAATAATTTTTATATATAATATCTTTACATATAAGGAAGCCCAGGTGAGGCAGTCTTTACACTATAGGAGCAAGTCCACTGGGAAAATACTAAAACCTAAGAGGTTGAAGCCACAAATGAACTTCAACCTCTTAGGCACCCACCTCAAGACATTGGAGATTATCATAGTGCAGTTTTAAGCTTTAATAACTTCAGAAACAGAAAGGCTACAATACCATAAAGTAGTGGTGGTACCGCTTATACTTTGATATATGGGAGTATCTAATTTTAGCAGCCTGTGTCAGCCACCTGTTCTATTATCTGTCCTGGCTTCTGAAGCTCCATTCACAACATACATGCGTAGATGGATTTGCATCCCAGATGCTCTCCCACGCCCTCACCCTTCTCCCTGTCTCTCAGACAGACAGACACCACCCAATCCCACACAAACCCTTTATTTTATGTATTATTTTTATCATTTTATTTATTATTTTATTATGCATTACATTTTGTGTATTTGTTTTACTTCTTTGTACTTTCTTAGCACCTTCTACAGGCTATTGTATAATGACATGTTTTTATAGTGCTAAACTGAAGCTATGTCTGCCTCCTAAAGGTTGTTTATGAAACTATCATTCATTGTTCACGAGCAGAGTCATTCAATAATATTTCATATAAAACCACCAAGACCTACATAATGAATGCTGTGGAATATCACAGAATGTTCTACTTGCGAAAAAAAAAAAAAAAAACTATTGTTACCATCAGAATGATGCTACATGGAAATAAAGATTCCTTTTTGTACGTTAAGTGAAACTAAAATGAAAGTTGGAAATGAACACCCTTTGGAAGTCTTTACCTAAAACAAAAGAGTGAACCTTGAGTAAATTTCTCACCATCTCCTGAAAAATTAATAAATTCTTAAATCCTTTGAAGTTCTGGTGCTTTAATGCCCTGGTCATAGTCAAAGCAGAAGGAAGCAGAAGGAAACCAACTGCTAAAATCAGGCTGGCATCAAGGCTACCATAGCCAGTTCGCTGCGCTGGGGAGGGGAGGAGCGCACGGCGTAGGAACATCCGTCAAATTGTGTCCTCTCTGGAATCATGTACATCTGGAGTCCATCTTTTTAATTGTTTTCCACGTTGCCCTTGATATAATGTCATTTTTTCAAATTGCTTAGGTCTTCTCAACACCCAAGATGAGTCAGCATGTTGCAACTGTTCCGCCCAAATGTCCTTCTCCACTTGTTCTTAAAGGAAAAGGAGGAAATAAATAGAAACTCAATAGCAGCAAAAAGTTAAGTTCATACTTACAGAGTCTTTTTGACAGCTCATTTGAGGCTACCTAACAGAACATTTTTCGTTGATGCAGCACAGTAATTGTGATGACACAGAGTGTTAGGACCACCACAGGGTAGCTCGGCCTTATGTTTCTTTTCATGTCTATGTTACATGTTATCATCTAAACAGAGCAGGAAACAAGAGAGGTAGCTTTTTAGGGAGAGATAGGTAGATGATTAATAGATAGATAGATAGAATAGAGCCCCTGGTGGAGGTTTGACAATTGTCTAGTTAAATCAATCAGGGCGAAGAGTCAAACCTGTCCAGTCTGTTGTACCTGAGACCAGGAGTTCACGTGTGGCTATACTTTTTGTCTCACCTATAATACACGAATCTGTACAAACTGGCAGTGAATCAACATATTACTAAATAGTGGCCAGGCCGGGTGCAGCAGCTAATGTCTGTAATCCCAGCACTTTGGGTGGCTAAGGTGAGAGGATCACTTGAGGCCAGGAGTTCAAGACTAGCCTAAGCAAGAGTGAGACCCCCATCTCTACAAAAAATAGAAAAATTAGCGGGGCATGGTGATGCACGCCTGTAGTACCAGCTACTTGGGAGGCTGAGGCAGGGGGATCACTAGAGCCCAGGTGTTTGAGGTTGCAATGAGCTATGCTGATGCCACTGCACTTTGAGCCTGGGCAACAGAGCAAGACTCTGTCTTAAATAAATAAGTAAGTAAATAAATAAATAGTGGCCAAATCTCCATGATACAAAACCAATGCACTCAGGTGCTATACCTACATATCCACTTAAAAGCTAAAATGGGTAAATAACTTTACAGAGAAATTGAGGAGCCCTTGGATACATGTGCTGACAGTCCAGAAGATAAGTAAATCAATTCAACCATGAAAACAAAACAGAGGGTTTTTTCCTTCCTTTTCTTTTCTTTCTTTTTCTCCTTCCTTCCTTCCTTCCTTCCTTCCTTCCTTCCTTCCTTCCTTCTTCTGGTTTTTTTTTTTTTTTTAGGGACAGGGTCTTGCTCTCTGGCTCAGGCTAGAGTGCAGTGGCGTGATCATAGCTCACTGTAACCTCCAACTTCTAGGCTCAAGTGATCCTCCTACCTCAGCCTCCCAAGTAGCTAGGACTACAGGTGCAGGCCACCAAGCCGGACTAATTTCTTTTTATTTTGTGTTTTGTGGAGATAAGGGTCTCGCTATGTTACCCAGGCTGAAAGCAGAGTTTCTTAGACACGATAAATGGAAGATATTTTCTCAGCAGAGACAAGCGTGCCTCTTGCCTGACCTGCATCACTTTTTGCTGGTGTATAATAATCCTTCACTTATGCACAGTTCTGTGAGTTTTATAAAGTATTTATACTATCCATTGCCTCAACTGATCCTTACTTACAACAAGAGGTAGGGGTGCAATTTCCCTCTTCTGTCCCTAGTATACAGATGAAGAAACTGAGGTTCTCTTTTCAGGTTAACATTTTATTTTCCTTTCTCATTCTTGCTGACGTACTTATAATACTTTTGTCTTCAGTCTGCTGGGCAGGTAGGGCTACAGGCATAATGTATACATCCAATTCAGGATTTACCAACATTCAGGTTCTTCCAGTAAACCTGTTTAGGAGTCAAAAGTCCCAGACTTTCTGTCTCCCAATCAATGTGCCATTTCCTTTGTCAGAGTAGACAGATGGGGAAGCTTGAGTTTCCTACAGAGGTTTCTGAGCTGGTCACTGTGCCATGGACACAATCCACACTTTCAATTCTGAGGTGGAAGAAAACACTCTTGTTGTTTCTGGCCTCACCTCTGGCCCAGCACACAGCTCTCCGGGTCAAACAGAGCCAGTCAAGCTCCTCCTCTATTTCCTTATTTTCATGGTCCCCAGTACCTAGTGGATACATATGTACCAGGGACACTCTCCAACTGTGGCCCCCGGCTACTTGTCCAGTAACCTCTCCAGTCACTCCTTAGGTAAACCAGCCATGCTGAAAGGCTCTCGGCCCCCCAGTGCACTGTGCCCATTTCAGCCTTTGAGCCTTGCCCGGCAAATGGTGGCCTCTGCTGCTTCTGGAAAGACCCATATTCTCCTAACAAAAGCCTATATATCCCTCAAGCTCTTAAAAAGACTCCTCCATTCTACTCCCTTTAGGTCTTTCATTAAACACTTATCCTTATACATTGCAAGGCTTTATGGGTCTGGCTCCCCCAACAGACATAGGCTTCTGGAAAGCACTGGAAACTTTCTTTATTTGCCTTTGCATACCCATAGTTACTGAGTTTAATTGAATAAAATTAATCATTTATTGAATAGTTAGCCAAACACCTGGCATCTCCTTTTAGAGGACTCTTCCTTTCCAGTTGATTCTCCGCATTGATTCTGGAAAGAGTCTCATTCAAATGGGGGCTTGTTATATGTTGGAGGAGGCAGATGGGTGTCAGGTGACCCACAGGAAGCAATTAGGAGACTACTGGGTATGTCCTACAGGAAGCCAAAATTTGGGGAAAGGGGATATTTTATCCTTTTCTTTGGATGACCCATTTTGCCTCCTTTCAAGGGAAAAGGTATGTGTACTATGAACATATGACAAACAATGAAGGCTAAAAAAAAAAAAAAATCATACTTTAAAAGCTTAAAGTAGACACTTTCCACTCTAGGCTACTGAGCAGGCCAGTCTGTCCAAACAGCAAGGTTCAGCTATCAGTGGTTGTGAAACCCACCCACCTGGTTTGCTATTTTTCAAGCTTGAGACCCTCCTTGTTTGCTTGGATGATGGTAGTTTTCTGACTTCTCAATATGTCAAATAAACTGACTCTAGAAAATAGTGCCTGACTCTAGGAAACTGACAAATGCCCCTACCATTAAGGCACTGTTACTGCCTCCCTGAGTAATGGGTAACATATTGCAAGGAGGACTAAAGCCTTAAAATTACATAGGATGTTTGAGCAGGAAACATCTTCGAGACCATTTAACTGATTGGGCATGGTGGCTCATGCCTATAATCCTAGCACTCTGGGAGGCCTAGGCGGGAGACTTGCTTGAGGTCAGGAGTTCGAGACCAGCCTGAACAAGACCCTGTTTCTACTAAAAACAGAAAAAAAATTAGCCAGGCAACTAAAAATAGAAAAAATTACTCAGGCGTGGTGGCAAGTTCCTGTAGTCCCAGCTACTAGGAGGCTGAGGCAGGAGGATTGTTTTAGCCCAGGAGTTTGAAGTTGCTATGAGCTGTGATGATGCCAAGGCACTCCAGCCCAGGCAACAGAGTGAGACTTTGTCTCAAAAAAAAAAAAAAAAAAAAAGACCATTTAACTCAAGGAGAAAACTGAGACCCAGATAAAGGACATGACTTGCCCCAGGTCACGTCAAGTCGGAATCTGAACACCAGCCGGTGCCTAGACCTGACTTAACAGCCAAACAGCCAACAGCTGATGGCTCCATCCTGACAACTAAAGGGAAACACAGAGGGGAAGAAATATTATTAAAAATATCATGCAAAAAAGATGGTTTTAAAAGGAAAGTTCTAAATTCAATGTAATGTTTTGCTCTGATGTCCAAAAAAAAGTATTTCACTGTGATCTATTGTCCTATAGTACTCTGTTACCAACCAGCTATAAGACAGGTACTATGCACTCACTACCCTTTTCCCTCTAGAGCAGTGGTCCCCAACCTTTTTGGCACCAGGGACCGGTTTCATGGAAGACAATTTTTTTCACCGACGGGGGGAGGCAGAGCTCAGGTGGTGATGCCAGTGGTGGGGAGTTGCTGTAAATACAGATGAAGCTTCACTCTCTTGCCCACTCTAGAGAAAACACAGGAATGACCCATTCCCTAGAAGTGTTAATAATATCATTCTGGCTTTGTTTTGCTTTCTGTTTCCAGGCAATTCCATTCACACATATATAATCTATTCAAGGGTCTACCTTATCATCCACTGTGCAAAGGGCAGGAGAACAAAAGATGAATAAGAATATGTAAATATGCATGGCTACAGACACTGTTTCCTCCTACAATTGCTCTGCAAAGGGTACAAAGTGTCAAGATAAATGAAAATCAGCATCCTAGCCCCAGGAAAAATTGTTACCTCTCTTGGAAAAGTGACCAGATTGTTCTTTGAGAGACTCAACCATATTAACTGGAACCACATATACCATTTTTCCCCCTACAATTTTCTTGATTGTACATTATTTCAGATACATCCAATTTGTTTATCAGGTGCATGTCAGGGCATGTTAAAAGGTGTTTTTCAGGTTCAGCATGAAGGTTTGGCCTTATTTAACAAAATATCAGGAAATTTTGTTGGAATTAATGATTTGATCTGAGCTTAATCTTCAAACCAAGCCACCTTGGGTTTCTGTGGTTTGTAGCATAGCTAGAGCACAGGAACACCTGATTTTGCTTTAAGAACAATTAACTTTATAGCTAGGGAGCATCTGACTTCATAGGGCTTTGGTGGTGCCGAACCCTGTAGAAACAGAGGAGACTTTGCCTAGGGGATTCTTTGCATTAAAGACTTTGTTAGACAAAGCCACTCTGGCAGGGGAGTTGGATTTGCAATTTGTGCCTTTGTGAAAGGATTAGACAATCCCTATTGTGTAATGTTTGGGTCTCAATTTGCATTTGGAAACGCAGGACCCCTTCGAGGTTTAGTTCTCCTTTATTTTCATTTTGTTGTCCTGATACACAATTGATACTGTATGTTAAAAAATTGATAAAATTGCTTGGCTGAATGTTTGTACTGATTAAGGAAGTGTGATAGGGTGGTTTTCTCTGTGAATGGTGGAGTCTACTCAGGCTCCAGCAATACCGAGCCAGTAATCTCTCTGCCAATCGACAAATAACTCATAGGTAGAGGTCTGCACGTTTCATTGATTTGCTTAATTAGAATGCATGGCACTTTGTTAAAGAAAGAAAGCACTAGAGAGATATGGTTAGACAGTGGATCTGCAGAAGGGACTGGAAGAAAAAAAATCCTCTGATTGCCTCAGGACATATTTGAACACTTCTGTCCAGTGACTTTCTTTATAAATAAAAATTTGAAAAAAATTATTTTAAGCTTACGATAACAATATTCTCAGCTGTACATGGTGTTTAACTACCTGTCCTTTGGTAAACAATTTTTAACTAACATTTGCTTTGATAATGTTCCCAGATTGACAACATAAAACCTGGAATAGAAACTGCGTGAGGAGGGACAATTTCTCAGATTGTGGGTTTAGGCTATGCGGTTTAGTTGTTTGTTTGTTTTCTTTTTAATGCTTTGGTTTCTTTATCTTTGTCATTGACCACAGGAAAACATTACTTGCATGTCAGGATGAATGTATGGGGGAACCCGGATTTGGAGTTGCTGGTTGAGTGAGCTGGAGATAGAAGGGGAATAGAAAAGGGAGTTCACATTCATTGAGCACCTATGGTATGCCAAGAACTTTGCTAGATGTTTAGGAATTTGTTGTTATTATGCCCATTTTATAGAGGAGAAGACTGAGGCCCAGAGGAGGCAAGTGACTTGCCCCAGCTCACAGAGCTGTGACTGGAACCCAGGTCTGCCTCATCACACCTGTTTCTCAGATACAGGAAAGCTAACTTCATTCGGGGGTATATCTGCTCCTCACCGCCTTAAAATATGTGTTTGTTTTTTCATCTAAACAGGGCTTGTGTTTGGTACACACGAAGCCATCTGGGCAAGACTGGCCTAACACACCCCTTTTTCTAATACAGACAAGTAATCTTATCTGTCATTCTATTAAAAATACACCACATTCCTCTAGGCTCCAGTTTGGATAATGACTCAAGAAAAGGCAATCCTTTTTGGCATCGTAGCACCCCCCGTAGCCTCTATAAAATCACCAAGAGTAAATAAGACATTGCCTTTCTTCCAAGATATTTCATTCACGGATTTCAAAGCATTTTACACGTGTGTGTAGTGTATTAGAACAAGGACTAGCAGCCCTTTTTATGGTTGGGCCAACCGGAGGTAAGCCTTTTGCTGAAGGTCACACACTCTGAGGTCCCCTCCGACGGCGAACGCAGGAGAGGAAGTGAGCCCACAGCAGCGGCACATTCGAGTGTTGTGCTTTGAGCCCACATTCTCAGCCACGGCCCATGGGAAACACTCTCGCTCTCTGCCCATCTTCCAAAGTGCTCTGCCAACATTCTCCTAATGCTCCCAATAGCTAAAGATAATCTCCTTTCCCCTAAACAGGATCTTAGCCTAAAATAGATCTGGGTCTGTGCCACCGGGCATGAACAAATGACTCAGAGAGCCATTTCAGATCTCAGAAACAAGGAAGGCTCTGCAGAGTCTGGGAACCAATGAGTGACAGGGCTGGAAGGTGTTCCAAAGAATATTTCCCCTCCAGCCTGCTTTGCACAAGTGAGGAAGCTGAGGCCTCACGCCCCCCACTGTTAAACCCGCGCAGAGCTCCACTCCAGCCCGAGACTCCCTGGCACTCATCCCCAGTCTGCACATGATGTCATAGAGGGACCTCATAAGCAAGACCCCAGGGTCCCCTACCTGGGACACAGGTAGTAGGTAAGCAGCCAGCTTTTTATGAGTGGGAGTGTTCAGGATGCTGAACAGCAGAAGAAAAATGAGTTTCTCCTAGAAAATATGTTGAGTTGGGATATTTTCTACATGTTAGATTTTGTTTGTTTTGTTTTGTTGTTTAGCCCACTGATATCACCTGCTAGGTTTATATCTAATTCTTTCTGTCCAGCAGTAGGGCAACTGGTTATGTAAGCATTGGTACATCCTTAGAATGATCTACTATGCTCCGTTAAAATTATCTAGTAAACAATAAT
The DNA here is from genome assembly GCA_028533085.1 of Varecia variegata. Lineage (NCBI taxonomy): Eukaryota > Metazoa > Chordata > Mammalia > Primates > Lemuridae > Varecia > Varecia variegata. The sequence continues at coordinate 108,194,392 of CM052443.1, read as the reverse complement.
AAATATAGGCTAACATTTATGAAGGTTTACTCCATGCTGTCCCTATACTCGACATTTTACATGCATTCTTCTCATTCAGTACTCACAACAGCCCTACGAGGTAGGACTTACTATTCTCCTCGATGAGGGATCTGAGGCAAAGACAGCTCGCGTCACCTGCCTTGAATAGCACAATGGTAGGTAGCGGGGCTGGCATTTAAACTTCATTCTACCTAGACCCATGCTCTTGAGCCATTCACTCTTTTCTATGCAGAAGAATGTTCAGAAGTTAACTGTGGGCATGGAGCGGGGAGCTTAGATAGTATGAACCAGCTTAGTAAAGTATATTTGTGTTTAGGTGTTTGAGGTATATCTGTACTGAGAAAATTCTGGAAGGACCACTCAAATGTTGATTCTTTGGAGTAGCCTTTCCTGACAATACTAAAGGAGCTCTCCCACCTGGTTCCTGTTATTATCTCTTTAACCTGATCATCTCTTTAACGTGATTTTTCATCATGGCACTTATCATCACCTGAAATGTTACATATGCTGGATCTATTTATTTATTATCTAGCTCCCCTCCAGAATGAGGGGGAGGACAACACCTAACAAAGTATCTGGCACCCAGTGGGTGCTCCATAAATATGTGTTGCCTTCAAAGAATGTACCAAACCTTTAACATTGGTTGCTGTTATTGTTTCTCCTCCCCCCCTGCTTTATCTCCCTATGTGTCTCTGTCAAACAGAAACAATGCAGATTCTTGAGACTTAAATGGATCGGATTTTTTTTTTCATGTTTCATCTAAAATGCTCCAAGTAAAAAAAAAAAAAATTATTTTACTTAAAAGTCAAGGAGGACCGGGGGTGGTGGCTCATGCCTGTAATCCCGCACTCTGGGAGGCTGAGGCAGGAGGATTGCATGAGCTCAAGAGTTTGAGACCAGCCTGAGCAAAAGCGAGACCCCGTCTCTACTAAAAATAGAAAAATTAGCTGGGTGTTGTGGTACGAGCCTGTAGTCCCAGCTACTCGGGAGTCTGACACCCCAGGATTGCTTGAGCCCAGGAGTTTGAGGCTGCAGTGACCTACGATGACATCACTGCACTCTAGGCAGGGCAACAGAGTGAGACTCTGTTTCAAAAAAAAAAAGGAAATTGAACCCTCCTCCTCACTTCCTCACTCCTGCTTCATAAATAAAATAAACAAAGTTAAAAGAAAAAAAAAGAACCTACAATGGTTCACTTTAAAATGCAAAGAGGTGATATCTCCCTTCCTAGACCTATACCTGCTCTACAGCAGAAATTCTTTCAAATTCTTTCAAATGCAGAAGAGAAGACCACTGGAAATCTGCTTAGATCAACTTGCTTTGAGTTAAAAGTGAATCATTAATGTTTCAACTGCTAATCCACTTAGTGTCTCATTCACCCCGATGGCTTTTCTGAGCACCCACCTGATGGTTTTAGAAAGACAAACTTTCCAATCACCAGGCTCAATTGAGCACCTGTGAAAGACAATTGACTGCAGATGAAGAGATTGAAGTTGTTGAGATGAATAAAAGACCTCCTATCTGGCCAAGGTGAAAATGAATGGAACACTTGAACTGATAAGGGTTGCTTGTGTTTTACCCCTATAATAAAATCTCTTTTCTCCCTCCAAAAAGGATTAGGCCTCCTGTGAATGGGAGTCACAACCAACTCACCTAGGTCCTCAAGCAATATGGCCTTGACCTTCCTTTGTGCTGTTCTAGTCACTTTAAACCCTGGGCGGCCATGTTTGAAATTTTTCTTGTTTTCAGCCATGTCCTTCTGAAGGGTGAGTTTTGCCTCATCGGTGTCTGTAAGAGCCCCCCAAAAGTCAGGAGCAAAGAACCCCTGCATTCCCTGAGGCTGAGGGGCTCTTTGGCCGGCTTCCTTTCTTCTTCCCCAAACAGAACCAAGCTCCTATACAAAATTCATAAATTCTTGGCAGGAAAGAAATTCTCCCATTGGAAGGAACAGATGTTGTACGAGTAACTTTTGCCATTATACTCTGTTCCTAATATCATAGTTTTAATGTGTGGGGGTACGTTAACTTTTTTTTTTTTTAATAAATGTCAACATGTTCTGGGCAGTTTTTCCATCCCCATCTGTGGCATATACATCACCAACGTTCCTGCCGCCCCTTTTTAAATTTCCAGAGAGTAGTTGGGAATTGGAAAGATATTATTAAAAAGTGAAAGTGGAAAATTCAATTCAACAAGTATGTTAATGTACAATAACCTAATGCAGAAAATAATATAATGTTTCCCTCCCAGAAACATTGTTTCTCTTGTCATCTTAGAACTTGGAATGGTCTGCAGACTTATAACAAAATAATTATGACCAATTAACAATCACGGGTCAGTATTGTTAACAGAATTCCATGAGAGTAATCTATTTGTAAACTTCCCCTTCTAAAGCAAGCCTCGATCGGTTTCAAATGGAAGGGGCTACTAGGCCATTTTCACTTCGTTTACACCTCGTTAAACCGCCCACCTTACATGCCTGTGTCCCAGGTGACTGTGGGGAGGATCAAGGTCAGTGAATGCCGCTCACCTAGACTAGGAGTAACTTTAAAAAGCGTGACTTAACTTGGGTTGGTGCCCGCCGTGGTGGCAGCGATGCCCGCATGGGGCGGCTTCTGCGGGGGCCACAGCGCCCGCGGGCTGGCCGAGCCCAGAGCACGCCTGCCCGCTTTGGGGTTCAAAGCCAGAATCCAGTGAGCGCTCGGGCTGGGGTGGGGTGTGGAATCCGCAGCGCAGAGGCAGAGGAAAGTGACAGCGTGGGCGGGGAGGGGAAGCAGCAGACCGAGACTCAAACGCGCCCGGGCATCGCCCCGCAGCCCGGGCTCTCGAGCTGGCTTTTCCTGCCCCCCTCCGCCTGGTCGGAGCCAACCGAGCCCGCACAGGCCCCGCGGGGCCCAGAGGCAGGACCCCACCCCCACCCGGAAGAGCCCGTTCCTGAAGCCCTCTCGGTGTCGAAGTGGAGGTGTAAGTGGGGGAGTGCGCAGGGCGCTGGGGCGCGGGGCGTGGGGCACCCACATCAGAGCTGATCTCTGCCCGCCCCCCTGCAACCCAGCGGGTGTCCCTGTGGACCCGGGTCCGACACCCCGCGCCTCCTCCCGGAGAGGCCGGTCTGCGCTCCCGGATCAGGCCGGCGGCGCCCCGCGCGGTCTGCAGTGCCCCCCGCCGGACGGCCGCGCGCAGGACGGCTCAGACCGCTGCATGCAGGAGCCCCGCGCCCCTCCTCTTCCTCTCTGCTGAGGCTCCCGAAGCTAGGAGAGGAAGATCAAGTCGAGGCGGATACTCGCCCTGGCCCTGTCACCGGCTGGCTTCTGGCTCCGGGAACTAGGGCTTTCCTCCCTTTAGCTTGTGTGGGCACTATCCCGGACGAGGTTATGTCCCAGCGCAGGGGGAGCATGCGGTAGCGTCCGCTGTATATTAATAATAAATACTCCCTAAAGGGCGGGCATTGTTATTATTGCTAGCTGGCTTGAGATGGGGGATTTCTTTGAAGTCTCTGCCCCTCTGTGGCAGGGTGGGGGTGGGTTTCAGGGGAGGAGGACAGGGAGCACCTTTCCTGTGAGATGTAGGAGGAATCTAAGCACCCAGCTGGGATCCAGCCTTGCTCAGCCACTAAGTCCACCTGTGACTGTGGACTCAGCTGTCCCCTCTTTAACCTAATAGAAATAGGTTCAAAACAGGAATAATCGTACCCCACTCACTGAGTTGCTACAAGATAAGAAATGCAGAGCTCATTTATCTGTAGCACCTAGTGGGTGCAGTGCAAGCCCCTTGCTCCTACACACACAGGCAGTCAGCAGGTCCAGGGTCCCTTTTCTTCCGACACATAGTAGATGCTCAGTGCAAGCCACATCCACCCCCAGCAGTGTGCTGATGGTCGTCAGTGCCTCTTGCAGCCCTGTCTGTGGTGACCAGGCAGCTTAAGGTGCAGGAGGCTTTAACTGCTGGGGTCCTTCCCCCTGCTCTCCCCTTGACACTCCTTCCACAGATGCCTCTGGAAATTGGTAACATTGGAAATGATAAGAACACACACTCCTGACTGGTGGCATAATGGAAGGTACAGCCAGAGGACCTCATTGTCAAGGGCAGCCCTGCTTGTTCCTGGCTATCTTTATCCTCAACCTCTCTGAACCCCAGTAACCTCATCTTTCAAAAATGAAGCAGTAACACCTTCTGCGGTGGACCAGCGTGAGAATGAATAGATATGCATGTATGAAAGCAGCAAGCACATAGTAGGTATTTCACAAATACTAATTTATTATTACTTGTTTCAAGCACAAAGCAAATGACCAGTGAATATTTGTTAGATTGCCAATAGCTTCCCTATTGGCTGAGTTCTACACCTGGGAGAGCTTCCCATCAGGTATTTTCTGTGTCCTTGGCTTTGTCAATGTCACCTCCTGTGACCTGCCACTCCTGCCTACCTTCTGAAGGTTGGTACTTTGCATATAGGAAGAGTGACAGATCTTTCCAGAGTTAAAGTCCTAGTATTACTTCTTTCAAACCTGTTCTATCATACTTACTTCAAAATTTTAAGAGTTTACTGAGATAAAAGTCAACAAGGAAATCTCCTATTTTTTGTGTGTTTTGTTTTGGGTAGTTGTGCCTTTTGGGGAGATGGGCAGAGAATGCAGTGTTATTTAAAAGTAAGCCTGAATTATATGTGCATTTGTGTAAAAATATTTTCTGCCTTCAATCCAAATGTGATAGGCCAGGAGCAGTGGCTCACATATGTAATCCTAGAACTCTGGGAGGCTGAGGTGGGAGGATCACTCAAGGTCAGGAGTTCGAGACCAGCCTGAGCAAGAGCAAGACCCTGACTCTACTAAAAATAGAAAGAAATTATACGGACAGCTAAAAATATATATAGAAAAAAAATTAGTCGGGCATGGTGGCGCATGCCTGTAGTCCCAGCTACTTGGGAGGCTGAGGCAGGAGGATTGCTTGAACCCAGGAGTTTGAGGTTGCTGTGAGCTAGGCTGACGCCATGGCACTCTAGCCTGGGCAACAGAGCGAGACTCTGTCTCAAAAAAAAAAAAAAAAAAATCCAAATGTGATAATCCTGTGGCTGTGTGATAAGGCTCCAGCAGCTCTGGGGTCCCATCCGTTGACTTCTCTAGCTCTCGAACATGACAAACCTCAAATGGGAAAAACAAAAAACAAAACAACACAGAAAACTGTTATCTGTTATTTATGTGGCCTCATAAATAACAGTCACAGTGCACGTCTGTGTACATTATATCCATTTAGTTGTTAGCACGGCCCATTTTCCAGATGAACCTCAGAGAGGTAGAGTGACTTAGGACACAGCACTCATTTCCACAACACAGAGTTTTCTCTCAATTCTGGCTCATGTCCACGGTGTTGGACAAAGATTCTGCTCTCCCAGGCTGTGACGTGGGACTTTTCACCGGCCATCTGAGCAAGCATTCTCTGAGACTCCTTAGAAATGATAGGACACGAACTTTACTAATACAGAGCCCTGAACAAATTAGAGAGCTTTCACATATTATGACAAGGCATGCGGCAGCTGTTACTTTACCAAAACTATTCATTATAGGGCTGTTTGTTTAAAGGTTGCCCTGGTGGCTTGGAGACAGTGCCTTTTGCCCTCTGACTCACAGGAAGCAAAAATAAGTTACTATCAGGTGATGACCATACTTAGAAGCCAAACTAAAAATGACAAGGTATGTCATCCTCGGGCGAACGGCGATTGGCTCTCCTTTTCAAAGTGGTAAGTGGTAGGCTGTTGAAAATTTAAGATTTTCTTTGTGTTATACATGTTATTTAAAAAAATCTGTTCAGCAAGCATTTGCTAAAAAATTACACTGTGCCAATTTCTGTGCTTAGAGACACACAAAAGGATATGATATGGTCTCTGTTGTCCAGTCGTTCACAGTCTGGTTAGAGAGACACCTATAAAAACGTATCCAGGAGTTGCCTGTCTGTAAACCCACTTCGTGGAGTTCTTGTGAGGACAGGCCATGGACAGCATGGGTGGGAAGCAGTTGCTGAGAGCTTAACCCAGGGTGTATCAGTTTTGTTTATCTTTAAAAAATAAACCCAACTCTTAGTCTCATTGATCTTTTCTGTTGCTTTTCTAGTCTTCATTTTATTTATTTCTACTCTAATCTTTATTATTTCTTTTTTTTTTTTTTTGTGAGACAGAGTCTGGCTCTGTTGTTTGGGCTAGAGTGCCATGGCATCAGCCTAGCTCACAGCAACCTCAAACTCCTGGGCTCCAGCGATCCTTCTGCCCCAGCCTCCCGAGTAGCTGGGACTACAGGCATGCGCCACCATGCCCGGCTAATTTTTCTATATATATTTTAGCTGTCCATATAATTTCTTTCTATTATTAGTAGAGACGGGGTCGCGCTCTTGCTCAGGCTGGTCTTGAACTCCTGAGCTCAAACAATCCGCCCGCCTCAGCCTCCCAGAGTGCTAGGATTACAGGCATGAGCCACCTCGCCTGGCCTGTTTACTATTTTCATGGTATATCTTTTTACATTTCTTCACTTTCAGCCTATGTATGCCCTTAAATATGTAGTGCGTCTCTTATAGAAAGCATATAGTAGGGTCTATTTTTTTTTTATTCTATTCAGCCACTTCATGTCTTTTGATTGGGGAGTTTAATCCATTTATGTGTAAAGCAATTATTGATGGAGAAAAATTTACTATTGCTATTTTGTTAATTGATTTCTGTTTGTAGTTCTTTTATTTCTCTTTTCCTCTTTTGCTGTCTTTCTTTGTGTTTTATTGATTTTTTATTGATATGCTTTGATTCATTTCTCTTTTTCTCTTGTGTCTCTTCTATAAGTATTGTTTTGGTGGTTACTATGAGGCTTACATAAAACATCTTTTGACAGTCTATTTTAAGCTAATAAAAATTTAAATTTAATTGCATCTACACTTTTATTACCCCATACATGTTATCTTATTGATGTCACTAATTTACATCTTTTATATTTTGTATTCATTAGTAATTATTCTTTTTTTTTTTTTTTTTTTTTAGAGTGAGACAGAGTCTCACTCTGTTGCCCAGGCTGGCTAGAGTGCCGTGGTGTCAGCCTAGCTCACAGCAACCTCAAACTCCTGGGCTCAAGCGATCTTTCTGCCTCAGCCTCCCGAGTAGCTGGGACTACAGGCATGTGCCACCATGCCCGGCTAATTTTTTCTATATATATATTTAGTTGTCCAGATAATTTCCTTCTATTTTTAGTAAAAACAGGGTCTTGCTCTTGCTCAGGCTGATCTTGAACTCCTGAGCTCAAACCATCCACCCAACCTCAGCCTCCCAGAGTGCTGGGACTGTAGGCCTGAGCCACCACTCCCAGCTCTTCTCCTTTATTTTTAAAGGACAATTTTTCTAGGTATAGTATTCTTGGTTAATATTTTTCTTTCTTTCAGCACTTTGAATATATCATCCCACTCTCTTCTAGCCTGAAAAGTTTCTACTGAGACATCTACCAATAACCTCATGGGGAGTTGCATTTTTCTTCACTTATGATGAGTCACTTTTCTCGTGCTGCTTTCAAATTCTCTTTGACTTTTAACAATTTGATTATAATGTGTCTCAATGTAGGCTTCTTTGGAATTATCCTATTTCAGATCCTTTGGGCTTCATGAATTAGAGTGTCAATTTTCCTCCCCAGATTTGGGAAGTTTGGGGCCATTATTTCTTTAAATAAGCTTATTGACTATTTCTCTCTCTCTTCTTGGACTCCCATAGTGTGTGTATTAATTTGTTTGACTGTGTACCGTAAGTCCCATAGAGTTTGTTTTTTTTTTTTCTTTTCCCTCTGACATGAAAATGTCTTATTATAGATTATGTTTTTTTTTTTGTTTGTTTTTTTTTTTTTTTTTGAGACAGAGTCTCGCTCTGTTGCCCAGGCTAGAGTGAGTGCCACGGCATCAGCCTAGCTCACAGCAACCTCAAACTCCCGGGCTCAAGCGATCCTCCTGCCTCAGCCTCCCGAGTAGCTGGGACTACAGGCATGTGCCACCATGCTCGGCTAATTTTTTTCTATATATATTTTTAGTTGGTCAGATAATTTCTTTCTATTTTTAGTAGAGACGGGGTCTCGCTCTTGCTCAGGCTGGTCTCAAACTCCTGACCTTGAGCGATCCTCCTGCCTCGGCCTCCCAGAGTGCTAGGATTACAAGCGTGAGCCACCGCGCCCGGCCACTATAGATTATCTTGTCTCTTTTTTTAATTTTTTTTCTTTTTGCTCCTCTGACTGGCTAATTTCAAATGGCCTGTCTTTAAGCCCACTAATTTTTTCTTCTGCTTGATTGAGTCTGCTGTTAAAGCTCTCTCTTGAATTTTTTAGTTATTATAGTCTTCAACTGAAGAATTTCTGTTTTTTTTAATGGTTTCCCCCTCTTTGTTGACATTCTCATTTTGTATACATTTTTGTTTTCCAGATTTCATCTAGTTTTTGTGTTCTCTTGCAGCTCACCATGCTGCTTTAGGGCAATTATTTTGAATTCTTTGTCACAGAATTCACAGATCTCTATTTCTTTAAAATTGTCACTGGAGATTTATTTTATTCATTTGGTGGTGTCATATTTCCCTGATTCTTTGTGTTCCTTATAGTTTTGCATTGCTATCTGCACCTTTGAAGAAGCAGCCACTTCTTCAAGTCTTTACGGATTGGATAGGGAAAGACCACCAATCAACTCAGCTAGAGATTCTGGGAGTCTCTCAAATCTTTTCTGTGGATGTGCCTGCTTCATTCCTCTCCCTAAGGCAGAAGTGTCAGGATTGCGTGCCTTCTCCTGAGCCTGCAGTGCTGTGCCAAATGCTGAGAGCTGCCCATCCCTTTTCCCTACGGCCATGCACAGAGATGCTGGGTGCAAGCTCCACTTGTCGCCCTACCTCCTGAAGGAAAAGTCTCAGGACTGTGTGCTTTCTCCCAGTCCCAGAGAGCTTAGCTGGCAGCTGAGATTCACACTGGCTGAGAGATTTGTGCCAGCTGCAGAGACCCATGCTGGGTGCTGAAATCCATCTGCAGTCTGCTGAGAGTTCTGCTCCTCTTCTGTTTTCTTAGCTGCCCCAGGCATTCTAACTATGCTGGCTCCTTCAGGCCCTGGGTGAGGTGAGACAGAAGAGGGTCTTCAGCCTTTTGGGGCATTGTCCCTAAGATCTTTTCTTGCCATTTAGGAAGTAATGTTTAAACCAGCAGGTGGCTTTCTAGTTTGTCCAGGTCTTATAGTTGTTATGCTTTTTCAAAACACTGTGCATCGGCCAGGCACGGTGGCTCACGCCTGTAATCCTAGCACTCTGGGAGGCCGAGGCGCGCGGATTCTTTGAGCTCAGGAGTTCGAGACCAGCCTGAGCAAGAGCGAGACCCCGTCTCTACTAAAAATAGAAAGAAATTATACGGACAGCTAAAAATATATATAGAAAAATTAGCCGGGCATGGTGGCGCATGTCTGTAGTCCCAGCTACTCGGGAGGCTGAGCCAGGAGGATTGCTTAAGCCCAGGAGTCTGAGGTTGCTGTGAGCTGGGCTAACGCCATGGCACTCTACCCCAGGCAACAGAGTGAGACTCTGTCTCAAAAAAAAAAAACAAAAAAAAAAATAAAACACTGTGCATCCTGAAATCTCTAAATATAACATTCCATAACTGATCACATAGCATGAACTTGTTTGTGTGGCAGAATGAGAAAATGGCAGACCTGGGTCAAATCTCTGTTCAGTCACAGATTAGCCATGGGACCTTGTGGAATTCACTGAACCACTTTGAATCTTATGTTATCCTTTTTAAATGGCCCTTGGAGAATAAAAGGAAACAGCCAGTGGAAAGTGTCTCTGCACACATGACTGTTATGAATATGAATTTTTGTTTTTGAGTCAGAGTCTCACTCTGTTGCCCAGGCTAGAGTGCAGTGGTGTCATCATAGCTCACTGTAACCTCAAACTCCTGGGTTTAAGTGATCCTCCTGCCTCAGCCTCCTGAGTAGTTGGGACCACAGGGAATAAAAGTTCTGAAGCATGTTTGAGAAGGCTTTTTTGACCCTCTCCAGTCTCTCAAACACTGGCACCCAAAGGCCCATGGTGCCCACTCCCTCCTTCATGGTGCTGTGGTTAAAGAAATTTGACACTGGAAGCCTATACTCAAGTCCTGATAGATTCACTTTCTAAGGATGAGAACTTGTTTAGGTTATTTAACCTAACCTAAAAAGGCTCAGTTTTATCATCTGTAAAATGAGAAAAACAATAGGGCTTGTTAAAAGAAAGATTGTTAATAAGAATTAAATAGGATAGTACATATAATGTGTTTAAAACTTTGTCTGCCTCATAGCAAGCATTCCATAAACACCAGCTATTTTTGTCATTATTATTAACTGGATCAAATTTCCTGGGTCCTGGGGGAAGGAGTACAAGCTTAGGTATACTTCCTAAATAATGCTAATAAAGCCATATCTAAGAAGATATTGCTGGAATAAAGCTCCTAAGGCCTTTGATGCTTGATGGTCTCCAGCTCTAGCTCATCCACTCACTGACCTGTGATCTTAGGGTCTAAGGCAAGCCCCCTCCCTCTTTAGGTCTTATCCCTCCCTCCACACGCACACAACATTCAAAGGAACTAGTCTAGTTCTCTTAAGAGCACTGAGCACTCTCTTGCTCGGTCATCTGATAAAAAAAAAAAAAAAAAAAAAGCACTGAGCATGATCTTTGCTATAACTTGGAGGGCTGCAAAAAAACTTTTCATTTTTCTTCTAACCTGTTTCCATTCCTTGAAAAGCAGAAAAGTTTACAAATTAATTTTGTGTACCATGCTGCAAGTTGGAATTTCCAAGGGTCAAATCTGACCTTGAGATGAACTCCATGTAGTCAAAACCTAACATAAATTGACTGAAAAACTTGGAATATGGACAGTAGGTAAGACAAAGGTCCTGTATCAGTATAAATCTATGAAGTGGATAACTGAAGTTGAATATTCCTATCCTTAGCAAATACACACTGAAGTATTCAGGGGTGAAAGGCCATGATGCCTGTAACTTACCCTCAAACAGAGTAAAATCTTAACAATAGGTGAATCCGGTGAAGGATATATGGAATGACTTATGCTATTTTTATTTTTGCAACATTTTATAAGTTGGAAATTATTTCCAAATAAAAATCTAAAAAAAAACCCTCAAAACCTGATAAGCGACAAGGAGCTCATGACTTTCTTGTTGATTCCTTAAAGCAAATAGATGAGGTTCTGGGTAAAGGTTTCCAAACAAATACTCCATTATGAAATACCGACATTTGAGGAGCCTGCAAATCCTATTCACACCAATCACTAGACAGGCCTTTACATAATATGAATATCCTCTATTTCAGCTACTAATAGTTACTAGATATGGTTTAATTAACCTCTAGGGGCTCACACATTAAATGACTTGCTCCAGGTTGTCCAGCCAGTAGATGTCAGAACCTGGCTAGTCTAGGGACACCTGTCTCCAAACCCTGTGCCCTTTTCTCCCCCTCCCCGCACCCTGTGCCACCATGGGCCCTGCCCTGTGGGAATTTATAGTTTTCAGGGAACAGTACATACCTACATAAAAAGAGAGGCCAGCCCTTGCATGTAAATCATATATGAGGTTGTGGAAGCAGCTGTAAAAATAATGGCATCATCATAGATTAAAATGGAGTCCATTTGAGCCACAGAACAGGCTTTGTGTGGTTTCAGCATGAAATCCACCAACGGTGTCTGCAGTTAAAAGGAAACTCCCAGATGTTTTATTCATGATGTGTTTCAGAACCATACAAACACAAGGAAAGAAATATGCTAGCATGTATTACATTTACCTTTTTACATCTTATCTCCCCAAACATTGTTACATTGCTACGTCTTATTCTGTTTTGTTTCTTCCTGGGTTTCCAGCAACCTCACTGGGCATCTTCAGATGATCTGTCCAAGTGTTGACCAAATAACGGATTCCAAGTTCCCCTTTCCTAGGAATTTGGACCTCCTCTTGACAAATGATGGACGGGCCATCTTAATCCTGTTTGGCTAAGAAAGGGTCATACAACGGAAGTGAGAGGGGAGCTGGTTTCTAGAATGTGAGAGAAATAGCACTGTCCAGTCAAATCCTCTCACCAGAAGATTTTAAATGGAATAATAGTATCTGCAAGAATAAACCTCTAGAACAAAAGCAATTAAGAGTTTCTAAGTATCTTCTATGGGCAAATTACCTTCTCTGAGCCTCAGCTTCCCCACCTGTAAGATGGAATTAATAATATTCACATGCCAGTTTCTTGCAAAGACTCAACGAGGTAATGTATGTGAAAGAAACCTAAGAAACCTCACTCTGGAATACAGTGGGCACCTGGCAATCGCACCTGCAGGCAGAGCAGTGACAGTACTGGCAATAATACCCATTTTCTGAACACAACTCTGTGCCAGGCATCGTGCAGAGCATTTGACACGCAGTTTTAGGGAGAGGTTATAGACGAGTGTGGTTGAATGTGGCCTCTGCAGTTAGCTGTTTGGGTTCCAATCCTGCATCTGTCACTTACTAGCTATGATCTGGAGCAAAGTATTTAACCTATTTCTACCTTGGTTTCCTGTCTGTAAAATGAGCATAATAACCATACCTATTAAGCAGAACTGCTGAGAGACCCGTGTAAAGCACTTGGTACAGTGTCAGGTAGATTGTGAGAGTGTGGGAGCTGTTTGCTACCGCCTGCTCTTGTGACCATCCCAGCAATCCTTGGAGGCTAGGACTGTTATTACTGTCATTTTATAGGGGAGACAGCTGAGAGTCAGAGAGAGTAAGTCTCTTCCCAAGATTTCATGGCGTGTCCTCGACAGAACCTGAACATAACCTTCAGATTGGCTGACTCCAAATTCCCTGCATGTTCCTAACCACCTCACCAGGCCACCATGTCGCACAATCCCAGGGTCCATTCTCATTGTATGTTGTGTACACAGCACCCACGACAGGGTCTAGAACTGCCCATGTCCTCTTCACGTGGGCAGCCTGAACAAAGAACAATCATCTTTCTGAAAATAGGGTCCACACGGTGATGACTATGGCTCAGAGCAGCAATCTCCTTCCTTTTCTCATTGCTTCCCAAGCAGTGAAAAATGATAACACCCCCACCATGTGCCCTTGTGTTTATGTTGTGTGCTCATATGTGCATTTGTATAAGGTCTGGTGTGCAGGAGGCCAGACACACATTGTATACCCGTATGTGTGTTTGTAAATTATATACATGTATAGTTGTACAGTATATAGGTTGTAAACACATAGATATTATTAAAAAATAACATGAACATAAATAGAAATTGAAGTTCAAATTTGTTTTTTCAGCCCCACATCTCTTGAGGGACCCCTGCTCCAAAGCAGTGAAGCGCAGTGTGACAGGCAGGACCCCCAGCACTCGGATCCCCTGAGGTGCATATGAAAAATGTACATTCTTAACTACCGCCCTCGCCCCATCAGAATCTCTGCAGAGAGACCAGGAATCAGCATTTAAAAGGTGCCCCTGGGTGATTCCTAAACTTACAAGTTTTAGTAGATTTTCAGGGCCTTAGGTCTAGACCTTGCTTATGTATTCCTGGCCACTGATCTTCTCTGCCTCAGTGTATTCATTTGTAAATGAAGAGATCAAACCCCCTCTCAAGGAAGTATATGTAAAGGTGCCTATCATGCAGTGGTTTTCAAACTTTTAAAAATGTGGCATGTTGGGGTGGGTGGAAAGGAAAAAAAATAAAATAAAATATGGTGTGTTGTGAGACATACATTTTACATCATAAGTATAAACATATTAACTGTGCATGTGTCAATAAATTCTGTAAAACAATATTCTCACCCTTACTACAGGCAGTGCCCTCTGAGAGTTTCTTTTTTTTTTTTTTTGAGACAGAGTCTCGCTTTGTTGCCCGGGCTAGAGTGAGTGCCGTGGCGTCAGCCTAGCTCACAGCAACCTCAAACTCCTGGGCTCAAGCGATCCTCCTGCCTCAGCCTCCCAAGTAGCTGGGACTACAGGCATGTGCCACCATGCCCGGCTAATTTTTTCTATATATATTTTTAGTTGGCCAGATAATTTCTTTCTATTTTAAGTAGAGACGAGGTCTCACTCTTGCTCAGGCTGGTCTCGAACTCCTGAGCTCAAACAATCCACCCGCCTCGGCCTCCCAAGTGCTAGGATTACAGGCGTGAGCCACCGCGCCCAGCCCCTCTGAGAGTTTCTGATTGATTCTATTCTGATTTCATTTAAGGAATAAATTCTGGTGGGCATCTAGGGTGGTTTTTCTGAGAATAACAGTAGCTCTTTTTTTTTTTTTTTTTGAGACAGAGTCTCACTCTGTTGCCCAGACTAGAGTGCCGTGGCGTCAGCCTAGCTGACAGCAACCTCAAACTCCTGGGCTCAAGCGATCCTCCTGTCTCAGCCTTCCAGAGTGCCAGGATTACAGGCGTGAGCCACTGCGCCCAGCATTTTGGCAAAGTTTTATTTCTTGACGGGTTGGTGGTCAAAATGATGTATGCCTCATAATAATTCACTAAGCTGGATTTGTGGGCTTTTCTGTATCTTGGCTTTATGTGACAAGATTAAAACCATCATCATATCTCAGATGATCCCCTCCACCAAAAAAAAGAGATTAAAAATATCAATAAAGGCGATGTTGAACAATAAATAAATAAACAATAATCAGAGGTGGCAGTCTCTTGTTTACGTCTATGTGACTTGAAGCTCTGGCACCCAAAGCCACAGTTAAGGAGCCGGTCGATGACTGTGCTTCTTCAAAACCCTTGCACATTTACGGCTGCCTTCCTTTCTCGCAGCATCGCCAGAAAGGAGGACTTGGCCAGGTAGTCGTGGGCTGCAAGTTGCCCAGTCCTGCAGAGCTTCAGTGTCCTCACGTATCACATAGGGATAATGGATTGCTGTGCGGATTAGATAAGTGTGTGCAATGGTGCACAGTAGATGCTCAACTGAAGCTATTACTATAATTATTTTTATGAGTCAAATAACAGGTTGGCCAGGTTCTAGGACCTGGAAAGTGTGTGCAAATCTGCTGCCATGTTGGGTCCTTGGCCTGATTATTCCCATGGTTACTCTAAGCCCAAAATAAGGGTCTGTACTCCTGTCAGCTGCCTTTGCGTGGAAGACAGGCCCAAGCAGGGAAGCATGGCGTTATGCCTTTGAGTGCCAGGAGCATGTGACCCTCTTGGGGATCACATGCTCTGTGTTTCTTGGACACCAATGAGTGAATCAGGAGTCAATGAGTATTAGGGAATCCTTGAGTCACCCTTTCAGTGACAAAGACAATGACAAAACTCCTTCATTGACTATTCCTTTCCCACCTGGGATTCTGAAGCTGGGAGGCATCGGCCCGTCTGCAGGAAGCCTTCTGCTCTCCCCGGTCCTGCTTCAGCTGACACCGCTGAGGCCACCAGAACTCACTGCATCTCTCTAAAGACAAGTCTTAGTGGCACTCTCCTTCTCCAGGGGACATTTGGCAATGTCTGGAGACATTTTTGGTTGTCATACCTGGGAGGATGCTACTAGCATCTTGGAGGTAGAGGCCAGGGATGCTGCTAAACATCCTGCATCACACGGGACAGCTCCCCGCAGCAAAGAGTCATCTGGCCCTAGTGACACTAGTGCCAAAGTTGAGAAACCCTGATCTAGAGGGAGGTGGGCAAGGAGGCTCGGGGTCTGCAACCTGCAGGTCCTGCCCAGGCACCGTGGCATAGGTCCAGTTCACAGACAGGATGCTCGAGGCCACTCGAGGTTACGTGACTTGCTCAGAGGCATTTAGCTGTCAGGGAGATGCTTTTCTTACTCAAAGGCTTGTTCTCTACTAGAGATCTGCCTCCTCAGGATTTCCTGAGAGTTGAGATCCAGACCTTCAAAGGCCAACCTGAGCCGTGAGAAAGAGGTCCTGGCTTTCCCTTGCCTCGGAGTTTCTCATAGCACAGCCTTTCAGCGACTCCCTGTCCCGACTCGGAGACGATCCCTCCCAGCGCCTGAGCCGGGCGCACAAGCCCTTTCGAGTCCAGGCCCCGTTCAGTCCTCCATCCTCCCATCCCAACTCTCTCTCTCGCTCCTTCACACTTGCTCTTTCAGCGGTCCCCCCATGCCCGTGCTCTTACTCATGACCCTGCCTTTGTTCACTGATTCCCAAACATAATGCCCAGTCTACCTGGGTATACCAGATGATTTCCTGGGGATAAAGCATAGCTGTTTTTCACTCAAATACTTAGGTATTTATTTTGATGTGTATAAGGAAAAGAGAAACTAGCAAGCAAACCCATGATATAGTGTGTCCTTTTTATATAAATGTATTTGAGTTTTTAAAATAGTCCAATAAAATATGTGAATTGTGCAGGTGGTAGTACATATGGCCATATGTAGTAAACATCATGAAGGTGGATATATAGAATAATAAAGTCTCTTTGCTCAACCTCTTACCCTGGCTGAATGCCCTTCTCTCTGCCTGGCCTCTCTTGCTCCTCACTCACACCCCGTGCCTGGCTAGTGCCTACTCATCCCGAACACCCAGCTTACACTTTCATTCCTGCAGAAGCTTCTCTCGCCGATATCCCCCACTTGTAGCCCAGCCTAGGTCGAGTGTCTCCTCTGTGAATCCTGGAGGCAGGACACATAGATAGCTAAGTTAATGCGGAAGTAAAACTGCCCAACACAGAGCTAGACTGAGTAGAGGTTTCACGAAGCTACGGTTGTTGAGCGGGCAAGACACAGAGCATTGCTTTTCGCTGTGAGGCTCTAGTTTCCAGTTCAGCCCATCCTGAGAAACAAGCTCCTGATCAGAACTGGGTCTTAGCAACAAGCCAGGGCACGAGAGCTTTGCAACTTCATCCCTGGATAGGGACCAAGCACCGTGCAGCCTCGTGCACCAGCCCGTCACTGTGTGCCAGGATGTCTCTGACTTTGAGACTAGGAGACCTGGAGCTGTTTGAGTTTGGCCAAAACAGTTTTCCTCTCCGAGCTTCCATTTCCCTGTCTGTGAAGTGAGAAAGGTGAGTAACACCCATCTCCCCGGGTTGCTGTGACTTCTGCCTGGAGTGAGTGGCCGTGGCAGCACTTTGTAACCATAAAGCACTTTTGAACGAATATTGTATTCGTTCTATTTGAATTGTTATTTTTAGACACTTAAATGAGGACAGCTTGATACTACGGGGTTTTCAGTGCAATGCCGTGTAACCAGAATAACCAGAGTGCATGTTCATGCATCTATACATATATGTGTGTGCACACACCCTGACTATAGAATGTGCCTCTAAAAGCCACAAAGCCTAAAGCCTCCTTGAGACGCTGTGAGATACAGCACACATGAGCAGCTCAGACAGGACATCAGGACTCTGGGGTTTGGAAGGGCAAGGCCTGAGAGGGGAGATGTATTATCAAAATCCAGAAACGGTTTCTTCCCTTCAGATGTTCAACAGGCTCTTCTGAGCAGCGCCCCTGTGCCGGGCCCTGGCAACGTGGAGATAAAGGATGTGTCTCTTCCCTCAGCAAGCATCCATTCTGGCAGGGAGGATCTACCTTGTGAATAAGCCATTCCATGCAAGGCCAAGAGAGCTCGTACTCAGGGACACACTGGGTGCTGCAGAAACCCCGAGATTTACCCCCAAATCCTGGAGCAGCAGAGCCCACTGCAAGACAGATGAGAAGGAGGTTGTTTTAAGACATGAAATATTAATTCTACTTTATAACCATCTTATACATGATTCACAAGGAAAACATAATGTGTTTATTTTCCAGAGGGTTTTCAAATGGGCTGAGTGTTTGGGGAGAGCAAGAGACTGGAATTGAGGGGCACAACTAAGTCGTGAACCCTCTTTGAGGGCGGGAGTTGTGTCTTGCATTCCCAGTGTCACCTCTGGTGTAAAGCAGAGTGCTCTGCACAGTGGTCAAAGCTGCTGATAAAATACAAGGTCAATATCAGGTGCTCTGACAGCCTCAGACAGCCAACACCAACCTGCCAGGTCCTGGCGGGGCGCTGGGGGTGGCAGGAAGGTGGGAGGATGCTCACAGGCCGGGAGTTGGGAAGTCAGACTGCAGACAGTCTCTATAGCGGCTGGCCAAGGGTAACAGTGTGAGGATGACTCCACCTATGTGGAGAGTGACAGGGGGCCCTGCACAGAAGAGGACATTGACGCCAGTGATGAAACCAGCTCCCGTCTTCCTCTGCAGCATGTCCTTGGGGTCACCATCCAAGGTCCAAAGAAACTGGGACCTGATTGCACGACTTTGCCCAGCTTGGTATTTCTGGGTCCGTACATTTCACACCCTTCCAACTCATTGAGCTTCTTCCTCTACAGCTGTGGTCCCCAAACCCCAGGCTGTCCCTGATACGGTTCCCAGCCTATTAGGAATGGCGCAGCACATCACCAAAAGTTTGGAGACCATTGCTCTAGAGCAAGGACCAAGTCTTTTTTATCTCCAAATTCCTGAAACAGTAGGGACTCAGAGAATGGGTGCTGAAGGAATGGAAGTTTGAAAGAATATTACATATCAATAGGAGAGCTGGCGTGGGGGGATGCCACATGCCCTAAGACCTTGTGTTCTCAAGGGTTCCAAGGGTTCTAATTTAGCTCTCATTTATTTGCACAATTGCACTAGGCTTTTCCATGATTTCTTTGTAAAATTTATAGTTGTATTAGGAGGCAATATATGACACATACAAAAGATACATCTACTACATATGTAAGTTAAGAAATATATATTTTTTGATAATAAAAAAATTATATAAAATATATTATACATATATTTTTATATAAGAAAAAAAGAATGCACATAAGCCATCACCCGAGTCAAGTATTAGAATGTTTCTAGCACCGTTGCATCTACCTGGGTGAGCTTTTCCTAACTCATTCCTTGGAAGACCCCACAGACCACCTCCCCATGACTACCATCCTGAACTTTCTGTTCAATATTCCCTTCATTTGTTAATGCTTTCACTCCAAATGTATATAGAAGGAAACAACATATTATTTCATATCTTTGCTTGTTTTGAGTTTTATAAAAAGGTATCATACTCTAATCTTTCTTAAGTTTTATTAAGGTATAATTGATATATCAAAATTGCACATATTTAATATGTACATCTGGATGAATTAAGACATATGTATACACCTATTATACCATTACCACAACCAAGGTTCTAAACATATGCATCCCCTCCAAATATTAATATTTCCTTGTTATTTTTTTCTTTTCTGCAGAAAGAACACTTAATATGAGATCTAGCCTCCTAATATATTGTAAAGTGCACAATACCATATTTTTAACTATCGATACTATGTTGAGTAGCAGACCTTTAGAACTTATTCATAACTGAAACTTTATATCCACTGAGTAACAACTCCCCATCCTCCACCCTGGCCCCCCAGCCTCTGGCAACCATCATTCTATTTTCTGTTTCTGTGAGTTTGACTATTTTAGATTCCTCATATAAGTGGATTCATGCAGTATTTGTCCTTCTGTGGCTGGTTTATTTCACTTAGCATAATGTCATCTATGTTGTCACAAATGGTAGGATTTCCTTCTTTTTAAAGGCTGAATAGCATTCCGTTGTATGCCGCTTTCTTTCTTCACACAAATTCCATGTTATTGCATGTGGATTTCATTCATTCATGTTCACTTCTGTATAGTATCCCATTGGATGAATAGACCATAATTAGTATTTACTTGCTTGTTAGTAGACATTATACTTATTTCCAGTTTTTTACCATTGTTTACAATGCTGCTATGAATATTCTCATGTGCATTTCCTGGTGCACAGGAGTAGGGCTTTACCTAGGGCATATGTCAAGAAGTTGCTGGGTTGTAAGGGTTGTGAATGTTCAGATGGTGAAGTATATTCTTGGCCTGGTATTCAGAGCTGTGTGTGACCCAGCCCAGAGCACTCCCCAGCCTTCCTGCCATGCCCCCAGCCGCTCCCAGAATGCTACTCCGCCCTGCCCTTCCTTGACTACAGACTTCGACCGCGCTAGTCCCTTGCCTCGAATGCCTTCCTGCCTCTCTTCCATCTCCTCTCCTCTCTCAAAGTCTGGCTCGAAGCCCCACATCCCTGCCAGATGGGCAGTCCCTTCTGCACACTGGGTTTGGGTTTGGGGAGGAAAGAGTCAGTGCTAAGACCCAGCGCTATTATCTCCTGGCATTATGACTCTAGAGAGGTTCCTCTGAGCTTCATCTCTCTGAACCTCAGGTCCACATCCCTAAAACAAGGAGGAAATGCTACCACATATTGAATGTTTACTGAGGCTGGGCTTACATTTTTTTAACAAGCATTCCTCAATTAATAAAATGTGGTGTCACATTGTGGTTAGGAGCATATGCTTTGGGATTAGATCATCCTGGGTTTGAGGATTAAATGAGTCAATGTATGTAAAGGACTTAGCACAATGCCTGGCCCATAGAAAATCCTCAGTAATTTCTAGCTGTTATTTGTGCTCACACCCTTATGCAGGAGTCACTATTTTTATCCCCAATTTACAGATGAGGAAACCGAGCCGCAGAGCAATTATATAGCTTGCCCAAGGTGTATGGCCAAGCTAGGATTTGAAACTGGGCTCCTTGCCAAGCCCAAGCAACTAACTACTTCCCGTAACTACAGTTTGAAGATGAGAGGCTAAAAGGAAAGTATTAAAATCAGAAAATATTTTCTCCTTTTCCACCTGTTGGATATTTGGCCAAACCACTTTGACCTGTGCCTGAGTCTATATTTTATCTCTTTGAAAATAAAAACTCCCAGATGGAAAAGCTGGCCATCTATGCACGTGGCCTCGGGTGCGTTCATGGTATAGTCAGGAGATAGGGGATGGGGAGGATGTATTTAAATGATCAAAATGGTTCATTTAGGGGCAAATCTCCTTCTAAGAGCCATTGTTCTCTCTTTCTCTCACCTAAAAAACAAGCTTATGAAGTAATAAGCCAATACCATAAACACGTTTTTTGATCACTGCCAGCTGATGGCAAATCGTAAAGCCCCTTGAGGTGAAGAATGCGTGAAGACCATTCAGACAGGGAAAAGATTAGGCAAGTTCGGGTTTTCAAATGGTAAACTGGTAAACAGAAGCCTTCGGGCCATTTAGGTCTTTTGAAGAATGATCACCTTGCCCTATGCCTCCTTGCCCCGTATACATCTAGATACGCCAAGAACTTTTTAAAGGGATTTGTCATTTGGGGTGTTTCTGCCCACAGACAGGTGCTGGGGAGAGGTGGCATAAAGAGGCTCCCTTCGGAATTCTGCCAGTGGGTGCTTTGTCTCTGGTGCAAATGGCATTGGGTTAGGATGAAGTTAGACTAAGGGAGTGACTGGTACACAGATGGGGAAGGGATGGAGAGGGGAACAGAGTTGCCCTGAGTGGCCTCAAGGGGCAGAACAAGGACCAAGAATGAAAACTTGGGCTCCATCTCAACAAGTCATCCCAACAAGTCAGCACTGCTGGGTGACTGAGACGGAGTGCTGTATTCCCAGAGTAGAGCAGCAGTTGCTTGGAGAGAGTGACACAGAGCTG
The DNA here is from genome assembly GCA_028533085.1 of Varecia variegata. Taxonomy (NCBI): domain Eukaryota; kingdom Metazoa; phylum Chordata; class Mammalia; order Primates; family Lemuridae; genus Varecia; species Varecia variegata. The sequence continues at coordinate 108,172,882 of CM052443.1, read as the reverse complement.
CAGCCAGCACCCTGGCGGCAGCATCAGTGACTCCTTGGCACACCCAGAGAGGCTCTGACCCTGGCATTCCACCCAAGCCTGTGTCCTTTGACCTCAAGCCCAGAACTCTCTGCACTGAACCATACTGTTAGAGCAAGTGTTACAGAGGATGGTCCCGAGGACAAACCGAGCAGCACACTGAGAGTGGGAGAATCAAGGTTTATTCGGGCCGGGCGCGGTGGCTCATGCCTGTAATCCTAGCACTCTGGGAGGCCGAGGCAGGTGGATCGCTCGAGGTCAGGAGTTCGAGACCAGCCTGAGCAAGAGCAAGACCCCGTCTCTACTAAAAATAGAAAGAAATTATATGGACAACTAAAAATATATATAGAAAAACTTAGCCGGGCATGGTGGCGCATGCCTGTTGTCCCAGCTACTCAGGAGGCTGAGGCAGGAGGATCGCTTAAGCCCAGGAGTTTGAGGTTGCTGTGAGCTAGGCTGATGCCACGGCACTCACTCTAGCCCGGGCAACAGAGTGAGACTCTGTCTCAGGACAAAAAAAAAAAAAAAAAAAGGTTTATTCGCCAACAGGCTCAGAGGAGTCTCGCCACCAAATTCTGACTCCCATCTACCTGATTTTTCCCACTTTTATTAAGTTGGGGTGGTCCAAGTGATGGGATCTCAGGTGGCTAAGGTAATAGGTTAGTTGATGTGTCAGTTAATAGGTTAATATTACGTTGATGTGTCAAGTAATAGATTAGTTAATGTGCCAGGTAATAGGTTTAGTGTTATGCTGATGTGCCAGGTAACAGATTAGTTGATGGGCCAGGTAATAGCTTAGCATTATGTTAATGTGGGTCTTTTATGAAAAGCGAAAGTCTCAGGTGACTGATGTGCCCTCAAGTAATAGATGGAGATTTTCCTTACCAATACAACTCTTGGTTCCCAACTTTCAACCTTGCCACTCTCCAAGAGGCAAGAATTTTATTGTTTTTTAACTTTTTTTTTTGGAGACAGAGTCTTGTTCTGTTGCCTGGGCTAGAGCGCCATGGCATCAGCCTAGCTCACAGCAACCTCAAACTCCGGGGCTCAAGCAATCCAACACCCTCAGCCTCCCGAGTAGCTGGGACTACAGGCATGTGCCACCATGCCTGGCTAATTTTTTCTATATATTTTTAGTTGTCCATATGATTTCTTTCTATTTTTAGTAGAGACGGGGTCTTGTTCTTGTTCAGGCTGGTCTCGAACTCCTGACCTCAAGCGATCCTCCCACCTCGGCCTCCCAGAGTGCTAGAATTACAGGTGTGAGCCACCATGCCCAGTCTGTTTTTTAACTTATTAATTGTGGTAAAATACACATAACATAAAATTTACCATCTTAACCATTTTTTTCTTTTTTGAGATAAGGTCTCACTCTGTTGCCCAGGCTAGAGTGCAGTGGTGTGATCATAGCTCACTGCAGCCTCAAGCTCTTGGGCTCAAGCGATCTCCTGCGTCAGTCTGAGTAGCTGGGGCTATAGCTGTGTATCCTCCCACCTTGGCCTCCCAGAGTGCTGGGATTACAGGTGTGAGCCACTGTGCCTGGCCACTATCTTAACCATTTTTAAGTGTCCAGTTCAGTGGCATTAAACACATTCACATTGCTGTGCAACCATCACCACCATCCATTTATAGAACTGTTTCATCTTCTCCAATGAAACTCTGTACCTAGTAAACATTAACTCCCTATTCCTCTCTCCCCCAGCCTCTTTCAATCACTTTTCTATTTTCTGCCTCTATAAATTTGACTACTCTTGATACCTCATGGAAGTGGAATCACACAGTATTTGCCTTTGTGTGATTGGCTTATTCACTCGGAATAATGTGTTCAAGGTTCATCCATGTTGTATAGCATGTCAGAGTTTCTTTCCTTTTTAAGGCTGCATAATATTTCATTATATAGAGAGAGACTACATTTTGTTTATCCATTGATTGGATGAAGGACACTTGAGCTGCTTCTATCTTTTGGCTATTGTAAATACTGCTGCATGAACATGGGTGTATGAATATTTGTTTGCAATCCTGCTTTTGATTCTTTTGGATATATATCCAGAAGTGGAATTGCTGGATTATATGGTCATTCTATTTTTAATTGTTTGAGGAGCTGCCATACTGTGTTCCATAGTGGCGGCAACATTTTAATTCCCACCAACAATGCACAAGGGTTCCAATTTCTTCACATCCTCCCCAACACTTGTTATTTTCTGTTGTTTTTGATAGTTGCTATAGTAAGGGGTGTGAGGGGATATCTCATTGTGGTTTTGAAGGTACTAAGTCTTAGTCACCTCTTGTGCTACTTCAGGTCCTCCAATAAGCGGCGCTAAACTGGGCTTAAGCATGCAGTGATTTCATTAAGACAAACCCCTGTGAAAGAAAACCAGGAGGGAGTAGTGGGAAGGTAGGGGAACTCCCCAGGGGTAGGACAAGGAAAGGATTTGTCTATACAGTTGTCTCAAGAGGCAGACAGAGCCTGGCATGGTGGCTCAAGCCTATAATCCCAGCACTTTGGGAGGCCGAAGCAGGAGGACTGCTTGAGGCCCGAAGTTTGAGACCAACCTGGGTTGACATAGCCAGATCCTGTTTCTACAAAAAATGAGAAAAATTAACCAGAAGCAGTAGCACACACTTGTAATCCCAGCTACTCAGGAGGCTGAGGCAGGGGGATCACTTGAGCCCAGGAGATTGAGGCTGCAGTGTGCTATGATTATACCACTACACTCCAGCCTGGGCAACAGAGAAAGACCCCATCTCAAACCAAAAAAAAAAAAAAAAGAAAGAGGCAGACTGAAGGTGGATGCAGGTCTGACCCCAAGTGAAGGAGAAAAGGAAGGAAGCTTGGGTGGAAGCATCCTAGACTGCCAAACAGTCTAAGGAAGATTCAGCAAGTATGCTTGGGAGTCCTTGAACTGATGTCATCTGTCAGAAGAGTCTGATATCTCCTAGGAATGGTCTGCCACGCTCAGTCAGTGGCTGGGAACAGCCCGTGGGAAGTGTGGCTGATACAAATGCAGTGGTCAGTTATGGTCATTACTCTCCTTGTAGTTGCAGGTCTCATGGCTGCCTCACCTGTGTCCCCTGTGGACTAGTTAAGGTATCATGGACTTTCTTTTGTGGTAATCTATATATATTAAAAGCTAGTTAGCAGACATCTGACACATAGTAAATGCTCAAAAGTTATTTGTTAAAACAATGTACTCTGGCTTCAGTGAGGTAACATTTCTACTCCTAAAAGCAGTCTGATACTTTTGTTTTTCACAAAAAGCATATGCTACCATATACTCTAGGGGTTTTTCATTTTCATATGATTGCTGAAGAAGACAGCTGTCTAACAATGGAACACATTCTAACTAGCTGTTTCAGTCAGAAACTTGGAGGAATTTTAGCCTTCTTTTTGCACAACCACTAGAGGATCACCACCCACATTTTGTTTGACTTGGGGTTCCAATCCAGGCCTATTGGATTCCTCCAGCTTGGGAAGACTGCCTCTGTCTTCCCAACCCACCTCAGAGAGCTGGTGTTTGTATCAAACGAGAGGATGTATGCCAAGTGTCTCGCCCATGGCAAACTCCCATAAAGGATTTTGTTACTATAAAGAACAGGGGAAGCCGGGTGCCGTGGCTCATGCCTGTAATCCTAGCACTCTGGGAGGCCGAGGCGGGTGGATTGTTTGAGCTCAGGAGTTTGAAACCAGCCTGAGTAAGAGTGAGACCCCCGTCTCTACTAAAAATAGAAAGAAATTAGCTGGACAACTAAAATATATATATATAGAAAAAATTAGCCGGGCATGGTGGCACATGCCTGTTGTCTCAGCTACTCGGGAGGCTGAGGGAGGAGGATCGCTTGAGCCCAGGAGTTTGAGGTTGCTGTGAGTTAGGCTGATGCCAGGGCACTCTAGCCCAGGTGACAGAGCAGGACTCTGCCTCAAAAAAAATAAAATAAAATAAAATAAAGAACAGGGCAGCCCCAGAGCCATGCCAAGAATCTCCTCTAGCCCGAAGGTAGCACTGCATACCTTACAGAAAAATTGATGAGGGAAGGTATTATGTTTTGTGTCCTTCCCTCCCCAAATTCATATGTCAAAGTCCTAACCCCAATACCTTCTTTGGAACTAGAATTGCTACAGATATAATTAATATAATTATTAATAGTTACGTTAAATGAGGTGATACTAGAGTAGGTGGCTCCTACTCCAACATGACTGGTGTTCTTACAAAGGGGGAATGTGGGCACAGACATGCACACAGGAAGAACACCAGGTGAAGAAGAAAGCAGAGGTTGCGGTGATGCTTCTACAAGCCAAAGAACGCCAGCAATTACCAGCACACTGCCAGAAGCAAGGGTAGCGGCACGGAACAGATTCTTCCTCGCAGCTCTCAGAAGGAGCCAACCCTGTCGAAACCTTGATCTTGGGCTTCCAGCCTCCAGAACTGTGAGACAATAAATTTCTGTTGTTCAAGGCAGGCACTGAGTTTGCAGTACAGTCATGCATGTAACAACAAGGATACGTTCTGAGGAATCCATCGCTAGGCAATTTCTTCATTGTGCAGACATCATAGAGTGCACTCACACAAACCTAGGTGGCACAGCCCGCTACACACCTAGGCTGTGTGGTCTAGCCGATTGCTCCTGGGCTACAGCATGTTACTGTACTGAACACTGTAGGCAACTGTAACACAACAGTAGGTATTTGTGTATTGAAACATAGAAGAAGTAGAGAAAAAATACAGTATCATAATGTTACAGGACCACCAGCATATATGCGGACCATGATGGGAAATGCTATGCAGCACATATCAGTGCTCTGTTGCAGCAACCCTAGAAAAGTAATATAGAAGGAGAAGAAGAAACCAGGTCAACATGATAATCCCCTGGGATATTTACTTTTTAAGAAGCTCTACCCAACTATAGGATTACATTACAGAAAATGATGTTATTAAAAAAAATAGCTGCTTATGAGGAGGCTATTCTGATGTGGCAATACACAAATGTTTTCAAACAGCTGGTACCTTGTCAAAGGAGGCTCCTGTAAACAGGATATTCCTGTTGGCATGGGGCTGCATATTTACTTTAAAAAAACAGTGCCCTGTTTCTGCAACAGTCAACTGATACAAACAAGGAAATATAGCTCGAGAAATTAGAAATTGCATACATCAGAGAAAATCCCCTGGACATGAAATGTAGACCAGGCCAGCTGAGGAGTGACAAAGGATGTCTGGCAAGCGTAGAAGCTTGCCCTGGGAAAACACGCAGTAGTAGAAAGAGGATGGGCTTCACCTCTGGGTTTGAATCTGGCTCTGTGCTAACTTGGTCAGGTTTCTGAACTTCTCTGAGCTTCAATGTCAGCACCTGACTATAGGAGTTAGGAGTACGTGGTGAGGTGATGTGCACAAAGCGCTTGGTCCTGGGCTTACTGCTTACCGCCCATTGTGGGGTGGACCACGTTGCTATTTCGTAGGAACTGCTGCTGGTCTGGGTTTCTGATTTCTCCCCACTACTGGGACTCTGGGTGGCAATAAGATCCAGGCTAGTGGGACCCGACAGCCTAATTGTGACAGTCTCCTAACTAGTCTCCCATCCTCCATCTCTCCTCCCACCCCACCTGCCCTCCAAGCTGATCTTGCTGAACTTTCCATCTCTTTGTGTTCTTCCCTCCACAAGAGCCTCCTCTGGTTGCCCTTCGCTTCCAGGATGGAGTCCAGACTCCTCGGCTTGGTACACATGTCCCTCATCATCTGGCACCTGGCAGCACATGCCTCGAGCCTCACAGATTTACTTGTTGCTCTCTGAACACCTGTTGATTTCTCACTCCCGCACATCTTTGCACATACTTTCCCCCACCTCCTGGTAGGCCTTTACCCCCACCCTCCTTCTCAAAGTGTGGGGGTTCTCAAAGTGTGGGCCCTGGACCAGAGCAGCGGCATCACCAAGGAGCGTGTTAGAAATGCAAATCCTTGGGCACCACCCAAGACCTACTGAAGCAGAAACGCTGAGCCCAGGGACCAGCCACCTGTGTTTGAACAAGCCCGCCAGGTGACTCTGATGAGAAGCACTGACTAGTGAAAGCACTCTCAACCGTGCTCAGGTGTCGCTTTTACATGACGCCCTTCCCACCTCCCTGCTCCCCTTTGCAGAGTGAGTGCTCCTTCCTCAAAGCTCCTCCACACACTCATGGACTCTGAACGCATTTCATGGCGCCTATCACATCCTATGGTTGTTCTTGTTGTCTCTTTGCACTTATGTTCCCATCAGCCAGGGGGGGCCTTGTCATACCTGCGCCTGCCCCAGTGCCCAGAATAGGACCTGAAACATGTGTGATGGATGTGCTGATGAATATGAGTGCTCTGAAGGTTTGTAGACCTTTGATTTGCACACATTTACAAAACTCATCAAACTCTATAACCCTGGACCAAGTTCAGAAATGTGGGCAAAGTCTCTAGGAAAGTTTATTCATGAACTTTGCCTCTCTACGTTTCCCACATCCAATCCATATCCTCCCCTCCCCAACCCCCAAGTGCCTAGAAATTCCTTGAAATGCATTGTATTCATGTGCTTTTGCATTTCTTTCCCTAGTATATCTGTGTCAGCATTTTTTTTTCCTGAGGAGAAGTAAAGAGGAGTTTATTAATTTGCCGGCAAATGAGGAGGTTGGCAGACTCCTGTCTCAAAGTACCAATGTCCTGCCTCTGAGCAGGAGTACAGAGCTTTTAAAGGTTCTGATCAACTCCATAATTCTATCTTTGGCTAAGACAGTCTCGTGATGTCCGCCCAGGCAATTCCCCTGAGCCATCTCCTGTATGTGCCAGTATTTTTTTTTTTTTTTTTTTTTGAGACAGAGTCTCACTCTGTTGCCTGGGCTAGAGTGCCATGGCATCAGCCTAGCTCACAGCAACCTCAAACTCCTGGGCTCAAGAAATCCTCCTGCCTCAGCCTCCAGAGTAGCTGGGACTACAGGCATGTGCCACCACACCTGGCTAATTTTTTTCTATATATATTTTTAGCTGTCCAGCTAATTTCTTTCTATGTTTAGTAGAGATGGGGTCTCACTCTTGCTCAGGCTGGTCTTGAACTCCTGACCTCGAGCTATCCTCCCACCTTGGCCTCCCAGAGTGCTAGGATTACAGGCGTGAGCCACCGCACCCGGCCCATGTGCCAGTATTTTTTATTTTAATTTTTAATTGTAGTAAAATATATGTAATATAAAATTTACCATTCTAACTTTTTAAGTTCAGTAGTTTTAAATATTTTCACTCTGTGCCAGTTTTGACAGAGAAAAAAATTATTTAAATTACTTGAAAACAAGTAAAATTTGCAAACCAAGAATATTCACATCTATATACTGAGATTTGGAACTCTCCAACAACACTCTAGAGATACACTCTCTCAAGGGTATAGCATTCCTTTTGCCTTCTGCATCCATTCTTGGCTAGTTGGCCTTTGCATCTGTGGTCTATTAATGACCTGTGCAAGCTTCTCTCCAATCAGGCCATTGCACTGGTACCCAGGCTCAGCCTCTGTTCTGCTTCATGGAATCATAGTCCTTTATTGAAACTGGATGAGGGCTGCAGCCCTCAACCTGCCATTTGTCACTTCTGGGGCCTGGCATGCATTACTTCCCTTGCTGCACTCAGCTTTCTCATTCATAAAGCAGGAAGAATATAGACCCACAATCCCTTACTTAAAACCCTGCAGGCCAGATGTGTCTCAGAATTCAGAATGGTTCAGATTTTAGAAAGGTTGCGAGTGCATATGTGTTACATAATACCTCTTTGGAGTCTGGGGCAGCACCCCAAATATCAAACACATTACTATTTTTTGCAGCAAAAGTATTAATATTCAAAGTGGGGACCAGGCATGGTGGCTCACTCCTGTAATCCTACCACTCTGGGCAGCTGAGGCAGGAGGATTGCTTGAGCTCAGGAGTTCTAAACCCACCTGAGCAAGAGCGAGACCCCATCTCTACTAAAAAAAGAAAAATTAGCCGGGCATCATGGTGTGTACCTGTAGTCCCAGCTACTCAGGAGGCTGAGGAAGGAGGATCGCTTGAGCCCAGGAATTTGAGGTTGCAGTGAGCTACAATGATGCCACGTGCCACAAAGTGAGACTCTGTCTCAAAAGAAAAAAAAAAGTGGGATACTAAGATTAATGCTATTTTAAATTGGGTTTTACCATGAAATAAGTTATAAAAATGTGTTCATTGTTTTCAGAGCTTTCAGGAGTTTGGAATTGCAGAGATGGTGGATTTGTACCTGCCTTAGAGGGCTACCACGAGGACTAAATACAGCCCAAGTGCATGGAAGTATGTTTTAGTGGAGGCTGTGGCCCCCTGGAGGTACAGACCGCGCTTAGTAAGAGGTGGCTCTTCTCTTCCTCCTCCCCTTTCCAAATCCTACACTTTTCTCAGGCCCTTTCCAGACTGGCTTCTTTGACTGCCCTGTTTATAATCCACCTCCTCAGTGTGCTCTTCCCAGACCAAGACTTGCTTGCTTCATATCCTCTTAACTGGAACCTCTCCAGAGACACACAGTCATTCCCTCTCCTCTTGCAGCTTTGGAGACTCAGCTTGTATCTCCTCGGAGAGCTGGCTGTGCCACATTATTAGGCTGTTCAGGTAGGCTTCTCCTTAAGTTGGGTGCTTTCTTGCAAAAGCACGGTCACGCACAACCCAGGGACAGTTTTTCTAGAAAGATGAGTATAGCCACCTCCCTATAAGAAAGTCCACCCCAAACAGCCCTCTCTTGCTGACCAGTGGCTGAGGGAGGGTGAACCAACAGGTGATGAACCACCTGTGCCAATCTTCCAGTCCCCTAGGGATGGGCCAACTCTAGGTCGCTCCGGGGTCTACGCAGTAGTCTACGCAGTAGTCTACGCATGGCGTTACCACATCATGTGCTGGGAACGCCGCCGGAAAGCTCAGAAACGTGGAGAAGGCAGAGGCCAGGCGCCCGTGTGTACCTGCGTCAGCGGGTAGAGCATTGTTGCTGCTGTTGTGATGATACTGCACCATGGAATGGGAAAGGCCCTTCCCTGATCTAAGCCATTATTATGTGGGTCCTATTCTGGCCACAGACACCACGTGGGTAGTCAGGCCTCTGCTGTTATTTCAGCCTCAGGGGTGAAAACATCCGAACAGTGGAATCTTTTTTGTTCCTGGCTCCAGTCTCGGAAGGCACAGACATGGATTCACCGTGGTCGCCACCTATCCCCACATCAAGCACAAAGGCGTCCTGAGGGACATCCACCCTGTCCCTTGCTTTGTCCCTGGCCTGCTCAGCGGGCGCGCTCCCCGCCATCCGGCAGGGGCCGAGGCCTGGACCACTGGGGAACCTGAGCGACCGCTGGGGGCACAGTCCCGCCGGGTTCAGGATCAGGCAGGTGGGAGGACACCGTGGTGGGAAGAGGGGTCCGCGCAGGACGAGCACCTGCGGCTCCAGGGGCCCGGGAGCGGCCGGCACCGGCCCGTCCGCTGGCGCCCCTCGTGGCGCTCGCGGGGACTGCAGGCGGCCGTCCCGGGCTGCTGTGCTGGTGGATTTCGCCAGCTTTGATGAGGCCGGAGCGCGCCTCTGCAGAGGAATGCAGACCTGTCTGCACCCGAAAAACAAAACCGTGTCCAAGGGGAGGGGCCGCGTGGCTGGCATCTGGAATGGGACCTGGCAGAGTGGGCGCGGGAGGCGGCTCCGGCCCAGGGCCAGCCACGCTGCTTTCCCACGTGCGCAGGCGTTGGCTTCCTCCGAGCCAGACTCCAGGGAGGCCGGCAGGAAGGCCTCGGGGGAGGAAAGTTGGGGGCACCAGGAGGCCCCTGCTCCAAGGAGCCCAAGTGGAGCTTTCACAGCGAGACCCAGAACTAGCTCTGAGATGCTCTGAATCACCATTCCTTCTGATTCTGGCTTAGAGCCCTCCTGGGGCTCCCGTCGCACCCACACTGGCCCCCAGCGCCAGCCAGAGGGCTCCTGTGGCTATCGAGGCTTGAAATGTGCTCCTGATCCACAGCAGATTTTGAAAATGTAGTATCAAAAAAGGTAAATATTATTATAATAAATTGTTTTTGTCTCGTGGGTTAATAAAACATAAAAATTAATCTTACCAGTCTCTTTTTATTTTTTATACGTGCTGCTAGACATTTTAAATGCCAGATGTAGCTCCCATTGTGTTTCTGTCCCACAGCGCTATTCCAGACAGTCCTTCAATGGGCCAAGCTTCCTGCCGGCCTCAGGGCCTTTGTACTTACCCTGCTCTCAGCCTAGAATGCTTTTCTTTCAGCCTGACTTCCTTCTTTCTTGTCATTCAGATCTCAACTCAAATTTCTCATACCTGACTACTTACTAAACAGTTTCACTCCATCCCCCTTTTGTCATGTTATTCAGTTTTATTCATAGCACTTAACACTGTCTATATATTATATAATATTTACTGTCTCTCCCCACCCCCTCCCCGCCTCTCTGTCTCCATGCTTAAGATGGAAGCACCTTGGGAGCTGAGGCCTTGAACATCCTGTTCGTTGTGGGCTCCCCAGTGCCCACAGTAAATATTTGTTGAACGAATGTTGAAAGCCTCCTCCGAGGGGGTGACTCCTTCTAGTGCCTTTGTTTGTGACAAAGCCAAAATTCTAGCCTTGTGTGCCTTAGATGGATGTTCTCATGGGTCCTTTGTTTTGCCTTTTCTGCTTACTTTCCTGGGAAATGGAAAAGCAAATGTGACAATGCCTCACTGTAACAGTCTTTTCATTGTTGTTGTTAGTTTGCAACGGAGTTCAAGATGAAGGGTTTGGGCTTTGGATACAAATGGGCTAGTCTTGCCTCTGCCCATCAGTTCTGTGAACACAGATGGGTGACTGTCCCTCTTGGAGCCCCAGTGCCCCCTAAGCATTGATCTAGAAGAGCCCTTCCTCCCTAAATGTGAGGATTTGAGTTTTGGGATGTAGGCCCCTGCTAAGAGCAATTCACCCTGTTTTGCACTCCAAAACCACTTAGCTGGCATGGCAAAGTCTCCATTAATCAGCTAGCCAGAGTGCCTGGGGCAAGAAGTGTCCTGGTTAATTTAACCTCCTGGCTGAGGATCAACTAACTAGAACATCCTTGTTGAAAATATGAATAGTATATGAATTCCTTTTCCAGCTCAAGAAAACCACTTCATTGAACAAAATGACATGTTCTTAGAAAGTCTTGTAAGTTGACATTGTTATTTCCCTCTCAGCTCTGGGGCTGAGTCGGAGAGACCCTTTGGGGTGCGTTCCCAGCTGTCGAGCATGTGTGTGACTTTAGGTAAGACACGGCTTCAACCTCCAGTGTACCCACTTTGTGTGAGGGAAATGGTGGTGATACTACCCAGGTTCCAGGGAAGTTGTGAGGATGAAAGGAAATAACACCCTATAAAGTGCTTGGTGCGGTGCCTGGCAGTTGGCAAGTGCTCGATATTATTATTGTTTGCAATGTCTCTGACGACTGCCATGGGACTGGGCCACACACCTAATTAAAGGAGGATAAGTGCCGGGCAGAGTTGGCCTCCAGTCCCAGCCTGCCTCTGACGCACTCTGGGGACCTGGGTGAGCTTCACCACTCCCTGGCCTCTGTCTGCTCTTGAGTAAGATGAGGTGGTCTGCCTAGTCCTGATTTTCACGCAGGTTTGGGGTGCCCTGGGATTTTTTTCTCTGTTGAGCTTGGCTCTAGAAGGCCAGACCCTCCTTTCCTGGCTGGGCCAGCCTCTTCCAAGGACCTTCCTAGCTGCTGGCTTCCAGCCTGGCCAAACTGCTGTCAACCAGTGTCCCTTTACAGCAACTGCGCCTGCTAGCTCCTGCCCGGGAAAAGCTGTCCTGCGACGCCCTCTGGAGGAAGCAGGGCTTTCTTTCCTCTGCCATCAGGGGCCTCAGCCTCGAGGCCTGGGCCCCAGGGATTGACCCAGGCGAGGGCTAGAGAAGCAAGAAAAAGCATGAAGCCTGCAAATGCATGCCTATAGGAGCAGAGATAGACTTCTTTCTAGTCTTGCATCCCAGGTTCAGCACTGGCGTTCTCCCCAGGCTCCCTGTCTCCAGACTTCTCTCACCCATGCGCATTTCCCAGGCCACCCACCCCCAGCTCCTGCTTAAAGCTCTCTAAGACTTCTCATGCCAAGCTCCCCGCAGGACACCCAATCCAAGGCCCTCCGGGATGGCAGCTCACAGGCCTTGCCAGACTCATTTCCCCCTGCGACCCTCTCTCCAGGACTGATCTGTCCATTAGGCATTGCAGATATAGCTACAAAAAAAATGAGTTTCCAGAGCCTCTCTTTCTCTATATATATGTATATTCTCCAAAAATTATAAAACAAGAAGACTGTCAAGTTGTAGTTAATAAATATGTACTTAAATAACTACAAAATGTAACATTATGTCAACTGTCTTTGCAACTGGCCTGCAGTTACATGTAGCTACTGTTAGGTAGCTACGTGTAACTCATATTTAATATGCAATGTGGGTGAATTGTAATCTTCATGGCATGATGTGGGGGTAGGCCCTAGGAAAATAAGAGTGCCCAGGGCCTCCAAAGTCTAAAGTCACCTCAGTCCTTCACAGCCTCTGCTCTAGCCACCCAGAAATGCTTGCTGCCCCTCCCATGGGCTCCACTTGCCCTAGATTCCAGGCTTTTGTGCCTGTGTCTCCCCTGCTCTGAAGGCTGTCTCTTCCCTCCTGCCCCCCACCCTTTCCACCTTACCTGGCTGAGTCCTGTGAATCCCTCAAGAGACACTTCAGGAACCACTTCCCCTGAGAAGGCTCCTCTGATGCCCAATGGGGGGACCCCTGCTGCAAGCTGCCTTTCACTCACGTCTGTGAGGAGGAGACCATGGCAAGACCTCTGTGCTTGTCTTTGCACTGGCCCTGACCACCCTGAGGACATAGGCTGGGTCTGATTCAGCCCTGTGTCCTCAGCACTTGGCTCAGTGCCTGGGACATAGTGTCCTCTCATTTCGTGGCTGGTAGATGGTCAAAGAAGAGAGTGATGGACAGATGGGATAGATGGATGGGTGGATGGATGGACAAAGGGAAAGTCCCAGCATTGGGTATAGGAAAGGACATTCACCAGAGCACTTTAATGGCATGCCAGGTTGGGCACTGATGCAGAGAGGTTGGAACAGGGGACATGCTGCCCCTTCACGGAGCTGATTCCCCTCTCCTGAGTGCTACATGTCCACGCTGGACCAAAGTCACCAAAGAACCAGCCTCTGAGTAGAATGACATCCTGGGTTTGCAGCTAGCAAACTCCAGAATGTGGCCAACTCTAGATATGGGACAATAATTTCAAGGGGGAAAAACCAACAACAAATAAATTGCAAGAGGAAGAAAGAAAGAGGAAGAGCCTTTAGACTAAAAGAGACTCAAGAGACATAGCAACCAAAGACCATACGTGGATTTTGTTTGCACCTTATTGCACCTTATTGGAACAAATCAACTATTTTTAAAAATTATGCTACAATCAGGGAAATCTAAACCCTGAATGGTACTAAGAAACTACTTTAATTTTTTAGGTGTGATGATGATATTTTGTGTGTGTTTTCTATTCGTATCTTTTGGAGATACTTACTAAAATATTTACAAATGAAACAATGTGATATGTGGGATTCGAAATGATCCTCTGTGTATGAGGAGTGGGGCATGGAGAATGCATGAAGACGTAGATGAAATAAATTTGTTTATGAGTCGATACATGCTGTTAGCTGGACATATGAAGGCTTATTATGCTATTCTTTCTAGTTTTGTGTGTGTTTGAAATTTTCCATAATAAATACTTTTTTTTTTTTTTGAGACAAAGTCTCACTCTGTTGCCCAGGCTAGAGTGCCATGGCATCAGCCTAGCTCACAGAAACCTCAAACTCCTGGGCTCAAGCCATCCTCCTGCCTCGGCCTCCCGAGTAGCTGGGACTACAGGCATGCACCACCATGCCTGGCTAATTTTTCTGTATATATTTTTAGTTGTCCATATAATTTCTTTCTATTTTTAGTAGAGACAGGGTCTCGCTCTTGCTCAGGCTGGTCTCGAACTCCTGAGCTCAAAGGATCCACCCACCTCGGCCTCCCAGAGTGCTAGGATTACAGGCGTGAGCCACCGCACCGGGCCTTTTTTTGATTACTTATGCTCTTGGTGTCATATTTAAGAAATTATCACTTAATCCAGGTTCACAAAGAGTTATGCCTATGTTTCCTTCTAAGAATTTTATAGTGTTAGCTCTTACATTTAGATCTTTGGTCAATTTTGAGTTAATTTTATATAAATGGTGTGAGGTAGGGGTCCAAATTCATTCTTTTACTATTTGTTTATTTTTAACTTTTAGAATCAACCTGTACACAAAACATGAAAGACCTAATTATGATTACTGAACCCAGGGAAAATATGCTCACTCTGAAAATACAAAAGTAAAAGTCCTCTGTTCCCAGTGAACGTGCCTGGTGCTCAGATCTTCATTTCTAGCACAACAGGATTCTGCAACCACACCCCATTCCCTCAAAGACCCCCAAGGGCCTCAGCTCTCACTTCCCTCCCCCCACCACCAGCCTTCTGATCTCTGTGCAGTGGGCTCCCCAGCCGTGTGCAATTCTACCTTTGCATTAACACAGACAACATGGATTTAACACGTTGCCCCCTAAGGAGGAGGAAAAAAAGGAAAGAAGAAAAGCATGACTTTCTAAGGGAAAATGAGCAACAATGCACACCCTGTTGAGTTGAATGTGAATTCCTACCCTGCTGACAGCCACCAAGGCAAGAAGAAAGAGCCACACTTGACCCATCCAAAGTTACCATTGGCTTTTCCTCCCTCTGGATTTATGACGAGGTTTGGTGTGGGGTGGCACGTCACCAGCTTTGATGCCTGCTGTAAACCTTTGTTCACATAAGCGCATCTATTCAAAGTAGGCTGAAGCTGGAATGGCAGCAGAGGAAAGCCCAGGGCCCTTAGGGGTGACTTTGGCTTCCTTTACCATGTCACTTTGCCACCCCAGTGGCCTTCTCTGCCCTGGGTTACCTCCCTCTTTCTTTCTTTTTTTTTTTTTTCAATTGTGGTATAATATATATAACATAAAATTTACCATTTTAACCATTTTTAAGTGTACAGTTCAGTGGCATTAAGTACATTCCCTTTTTTGTGCTACCATCACCACTATCTATATCATCTCCCCCAGCTGCAACTCTGTACCCATTAAATACTGACTCCCCACAACTCCTCACTCCCTGCTCCTGCCGGCCCTGGAAACCCCTCCTCTACTTTCTGTCTCCAGGAATTTGACTACTCTTGGTACCTCATATAAGTGGAATCACACAGTGTTTGTTCTTTTGTGACTGGCTTATTTCAGTTAGCATAATGTCTTCAAGGTTCATCCACGTGGTAGCATGCTTAAAACTTTATTACTTTTTGAGGCTGAATAATATTCTATTATATGTATATATCACATTTTCTTGATCCATTCACCTGTTCATGGGCATTTGTATTGTTTCTACGTTTTGGCTATTGCTATAAATATTGGTGTACAAATATCTGTGTGAGTCCTTGCATTCAGATCTTTTGAAGATATGCTCAGAAATAAAATGGCTAGGTCACGTGGTAATTCTATGGTTAATTTTTTGAGGAACTGCTAGACTGTTTTCCATAGCAGCTGCACACTTTAACATGCCCCACCCCACTAGCAATGTAAGAGGGTTCCAATTTCTCCACATTCTTGTCAACGTGTTGTGCTGTTGTTGTTTTTAGTAATAGCCATCCTAGTGGGTATGAAGTGGAATCTTTTTGTGGTTTTGCTTAGCATTTGTATCACCCCTCTTAACCCAATCAAAATTCAGATCTCAGCTTTGGCTGAGTCCCTTGGGATGGGGGATGGGGTCATCTTGCCCACTGGGCTTTTCCTGGTCTTATTAGGACCTTAAGACATCAGGTTATGGCCGGGCGTGGTGGCTCACGCCTGTAATCCTAGCACTCTGGGAGGCCGAGGGGGGTGGATCACTTGAGGTCAGGAGTTCGAGACCAGCCTGAGCAAGAGCGAGACCCCGTCTCTACTAAAAATAGAAAGAAATTATCTGGCCAACTAAAATATATATAGAAAAAATTAGCCGGGCATGGTGGCGCATGCCTGTAGTCCCAGCTACCCAGGAGGCTGAGGCAGTAGGATCGCGTGAGCCCAGGAGTTTGAGGTTGATGTGAGCTAGGCTGATGCCACGGCACTCACTCTAGCCCGGGCAAAGTGAGACTCTGTCTCAAAAAAAAAAAAAAAAGACATCGGGTTATGTCTAGCCTGGAGAGGCGGCTACTTTACAAGCAGTCCTTTTCTCTTCTGCTCAGAGAACAAGTCCCAGTCTTGTCTCAGATGGCTTAGACCCGAAGCTCCTGCCAGATGTGAAAAGATCCCAGCCAGCCCCTCCCTGGGCCTGCCTCACACAGAGCCAGGCGTCTGTCCAGAGGTGAAGGGCACCGGCAGAGGCCAAGGTTTCAGCATTAGGCCTCCGAAGGAACGTGACGACCTGCAGGCCCCACGGCCCATGGTGCAGTGCCCTCTGAGCACTTTCAGCAGTGGTCATGAGATGGAACTCTTGGATGAATTCCCACTGTGCTCTGAGCCCACAAGAATTTATATTGGTCAGAAGTTATACATTATGGAGCCCTGTTTGGTGACACAGAGGCTTCCAGGGTATATTTTTGGTAAATCTGATATATCCTTGATACGTAGTTGCTTAGAAACGGCAATTTGTATAAGGTATACAGTGACTGTATTTTCCATACCTAAAATCAGAAGACTACGTCTGGCAAGAATGAGTATATTTATGAGGATACAGAACATTTGAAACTGGAACTATCTCAAAAAAACCCAGAGGTATGGACTCTGTAAAAATGCATGACATATTAACTAAACCCCAAAACAGAATGTGATTCGGAGTGATTTATTTCTCCGTATTCACAGTCTTGTTGCTAGGAATGAGCTTCTGCACACAGCAGGGATTGTCTTTTTAACTAGATTTCAAGAACCCAAACAGGACATGAATACATTCTCACTGAAAAAAATTAAAACTATACTAATAAAGCCAAAGTCTTCCTTGACTATTATCCTTAATTCCAGTCCTATCTTAGTAGTAATTACTGCTGTAAGTTTAGTATGCTGCCTTCTCCAGCTTTTTTAAAATCCATTTACATACATATACCTATATGGAAATGTTATTTTGCTTTGTTTTGTTTTTAGGGACAAGGTCTTGCCATGTTACTCAGGCTGGAGTGCAGTGGCAAGATCATAGCTCCCAGCAGCCTCCAACTCCTGGGCTCAAGTGATCCTCCTGCCTCAGCTTCCTGAGTACCTGGCACTACAGGTATGCACCACCTTGTCCAGCTAATTTTTCTCAGTTTTTTGTGGAGACAGGGTATTGCTATGTTGCCTAGGCTAGTCTCCAACTCCTGGCCTCAAGCGATCCTCCCACCTCAGCCTTCCAAAGTGCTGGAATTACAGGTGTGAGCCGCTGCACCTGGCCCCATTATTTTGTTTTTAAACATAAATCATATCATCATATTTTATATTATTTTGTAAATTATTATTTTCAGTTAATATAGGTTAGAGATTTTTCAAAGTCTGAACATATAGTCTTATTATCATTATCTTATTATTACTATTATTATATTTTATGGCTGCATGGTTCTCCATGACATGGAGATACTATGGTTGACTTAGCCACTCCCCAGTAGATAAGCATTTGAGTTATTCTCAGCTATTCTTTATTATTAGCAATACTGTGATGAAATACTTAATCATACTACTTAAGAACACATGAAAGTGTTTCTTTAGGATGAATATGCAAAGTTGGTATCCAAAAATGTTGAAGGAATTTTCAGAAGGTTAAGTTGCTTTTGGCAATGTGGTTTACCTGGATAAAACTGAACTGTTTACCTACAAAGTGGACCCCGCCAAATGGAGCACAAGTTGCAAACATTAATGTCTATAGGATCCAGGTAGTAAATATAAACGAAATGAGCCAGTGGGAGTCAGACAGTCCGGAGAGGCCAGGAGAGTGAACAGCAGAACTCTAGGCCCCTGTGTCTGGGGCAGCCTCTACTTAGCTCCAGCCAACTCTTAGATATGGGAAAGAAGACTTGATATCGACAAATACTGCATAAAATGTAAAATCTACAGGTTTTT
>CM052443.1:108132344-108154237 GCA_028533085.1 Varecia variegata | reverse complement strand
GGCTAATTTTTTCTATATATTTTTAGTTGTCCAGCTAATTTCTTTCTATTTTTAGTAGAGACAGGGTCTCGCTCTTGCTCAGGCTGGTCTCAAACTCCTGACCTCGAGTGATCCTCCCGCCTCAGCCTCCCAGAGTGCTAGGATTACAGGCATGAGCCACCACGCCCAGCCACTCAGGTAATTTATAGGCACCTTAAAGTTTGAGGCACTGATCTGTGACTCTTTGTTAAAACACACATTCCTGGTCCATCCATTGAGTTCCTAACCAGCTCCCAGGAGGTGCTGATGCTGCCAGCCTGAGGACTAGATGCTAAGCAGCAAGGCTGTAAAGAACTGGTTCTCACACTTGGCTGAACACTGGAATTGCATAGCCTTCTTTAACGTATGTAAACACCTGAGTCTCAACTCAGAAATTCTGATTTAATTGGTCTGGGGTGAGGCCTGAGCACTGGCATTTCTAAAACCAGGTAGTTCTAATGAATGCACAGCCAGGTAGTCCAGACCAGAGGTTATAGGTGAGTGGGCTAACAGCCAACTCCAATCAGCACAGCTATTTAGCTTGGCCCATCCGGTGTGTTAAATTTCTTCCACTGCCAACATTTAAAAGCAGAAATTTTGGCTGGGCAGTGTCTCATGCCTATAATCCCACCACTTTGGGAGACCAAGAGGGGAGGATCACTTGAGGCCAAGAGTTTGAGACCAGGCTGGACAACATAGCTAGACCTTGTCTCTAAAGAAAAATGAAAAAAAAAAAAAAATTAGCCAGGCATGGTGGCACTTGCTTGTAGTTCCAGCTACTGAGGAGGCTGAGGTGGGAGTATCCTCTGAGCCCAGGAGTTCAAGGCTGCAGTGAGCTATGATCATGCCACTGCACTCCAGTCTGGGTGATAGAGCAAGACCCGCCTCTAAAAAAATAAAATAAAAATGGAAGTTTCATATGCATGCATGTACAGAAAACCTAGATTTCCAAATTCTCCTGAAAAATCAGAAAATCTGGCATGCTCTGCCCTATTCCTACATGGCCTCAACTGGCTGGTGTTGAGTAGCCCCTGCCTTCGGAAGCCTGGCCCACCTCATATCCCATGGTTGTCTGGCCTTACTGCCTCACCCCTTTGGACATGCAGGTTTACCAACCTAGACTGGACTCTAGAAGTACTCACTGGTCCTTTTCCCTTGGATTTTGTCTTTCTTTGGCTGTGCTGCTTGGCTGGGAGAGAAACATTTCTTTCCAAAATCTGGTTTTACATTTCAAATTGCAAAACAGCCAATGTGTTGTAAATCTGGGTATCATGCCCATGCATCTTAATCTTCACTATGTCACAACCTGCACGGTATTGTTTTACAGGAGTTTTTGGATATCCCAAGACAATTTATGATACCTTGTCAGAAGACCGTATGAACCCATTTGACAAATCCACACCTGGTCAGTTTTGGCATTTCAAACTAGTGCATCAGTCTCATGATTCACTTCTGCCATCAATTGTTTGCATTTGCACATAGAATAATAATGCCTATGTATTCATTTATTCACAGCTTAAAAAGCACTTTCCCAGACATTCTTTCATAGGAGTAAACTGAACAAGTGCAAATGTTAATTGCATTTGGAAATATTGTCAGTTATTGACAAGAAAAAAACGAGGCTCAAAGAAGGCCAGTGACTTTCTCAAGTTGACCTGGACTGTTATTCAGGACTTTTGCAATCCTACTGTTTCCTAACCCTGTGCTTTCTGCTCCCCATACTGCCTCTAATGAATGCTCCTCGAAGAAAACGTTCCTCTGAGAAAATCCCACAAGAACTCTGACCCCTCACTGCATGACATTAATCTGGAAAACATAAGGCTTTGGAAGTGCTTGCTTCTGCACATCTGCTTTCTGACCTCATACTCTTCAGATTAGATAGCTCTTGGAGGAGCCTTGATTAATCAGAAAAACAAAGGTCACTAAAGGCTGCTTGGTACAGTGGAAAGAGAGCATGAATACAAAGTCATCCAGACGTGGGTTCCAAGAGTCCCCAAACCTCAGCCCCACCAGCTCGACCAAGGGAAAAACAAGATGCACCCAATGGGCTGGCATGAATCACGGCCAAGAGAAGGAGGAACAGAACTCAGGGGAGGGCAGAGACATTAAAAACAAAAGCAAACAAAACAAAAATCATAGGACTGTGAGATGGAGAGGAAAAAGAGGCAACCAAAGAGAGGAAGACAGCCTTGATGTCTAGCTTAGGTGGGTTCAGAATGGGTAGGGGTTGCTGCTCAAAGAAAAAGTGAAGAACTCTTAGAACCACCTGTGGGACTTAGCACACATGCACAGTAATTTACTAAGGACCTGTCTGGTATTGGGCTGTCCCTTCCCACCCTCCCTTGCACTAGGAGAATAGTTAACATGTTTTACGTGCTTAGCCAAATTCACTCCATGCTGGAAGGACGTCTAACCAAGTGGGATTGGAAAAAGGCACATCAGAGTTTGCATCCAGAAACAGTCTTACTAATTATGCCTCTGACCTTGTTCTTGCCTCTCACCTGGACCACTGCATCAGCCTGTGAAATGGCCTCTCTGCCTCATTTTCTCCAACCAATCCCTCTTCCATGCTGTAGCTACATGCAGTGGTCTCATTCTTGCCTGCATACTGGAGTCACCTGGGAAGTTAAGGTAATAGATGAAGGAGGCTGCGTCCTGGCTAGGAATGGTCTGATAAGGCCTGTTATAGGGTTTAGGTTTCATTCTGCAAGTAGTTTCAGAAAGGTTATTTTAGCACAGTAGCCCTTGACCTTGACTTTACATTTGAATCATCCAAAGATTTGGGAGGCCAAGGTGGGAGGATTGTTTGAGGCCAAAAGTTCAAGACCAGCCTGGGTAACATAGTGGATCCTGTCTCTATAAAAAATAAAAAAATTAGCTGGGCGTGGTGGCACACACCTATAGTCTCAGATACTTGGGAGGCTGAGGCAGGAGGATGGCTTGAGCCCAGTAGTTCAAGGCTGCAGTGAGCTATGATTGCAACATTGCACTTCAGCCTGGCCAGCTAAGCAAGACTCTGCTGAAAGAAAGAGAGAGAAGAAAGAAAGGAAGGAAGGAAAAGAAAGGAAGGAAAAGAATCACCCAAGGAGCATTTAAAGCTCCCTATACCAGGCCACACTCAGACCAATGACATTAGAATCTCTGGAGGCAGAACACAGGCATCCGTGAGCTAAAGCTTCCCAAGTGATTCCAATGTGTAATCGAGGATGAGACCCACAGCTCTTAGCTCCAGTGTGGGGGATAGATTGGAAGAAGAGACACTAAGACAGAGGCAGGAAGGGAGGTTTCCAGGCTGATGTAGTGATCCAGGTGAGAGATGCCAAGGCAAGAACTAGGCAAAGTTGGTGGAAATGTAACAGGAAGGGAGGGATACGAACTAGGTTAAGGAAGGAGAACCTGCAGGACTGAAGAACTGATGGCTGCAGTAGGCAGGATGAGGGAGGCATCAAGGACGATTTCCAGGGTTCTGCTCAGCCAGCTGGTTGGGTGGTGGTGCCCTTGCCGAGACGGGGGAGGCTGGGAGAAGCAGCGGCTCTGGGGAGGGCGTGGGGAGGAGAAGGTGAGCGAGATAGGAATGCAGGGCCCTGGGGAGGGGATGTTGGATGTGTGTCTGAAGCTCAGAGGCAACCTCCAAGGGCAAGAGTACATAGTTTTCCTCTGGAACAGGAGAATGGTTTTAAGAATCCTTAGCATCGAGGCGGTGGGATGTTGATGAGACGCCCAAGGGAGAAGGTGGGAACAAAGTCAAGCACATCAACTAAAAGAGGAAACCTTCAATAATGGAGTGATATTAAACAAACAAACAAACAAACAAAGTGTCTGAGGCCGGGGTTCTTATCCCTCAGCCTTCCAGAGAACGAGACAGAGAGGAGAGGAGTACAGTTCACAGAGACCTATGACAAGTGAGTGGAGTTGCTGGCCCAGCACTTGGCTCCCAGCTGAAGCTGCTATTCTGCCTAACATGTTATAAAGGTCTTTTACACAGTCCCTGACCCCACCCTACCATACGCTCCCTAGCCTGGGTTAGGGATGATATTTGAATTAAGAAAATAAATCTGAGTGCAACACCCTATCTTTGTCAGATGGACATCAAGAATCCCAGCTAATCGCACAGACCTGAAATTAAGGAGTTCAGCCTTATTTTACAGATATGAAAACTGAGGTTCAGAGGATGGACATGTCTTGTCAAGGTCCCCAGCAGGCTGGTAGCAGGGTCAGGAAGCTGGAGCCCTGGCACCCCGGGGGACCCGTCCACAGCACCCTCCACTGCAGTTTTGGACGTTGCATCTCATTACAGCACAGTCCAGCTCAGCAATCAGCAGCTACTCAGGCGATCAGTGCATCAAAGGCAACTGATAAACATCTTATTGAAGGGATAAACGTGTCAAAAACATCTGAGAAAGCGGGGATTACTAGGAGAATGGCAAGAGAGCGCCAAGGGTCACCAATTTGAAAGTGTTCATTTGAGCACACTCTTAACTGAGAGAAGAATGACATCTGCTCTAAAGAGTATTTCCTTAGATAATTAACTTTGCCCACATCTGTTCAATCTAACAATCACCCTTTCTGGTTAAGAAATGTCATCTCGTCTAGGGTCAGGCGACTTGGTCTAAAGGGGAAACAGCAGTGGGAAGAGAGTCGGCAGGTCGAGCTCAATGTTGCCAATTAGCAGTATCTTGAGCTAACCACGTCTCCTTCCTGGGTTGCCAACAAAATAATGAAGTCAGACTCAATCATCTTTGGGATCCTTCAAAAGCGATGACTTGGTTTATCCTTTGCTTTTCCCCAGATCCTCCGGAGATAGCTTCCGTAAATTCTTTCCCAAACATGGAATAAGGACTCTTCCTTGCCCAATGCCCGGCTCCCTCCTCCAGGTGGAATTAATTAGCTATCAAGGCTGGATGTGGGGAAAAAAGGATTCCATTCTCATGTTATATTTGTTAGAAACACATTTCCATATAAGCACATACATCTGTCTTTGTGCTTGCTCTGAAAGATGGTTCTGCTGACGGTTTTTTGGCGCGTTAGTTCCGAGAGCAGGAGGCCTTCTTTTCCAACACTTGCCTCGCCCAGGAGTGTGGGCTTTGAAGCCCAATCAGTCCAGTAGACTTTGTGGTGTTGGGGCGTGTGCATCTCCCTTTTCAGCTCACAAGGTGCTTTCCCATAATTTATGGCGTTGGGTCCTCACCGCAGCCCTGCAAGGCAGGAAGCGTGGGTGTTGTCATTACCCTTCTATCGGTGAGGCATCTGAGGTTAGGAGAGGTTAAGTGGCTTGGCCAAGATCACACAGTGGTTGCTGGCAGACCCAGGGCACCCACCAAGGTGTCTTGACCCAATAGCCAACCTCTTACCATTACTGATTCATTCATGCATCCGTTTGACATACATTTACTGAGCACGTCACACAAACTACATGCTGTGACTCTGGAAATACAAGGATGAGTAAGACACGGTTCCTCCCTTGAGCAGCCCACAGTCTAATGAGTTCGAGGCAAATCTGTAGAGCATTAGTGGTAACGTAAGTGCTGTGCTTTGGGAGGAGAGAGGAGAGAGGACTCTCCTCTGCCTAGGAGAGTCAGGGAAACTTCAGAGAAGCAGATGTTGGAGTAGGAGTTTTCAGAGCAATGAAGAAGGAAGAACCCTGCAGGGGAAAAAGAACAGCATGGGACAGGCACAGTAGTGTGAATACTCGACACATTCAGGGGACACGGGGAAGTCCAGGGTGGCTGAAGATTAGGGTGTGTGGAGGGGAGTGGAGGGGGAGGTGGTGAGGAGTTGGCCTGCGGTGGGGAAGCCTACACCTTCTGGGTTTGCTCCAGCAAGAGGCGGGCTGCGGAGTCATCTGTGTGCGGATGTTCCAGATTTTCCTGTTTGGTTAATGGGGCATCAGCGGCTGCCTGGCACACCGTCACCTACACGGCCCAGTCGTCTCCTCCTCCCTGCACATGCCCAACTTGACCCAGTTATTCCAGAGTGTTGCTCAATCGCAGAAGAGCTTCCATAAGAGGCAAAAAGAGAGGAGGAGGAGAGAGGAAGAAGAGACGTGCTTGAGCAATCCAGGAGGCCTGGCCAGGGTCTGGCCTCTGGGAGGCCCACGTGGGCTGCACGTTCTCGGGACAATGTCTGCACCCTCACTGGTGGAGGGCGAGGGGGCTTCTTGCACTGTCCGAGCACGGGTCTAGGCCTGAGTGGGAGTGAAGCAGTGGCCACAGGGCGAGGTCACAGGGAGCCAGGTGGCCGATGGTGGACATGGGTGCAGGCGTCCTGGGGGTGCTCCTCTTCTGGTCAAGGAGATTTTCCTGCTCTTGAGGCTCCCCACAAATTGTCAGAACTCCTCGAGTTTCCTCATGTTCCTCAATGGTGAGGGTTAGAAAAGGGGACCTGCCGAAGCATTGCTGGTGAAGAGGAAACCACTTCAGCTCCTTTCTTACCCTGCCTCAGTTTACACGAGTAGTCAGCGACAATAACTGCCACCAAATGCAGCATTATGTTATGTAGTATTTGCAAAGCCCCTTAAAATTTACAAATTTATACTTTATCATCCGAACTGGGACCCTTCAGAGTGTCATATTGCTAAACAACACTAGGACATCAGATACAAACTGGGACCGTTCTGGACATGCCATATTTGTCCACCCTAGATAGTCACAAATCCAGGGCTCCATTACACCCTCACGAGAGCCTGGGAGTGGACCTTACCATCTCTCTTTCACGGTTGAGGAGATGCATGTGTTTCCTCTTGGTTGGATCCATCCGGGTGGTATGCTGCCAGGGGGATGGAACAGGAAGGTGGCCCGGCAGACATGGGGTGAGGTCAGTGGCTCTCTTGCCCAGCATTTCCTGGGCAGCAGGGACTGTATTGTTGGAGGCAAGGTGCACGGTGGGGCTGGGAACGCAGCCACCCTACGTGCGTGCTGGGGCTAAGGCAGGCCTTGCCTTCAGTGCTCAACATCCATCGCCTCATTTAATTCTGACGTTAGCCCTGCAAGGAGGTAATGCTTTGCAGATGAGAAAAACCAGGTTCAGAGAAATTGAGTAACTTGCCCAAGGTCACAGAGGTAATAAGTGAAGAGTTGAGATTCGAATCCAAAGCTGTATCCTTTCCACTACACTATGCCCTGTCCACATTGGCATAGCCCTCTATGAAGGTCCTCAGGGAGGCCAGGGTCTGGGTGGTGGTAGCTCCTCCCCAGCGTTCTTCTCTACCTCCTTTGGTAACCAACCATAATGGTGGCCCTCGGGCACTTATCAAAATAGTCCTCGAGTCTAGCCAGAGTTTTCTATTTTTTTGTTGTTGTTGTTGAGACAGAGTCTCACTCTGTTGCCCAGACTAGAGTGCAGTGGCGTCAGCCTAGCTGACAGCAACCTCAAATTCCTGGGCTTAAGCAATCCTCCTGCCTCAGCCTCCCGAGTAGCTGGGACTACAGGTGTGTGCCACCATGTCCGGCTAATTTTTTCTATTTTTTAGTTGCCCTGCTAATTTCTTTCTAATTTTAGTAGAGATGGGGTCTGGCTCTTGCTGAGGCTGGTCTCGAACTCCTGATCTCAAGCAATCCTCTCAATTTGGCCTCCCAGAGTGCTAGGATTACAGGCATGAGCTACCACACCCAGAGTTTTGTCCAGTATAAAATATGTGTGTAGGAAGAGCCAGGAAACAAACCATCTCTAGGCCAATTCCTCCTCTCTAGCAGGAAGGCTGCTCTAACAGATACGCTCTGCAGAAAACTGAGTGAGAAGGCAAAGAAGTCGGTTACAGAGGTTACCTCTGGTTGGTTGATTGTGGTTCCAGGACTACCTCTAGGCCTGGGAAACCCAGAGCTGCCAATGTAAAGGGCATGGCCCCCTGGCTACTGTCCCCACTTCTGGGATACTACGGTTTCCCCTCATCCTGTCCTGACCCCAGCAAACTCCGAGAAGTCTTCTGGCACCTCGTGAACTGCCTCTCTTCCCAGGTGACAAGGCAAGGTGGCCAGATGCCATCACCCTTCCCTGCTCATAAACAGCAACTTGCACACAAGGCAATGGGAGTCTGGAGTGTGTGCTCTCTTCACACTTCTTATATCTTTCACAACACGGGTCTGCATGGAGAGTTACCTCATCCCTGATTGCTTGTCCAGGTGGCTGCAGGATCCTGCCAAGTTTTCTAGAACACTGTGAGCCCTATTAGGCTCTTGTTTGCCTGAAATTTTCTCTCTTCTCCAGTGAGTCAAACTTAACGTGGTCCTTTCTCTCGCTGCTCAAAGTGTGGACAACAGTTCAGCTGCACTGGTACCACCTGGGAGCTTGTGGGCCATGCACAAACTCGGGTCCCACCCTGCACCTGCTAAATCACATGCTGCACTTACCAAGACCATATGCATAGTAAAGGTTGGAAAGAATTGCTCTAGATGCTCATGGCAGTTTGAATTCCAGAACCCCATCATGTCCTAAAATAAGTTTAATATAATGAAGAATTAAAGATGGCAGTCAAGTGCTCCAGGAGGCTATTGAAACACCACAGAACACTCCTCTCTATTCAGACAATAGGAAGTTAATGAAGTACCAGTAAGGGAGATTAGTAAAATTGTCCTAGTTCAAGAATATTGACTAAGTCTGTCTTGTAGACCAAGGCCAAACTATTGGCAGTGGCTACATGGAGCTCTACGTTGAGATGTGCTCAGGTGAGGGTTAGGGTTCAGGTCAGAGGCTGAGTTTAAGTTCGGTGGGAAGGGTTGTGATAGATTAGCAGTGTCTCCCCTGGCCGTGGAGGGTGGGTGGAGTGGCTGCATGGGTGCCCTTGTTTGCCCTCTCTCTCCTAGGTGCTCTCTGCTTTCCTGGCACTCAGTCTCATTTCTATCTGTCTGTGGTTCCCCTACTCAGCCCCTGGCACTTCCCAGGAACTCCTGGGACTAAGAACCGGATGACTCTGGAGCTGACCATTTGGGACAAGGACTAAACCCAATACCTGCTCCCTGCCCTGCAATAGTGACTGCTTGTTCTGGCCTTCTCCCATCCCATAGTCACAGCGACATGTCTGGAGGAAGAGAGCACAAACATGGCCCTGAAATGGGCTCCCCTGCTGTATTTGATCCACTTTTCTCCATGCAAGGGCTGGGGGACCCGTGGTCTTCTTACTTCTCACAGGTCCTGGAAACTCGTTCAAGTCACAGGGGCATTTCTGTATACACCAATTTTGCTCAGAACACACTGTTCAAGGTTTTAGGCACAAAGTTAGTCACCGTTAGCCTCAGTCCATCCTGCTCAGCCCAGAACTAACCAGAAGTGAGCACAGGGACTGGCTGGTATGAAAGCTCGTGATCTAGGATTTCATTAGCAAGGGTGCCTGAGGTCAAGGCCAGAGGCGAGAAGAGCTCAGTGCAGGACCTGAGGGTAGAAATCTGCCCTTATTTCCCGCTTGGACAGAGTCAGCTGCTGTAACTCTCAGGCCTCTGGGTCAATAACCCTTTTCTTTGCTTTGAAAACAAGCACTACTGCAGCTTCAAAAAACAGAACCTGAGGATACCAGGACCTCTTCCCTGGGGCTGTCCCAAGGTCTTTGCCTTTCCACAGCTGCCTAAAAAATGGAAACCGATGCATATTGAGTGCCTATTAAGTGCCATGCAATTTCTCAAACTGCATCTCACTTAAACTTTACAACAACCCAATAATGTAAATGTCATTATCCAAATATATAAACAGGTTAAGTAACAGGTCACACAGCTAGTAAGTGGTGGAACTAAAATTCACACCCAATCCCATTGGGCTCCCAAATGGGCATGGCTTCCATGTTCAAAATGTCTGCAATAAAATCCAGTGTTGCCAGACCCAATGGTCATTTCTTAGTCCTATCACACTCAACGTTTTAGTAACGTTTGACACAGCTGACCCGTGCCCTTCTTCTTGAAACATTTTCTTCTCTTGTCTTCTATGAAATCTCACTTGCTGGTGTTCCTCCTCCTTCGTTGGCTGTTACTTCTCAGTCTTCACTTTGGATTCTCCATTTTCTGCTTGACCTTTTGACCTTAGGGGACCCAGGACTCAATCCTGAGCCTTTTTCTTCTCCACCTACACTCTGCTTGGGTAAGCCCACCAATCTCCTGGTTTAAATACCATACAGATATGGAGATTCCGAAATTTGCTAGTTTTGCTCTGACATCTCTCTGGAAATCCAGACTTTTATAATCAACCCTCTGTTTGACCACTGCACTTGGAAAATTAATAGGGTTATTATTCCCCATCCCCAATTCCCCCCAAAATTTGTTTCTCCTCCAATTTTCTCCACAATATTGATGACTGATTGAGGAGAGAGGAAGGTGTGAAGATGGGACATAAAAGGGGAATGTCATTTTTTTTCTATTTTATATCCTTCTAATTTTTTACATTGAGAATGTCCTGGAAATGAGTGTTCATGCAAGAATTCCTCCGTCTTTGGCTATGTCAGGGATTAGCTCAATTGCATTATCTTTATACTTCCCTCCTCCACCCGTGCCTGGGAGAGAGCCTGGTTCATTGTAGATTCCAATGTGGAAATTTAGGGATAAGGTTTTAAATTCATGCTGCAAGATAAATTCCTACTTTTTAAATAGTGAACTTGGAACCTGAGAAGAGAGGATTTTGAATTGAAAAGTGGGTGGGGGAAACGGAGTATGAAACATCCTGCATGGCCATCCCTTTCTGCCTTCATTCCAGGTCTTCTTCTGTCCACTCCTTTACTTAGAAGAGCAGCTAGAACATGCCAAGATCTTGCTTGATGGGTTGGAGTTGAAACACTCTGTCACACAGTAAGTAAGAGTAAACGGTTGTTGAATGAATGACAGAGAGCAGTGACAGAAACTGAAGAAATTACTTCAAAGGAACAGAGAAGTAGGTGGATCTCCTCCGGCCATGGCAACCACACAAGGCCATCTCATAGGGATTCACATGAGGGTGACCCCCCACCTACCAGGGCCATTCCACTCTATGTCATGGTAGGGTGGCAGTCGGGGGAAATCACCATCCCCTGTGACTCTGAGGGGCAATATCAAGAAAGCCAGGCTGAGGGGCTCTCATCTTGGGGGGATGTTGGCTGCTTTGTGGGGCTTTCTGCCTGGTGGAGTACAATTGGTTTTGTCACTAAAGTGTCAGACATCACCCCAAAGCAGTAGTGGCAACTTGAAGCAATTCATCTGGATTCTTAAAAGCCTTCCCACAGTGTCAGCTATTTCATTTTCAGGTCCTAGTACAAAATGGAAAGGTAAGGCCCCTTGTTCAAAAAGTAATTATTAAACATTTCAAGACAGTGACATCAGAGGATTAAGGCAGGAGTAGGT
This sequence comes from Varecia variegata, assembly GCA_028533085.1. NCBI lineage: Eukaryota > Metazoa > Chordata > Mammalia > Primates > Lemuridae > Varecia > Varecia variegata. The sequence goes on along the minus strand of CM052443.1, from coordinate 108,142,931 downwards.
GACTTCTAAGCACTAGGCCATGTGTGACTGCCATCCACATACACACTCACTCCCCATCTCCTCAGTGTCTCCCCAATCTTTCATTGTCTGATTCTTCCCACATACTCTCTTTAAGTCACCCCTCCATCCAGGGCCCCCACCTTCCCCTCTTGGGAAATTTCATGCTCCTCACGTGGGTTCTCTATCTCTATTCTTGCACCTGTCAGACTCTGGTGCCCGTTGTTGCTGGCAATACTCCTCCGCCTGCCGTCTGCATCCGTGTTATGGATTGGTGTGAGGAGGGGGTCAGGGAGGCGTGGGGCGCTGCATTTGCAGTTCAGTCTCCCCAACAGAAAAGTTTTCACTCGTTCCTTCTGAATCACCTGAGGGCAACACCCCTCACCACTGCAAACATTAACTTTCCTCCAAAGATAACAGCCTAGGCTCATAGGTTGAATATATATTTCTTCAATTAAGAAAATATTGATTCTTCCTTTAACATAATAGCTGTGGCATTATTATGCTCAAAAACCTTCTTGTTGGCCTACTTATAAAGAGCCACACATTAGCCCAATTTTTTTTTTTTTTCTGATTGAGCCATCTGGAAGTATTCTAAACAGTTCCTTTCTGAGTCTCTAATTTTTTCTTTGACAGAGGGGGAATTTGAGCTCTGTCATCCCAACACCTGTCAACAGGTCTGAGAGCAAGGACTGTGAGCCTGCTTCTCAGGGGCTCGCTCTGGGTGGGTTAGAAATACATTTACAATACTTGACAGGTTCCTTATTTATGATCTTTTAAAATTTATTTTTTAAATTTTTTATTGACAAATTATAGATGTGTGTATTTATGGGGTACAAAGTGGTGTTATGATTTTTGAATGCAATGAGGAATGGTTAAATCAAGCTAATTAACATTCATCTTCTCAATATTTAATCTTTTTTGATAAGAACACTTGAAACTTACGCTCTTAGTGAAATTTAAATGTACAGTACTCAATTATTAACTATATTCACCATGCTGTGTCATTGATCTCAAAAAAATAGAAAAAAGAGAAAAAAAAAGGAGAGATCAGATTTATCCCTCCTACCTAATCAAGGCTTTCCAGCCTCTGGCTAACGTCTCCTACCTCCCTCCGCCCCGCTGCTGGTAACCACCATTCTACTCTCTGCTTCCATGAGTTCAATTGTCTTAGAGTCTGCACATAAGTGAGACCGTGTATTTGCCTTTCTGTGTTTGGCTTATTTCACTTAGCATAATGTTTTCCAATTCCATTCATGTTGTCACAAATGCAAAAATATAGTTAAAGAGATAGAACAAACAATACTTGATAGCACAACCAAGAATTTCTTCCTTTTCTAAAGGCTGAACAGTATTCCGTTGTCTATATATACTAGATTTTCCTTACCCATTCATGGGCACTTAGGTTGATTCCATATCTTAGCTGTTGTTAATTGTGCTGTCATAAACATGGGAGTGTAGATATCTTTTCAATATACTGATTTCAAATCTTTCAGGTAAATACCCAGAAGTGGGATTGCTGGGTCATAGTTTTAGTTTCTTGAGGAACCTCCATACTGTTGTCCATAGTGGTTGTTTACAGTTTTGATTAATCTGAGGATCCTATGTTACCACCCTTTGTCCCTCTGCCACACGTACTTGCTCCTCTCTGGAGGAGCAGGGAACACCATCAGGTCCTGAAGTCACGTCGAAGCATCAATGGGCCCATGGTGGTGCTCCACAATCCTTTTATCCAGCCCTTGCATCTTTCCTGCCCCAGGTTGTCAAAGACGTCCGGCCTCCCTCACACCCCAAACATCTCCCAGAGTCCCTCATCCTGCCTGGTCCCCTACTGCACCACGTGAATGCCCATCTCCTCTCTGCCTCCAAGGAGCTGTCTGCTTTTCACTTCTTTCTTTCCCTCTACTGGAGCTATGAATCTTTTCCATCTCCTCCAAAACTCTGTTCCATTGATTTTCCTTTTTCTGCCTTTTACTCCAATGCTTCCTCCCCTGGTTCTCTCCTCTCTGCATGTAAACAATCCAAACGTCTCCCATCCTGAAGCAGCTCTCCCTTCATCCTGCCTTGTCATTGCATCTCTGTCCCCCGCTTTCGCAGCCAAATGAGTTGAACAAATATTCCTCACCCTTTGTCTCCACTTCCTCGTCTCCCAGGTGTCCTCGGCCCACAGCTGTCTGGCTTCCTCCTGACCTCCCCGCTGAACGCTGGCACAAAGCCTCTTTGTGCCAAGCCCAGTGGGTGCTTTTCAGCCCTAATCTTCCTTTCCTTCTCTGTGGGAGTCTCGTGTTAATCACCCCAGTCTTCATGGAATCACTTCCTTGGGTTTCCACACCTTTCTCTCAATGTTCTCCTCCTACCTTCTTGGCATCTTAATCTTTTTTGTGGTTATACTTAAATGTGAACCTTTCCCTGCAGTCCCACCTGGGCCACGATGAGAGCAGAGCGAGCCCTGTAGTACTTAGAGGTGGTGCGTGAACCTGGGGTCCCCGTGCTGCGGCCGACTGGCAGTTGGACAGAGTCCCACTGCACGCGCTAGCCAAGAGCTCCGCACACCCAGCGCAGAGCTGCCTTAGGAGCCAGGGACCGTGAGTACGGGTGCTAAGGAAATTCCTGTGCTGTCTCTCATCTCTACAAACTGTCTCCCAAGTGCCCAGAACCCATCTTTCTGAAGATTTCAAGAAAATAGTTAGACACATGGCCCCAGCATTCAGATGCCATCTGGCTCTATGATATTAAATAAATCAAATTGATTCCAACCTTACAACTCTGAGGATCAGAGGCGGGAATGACTGGTTGTGGTCTCTCCCTTCATGCACGACGTCTTACCTTCAAGAGCATTGTGCTAGCAGTTCCCCCTCTCGCCTACGTGATCAGTTTTCTCTTCTCTACTGAATCATTCCCATCAGCAAACAAACATGCTGTTATTCTTCCCATCTTTGAAAAGAAAATTCCTCCTGTCCCTCTTCCTCCTTGCTCCCTTTTGTAGGCAAAACTCCTTGAAAGATTCATCTATAGGTGCTGTCTCCAATTTTCTCTTCCCTTTCTCTCTTAAACCAACTCTAGTTAGGCTTTCTCTCCAGTTGCTCCATCAAAAACATTCATATCACTAGTGACTTCCATGTTGGAAAATTCAACCATCAGTTCTTAGTCCTCCTGTTACTTAACCTGTTTGCAGCATTTGACATGGTTAATTATTCCCTCTTTTTTTTTTTTTTTAAGAGATGGGGTCCAGGCTGGAGTCCAGTGTTGCAATCAGAGCTCACTGTAACATCAAACTTCTGGGCTCAAGTGATCCTCTCGCCTCAGCCTCCCAAGTGCTACAGGGGTACACCACCACGCCTGGCTAATTTTTTTTTTATATTTTGTAGAAACAGGGACTTGCTATGTTATTCAAGATAGTCTTGAACTCCTGGCCTCAAGCAATCAAAGTGCTGGGATTACAGGTGTAGGCACCATGCCCAGTCTATTCCCTCCTCTTTATTATGCTTTAAATTTCTAGAAGGAGTCCAATGATTCCATAAACATTGGCCAGGCACAGTGGCACACGCCTGTAATCCTGGCACTTTGGGAGGCGAAGGTGGAAGGATCGCTTGAGGTCAGAAGTTTGAGGCCAGCCTGACCAAGAGTGAGACCCCGTCTCTACAAATAATAGAAAAATTAGCTGGGCATGATGGTGTGCACTTGTAGTACTGGCTACTCCATAAACATTTAATATGATTTTCGTTTTTCTGAGACAAGGTCCCACTCTGTAGCCCAGACTAGGGTTTAATGGCAGAATCATAGTTCACTGCAGCTTCAAACTCCTGGGTTCAAGCAATCCTCCCACCTTGGCCTCCAAAACTGCTGGGATTACAGGTGTGAGCCACCATGCCCAGCTGGAATTTCTTTTCTAAAAAATAAAATTTTAACTTTTAGAAACTGTAACAAAAAAGGGCATGCGTGCTTGAATATATTCTATACCAGATAGTGACCCATTGCAGACCAGCGGCAGGTGGCCTCATGCTGCCATGGTCACCCCAAAGTAAACCTTTTCCTGACATCTCCCGTTAAGGGAGGCATGTCCGGCACTGCACGGCAAGTGCATGTAAAAGCCAGTCACGTGCAACTACTTCTTTAAACAAATGTAGCTTTTCTCAGTACTGTGCAACCAAACAAAATTCAAAATTCAGAAAATATGTGAAGCCAAGACTGACTTTAGGCAGTAACAACTATCCACAGGCTTCTCAATTTCCATTTTTTTTTTTTTACCAGTTTATTGTAAAGGATACGATAAAGGACAAATGAACAGCAAGAAGAAGACGTGCATAAGGCAAGACCCAGAAGGTTCCAAGCACAGGAGCTGCTGTCCCCATTCCCCCTGGAGTTCGGTTGTGCCACTCTTCTGGCACGTGGATATGTTCACCAGCCCGGAAGCTCTCAGTACCCCATCTTTTAGGAATTTTTACAGAAGCTTCATCAGGTATCAATAGTTAGGATCGATTATTAGCTCAATCTCCAGCTCCTCTCCTCCCTCTGGAGGGTGGAGCGTGAGGCTGAGAGTTCCAGGCTTCTAATCAGGGTTTGGTCTTTCTGGTGACCAGCCTTGACCTTGTCCAGGCGTCCACCAAGACTCACCTCATTAGAACAAAAGATGCTCCTGTCACCCAGGAAATCCCAACGGCTTTAGGAACTCTGTGTCAGGAGCCAGGGTCAAAGATCACATACTAGAACAGAAGTTGCTCTTAGCACCCCTATTACTCAGGAAATTACAAGAGTTTTAGGGGCTCTGTACAGAAACCAGGGACAGAGGCCAAATATATCTGTATTTCTAATGTCACAAGGAGAGGGACCCTTGGCACCCTCCCTGACAATGCTCCCAACCTCTCCTGCCCATGTTATCGTGCCAGATCCAACAGAGCCCCCGACCTCTAGGGGTGCAGGCCTGAAGGTGGATTCAAGCTGAGTGACGAGGATGCTCGGACTGACAGTGTACACTGAGACTGGGTCCAGGTGGTAGGATTGGACTGGCTCTAGGATCACTGTGCCCTGGACCCAGCCCTTCTGGGACCACGGGGTTGGCTGGTGGAAAGTAGCGTGTGTGTGTGTGTGTGTGTGTGTGTGTGTAGACTAAAATAGTCCTGCCACTAAAGCACTGTACCCTGCTGTAGGGAAACCACTGGCAGCTGGTTTCCGCAGTGGGTCCCCTCCCCAGGTGGCACTGAAGGGAGAATGGCTTCCTGTCCTAAGGAATAGCACAGGGGATGAGCATTGGTGGTGACAATTGGCAGTGGGAGCGAGTCTTACTGAGAACTTGGAGGTGGCCCAGGCACAGAGAGGGGGACAGCTATGGCAGGCAGGCTGGAGGTGGCCTGGCGTGGTGGCCGCTGTCAGCAGCCAGCTTTCCCCAGAGTCAACCAGACAGAGGCAGCACAGGTGGCCCTGCTCTCCCGCAAGGTGACCCCAGCACACCCCAGGACAGCCTCTGGGATCAAAACCGCACCTCTGGGATTTTGGATTTACCAGAGTCGGGAGACCAGGGAGGGAAAAAAGCCTTCCTCTTTGTCAGCAGTCTTAGAATCTCTCCATGTGAACTGTAAAAGAAATCCTTCCTCATTTGCAACTCCAGCTTTAAAGTGGCACGTGTCAGTTATTCAGTTTATTTTTGTTACCTTTCACATTTAGAATTTGATTTTTCTGATTACATAAATAATACATGCTGATTTCTCATATTTAGTACTATTCATATAAATGTCTGGACAAAAAATGTCACTTAGAATCTCACCACCCTGAGAAAACTGCCACGAACGTTGGTTATTAGCTTTTCCTATGTGTGCAGCCATGCACACACAGACACAGTAGATGATATTTTCATAAGTGAGAAGGGACCAAAGATTTCTAAAATCATCGACACCACCCGCTCCCATCCTCCTACAATGTTTGTTCACGGTCTGAATGCATCCTTCCTTTTCCCGTACCCACACAAACCTGTACGGCTTGTTGTCTGCAGCCGTCTGCTATAGGTCTTTGTTGTATAAAACAATATCGCCAGTTTCCTTCCGTCTTGCTTTTCTCCACCAACAACGACTCCTACAAATTACTCCAGGTCACTTAGAAGGGCTCCAGTTCTTCTTAAATGGCTGTTTAATTTTCTACGGCGGGGCCAGGTGCGGTGGCTCACGCCTGTAATCTTCGCACTCTGGGAGGCCGAGGTGGGCGGATTGTGTGAGCTCAGGAGTTCGAGACCAGCCTGAGCAAGAGCGAGACCCCGTCTCTACTAAAAAATAGAAAGAAATTATATGGACAACTTAAAAATATATAGAGAAAACATTAGCTGGGCATGGTGGCGCATGCCTGTAGTCCCAGCTACTGGGGAGGCTGAGGCAGGAGGATTGCTCGAGCCCAGGAGTTGGAGGTTGCTGTGAGCTAGGCTGACGCCATGTCACTCTAGCCTGGGCAACAGAGTGAGACTCTGTCTCAAAAAAAAAATAAAATAAATAAAAATAAAAAAATAATAATAAAAAAAATTTTCTACGGTGGGCTATGTTAAGTTGGAAGCTCTCCACCCCACCGCCTCCCAGCCCTCTGATCCTTGCAGACACAGAAGAGCTCTGAATTTGCACCACGAAAACAGCAGGTGTGATGAGAGAGCAGGAACTTTGAGACCAGGACCTAATTTCTGTACTACCTGGCATGATTATGCAGAAAGAACCTTTTAAATAATGATAATGCTGCTGCTGATGATAATGACTTATTTGCATTATTGGTTTTGACCTTATTATTGACTTTATGGATTATTTTTCTAGGTTTAATTTTTTCAGTGAACACTATTCCCACGTTTCAAAATATCATAACACATAAAAGGGTACACAGTGACAAGTCTCCCTCCCGTTTCTGTCTCCCAGCCACCCCGTTCCCCAGCCCCACTATTAGTGGTGTCTTGGGGAGGTGCTTTGTGAATGATAAACAATTTTTTTTTTTTTTTGAGACAGAGTCTCGCTTTGTCGCCCAGGCTAGAGTGCCGTGGCGTCAGCCTAGCTCACAGCAACCTCAAACTCCTGGGCTTAAGTGATCCTACTGCCTCAGCCTCCTGAGTAGCTGGGACTATAGGCATGCGCCACCATGCCCGGCTAGTTTTTTCTATATATATTTTTAGTTGTCCAGATAATTTCTTTCTATTTTTAGTAGAGTCAGGGTCTCACTCTTGCTCAGGCTGGTCTCGAACTCCTGACCTCGAGCAATCCACCCGCCTCGGCCTCCCAGAGTGCTAGGATTACAGGCGTGAGCCACCGCGCCTGGCCGATAAACAATTTTTATTTTCTTTATTCCATTTACTCCTCCAACCACTGTACAGTAGTAGAAGAGATACCACGCCTGTGTTGCAAATGAGGAAGCCGGAACTGGGAAAGATGAAGAGAGTAAGCACAGCCTGGACTGGGGCCCCCAGTCTGCCAGGCCGCAGGCCCACCCTGCCAGGCTTTCTGTCCGCCGATGAGCTCACCATGCGGCTCACTGAAAAGGAGCCTATCACTGATCCCACACTAGAGCAAGCGCTCACCTTTCCTGTGGAGTCATCAGTTCAAAAGCCTGGATTGTTCTCCCCAGGTTTTCTCCCCAGGGAATCAGCACTCCTGAGTCCCTCAGTGGATGTGACAAAGCCAAGGCCTGTCCCACCTTCCGCTCCCCTCCCTGCCTGCCTTCTTGCAGCATCTGGGAGCACTTCTGGTGCTTGTGCAGCCGGACTGCTTTCCATGCCTTTTCTCTGCCCAGTGTCTGCCTCCAGGGCCTGCAGGACAGAGGCTGTTTCTGCATCTCTCTTGCTACCCTGCCAGGAAGACTTTCCTGATGTGCCGTGATGGGAATCTCCCAGTGCTCAATTGAGAAAGATCACCTGGGCTTTCGTGGCCTTCAGCCCACCTGATCCTTACAGTAAGCTCATGAGACAGGCATGAGATACTGAGGCTCAGAGAAGACAAGTGACCTGGCCCAGGCCCCACAGCATGCAAGTGGCCCCTGGGACTAAGCCAAGGGATTGCACGTGCTTGGTCTGTCGTACCATGCCACCTCCATGGAATGCCCGCGTCCTTTGTTTCTGCCTCTTGTGAACAGGTAGGATCACAGAGGTCAGCAGCCTGGCATCAAGACCTGCTTTTGGCACTTGCCGGCTCTATAATTTTGGGCATGTTCCAATCTCTGTAAAGTCTGGCCAGTGGAAGAGTGGAGCTGATGATGAGATTTGACTCATAAGGCCCTCGTGAGGTCACAGCATGCGATGAGAAAGCGAGACAACGCACGCAGCTCACTCAACACGGGCTAGGTGGAAGTGAGCAGTAAAAGCTGTCTGTTAGCATTTTTAAAGATATCTTGCCTTATACTTTAAAAAAATGTCCTTATTAGATCCAATTCTCCTCCTTTGCTCCTGGCGGACAGAGGCCTGGACTCACTGATCTTTGAGTTTGGGCGGAACTTTGCACAGAACAGTTGACGTGTGAGCTGGGGCTCAAAGTCAGACAAACAAGGTGCAGGCGGCCAAGACCAGCAGGAGCGAAGAACTGCAGGTGTGACAATACCTGGGGTTTTCCCAAAAAGAATGACTTGGCCCATGTGGTTGGACCTAGCAGGTGGCCTGAGGAGGCTGGGGAGAGATAAGCCCAGAGAGGTAAGAGGGCCTAGACCCTTCCAGAAAGACGGTTAAATGGGTAACAGGATTGGCTTGTGTCCTGGGGGCGAGGGTTCCTAATGGAAATCAAACCAGGCCCCTAAGTCTGAGGCTATTTTCGGTAGGATGGAAACAAACAGAGTCTCCTCCATGCCTCCAGCTACCTCCCAACTGATTGGCAGCAAGGACAGGATTTCTGTTGTTGGATGAACTCATCTGTTTCTCTGCCCAATTGCACGTTTTCCTTACGGTTAATTCTGGTTTCCCTAGATCTGCCCTTCCCACTGCCGGGATAATTTTAGACAAAGATGATCTCTTATGAATTTGGGAGTAGAAACACTTAGGAACATTCAATTGTAAAACCAGAAGAGTTTTGATTATTGGGATAAAAGATCAGACTAAAATAAGAAAAGACAAAAAAACAAACAAAAAGCTGCCTCTTTGCGTAGTCTGTGTGCAACATAGCAAAACGAACTTCTAAGTTTCTTACCAAAACCGGGGGGAGAAAAATTTACTAAAGTTTATACTGAACAAGAGATGGTACGTAGAAAATAACACGGCACCCATAATTTCTAATTTTACTCATATAACAGTCACCAGTTACTTGCTTAGTTTAATACACAATCTTTATTGTCTTATTTTTATGACCTTAAAAATATTTCTAAGCTTAATCTAGTTTCTCCCAGCCTTGCCAACCTGTGGGTAGTGTTGGGGTTACACTGGATCGTATTAACTCATTTTTTTTAGTCTATACCTATAATAGGCAGAATAATAGTCCCCCAGAGATGTCCATGTCCTAATCCCTGGAACCTGTGAATATGTTAGGTTGCATGGCAAAGGGGAATTAAGGTAGCAGATGGATTTAAGGTTGCTAATCAGCTGACCTTAAAATAAGGAGACTCTCCTGGATTTTCCAGGTGGGCCCAGTGTAATCCATCACAAGGGGCCTTATAAGAAGGAGAGGAGTATGAGTTGAAGAAGGAGATGCCACGACAGAAACAGAGGCCTGAGTGATGCGACCACAAGCCAAGGAATGTGGGTGGCCCCTACAACTGGAGAAGGCAATGAAACGGATTCTCCCCTAAGGTCTCCAGAGGGAACACAGCCCTGGGAGAGCCACGTGGGACTTCTGACCTCCAGAACTGTAAGATAATAAATTTCCCTGGGCCTAAGCCACTAAGTTTGTGGTCAGTTGTTGCAGCAGAAATGATGAAACTCGTATAATGCCCTGACTTGCTGCCCCGGGACCTGGGCCCTTTCCAACGGCCCCCGAGTCTCGCTGTTTTTTTCTGGGCAGATGCCCTGGGGCTGACTCATGAGGCCTCGCAGATCCTTCCCTCACCTCCTCCACTCCAGCTCCTTGGTGGTGGGCAATGCCCACGTGGTCACAGCCATGCTTTGCCACCCCTGTGGTGTCCTGAGAGCACCCACCCCCCATCCCAAGGGGTCATCTTGCAGGACACACAGAGCGTCCGATGCTTGAGTCTCCAAAGCAGCGCTCTGCCCTGCTGTCCTCATCACTTCCAACCCCACCACACTCCCTGAAGGAGCCGAGGGAAGGTTCTTTGTGTTTCACTCGGGCACCTGGGGCTCGGGGAGTGCGGCTTGTCTCCCTGTACGGGATCTGCAGCTCCTGCCTGCAGTCTGACCCCCTCAGGGTGCAGTCTCGGGGAAGGACTGGGGTCTGTCCTGTCCCCCTACCCCGGCCATGCGTCCCATTCCCGGCTCCCCCGCCCCAGGCTCTGAGTGCAGCTGTGCAGCTCCTTCAGCCAAATCCCCTGCCGTTGATCCGCCCACTCACCACCAGACGTGCTCAGATGCATCTTGTCCCCCAGAAGGCCTCAGGGACCTTCTTCCAGCAGCACAGAAGAGCCCCAGGGTGTTACTGCCCTGCCCTGTTCCCTAACCTGTGTTTCTGGAACCTCGAGATCCCCCACAGTGGACCTGTTCACTAC